>CAJQZJ010033461.1:289523-308534 GCA_907164525.1 Lophiomys imhausi | reverse complement strand
AATTTATAGGATTAATAGTTAAGAAATTGTTGGTGTTTGTTATAAGTAAATTTAGTAATAAATAAATAAGTGATAAATAATAATTTAAAAGATCGGTTACAGACCTTAGCCAAATTAACTAAAATACAGAGGGACAAAACACAAATCAACAAAATCATAAATGAAAAGGGTGAAATAACAACAGACATTGAGAAGATTCAGAAAATATTTGGATCCTACTTTAAAAATCTATACTCCACCAAATTTGAAAACTTAAGTGAAATGGACAATTTTCTTGATAGATTCCACCTACTGAAGCTAAATCAAGATCAGATAAACAGATTAAACAGCCTTATAACCCCTAAGGAAATAGAAACAGTCATTAAAAATCTCCCAAACAAAAAAAGGCCCAGGGCCAGATGGCTTTAGCACGGAATTCTACCGTACCTTCAAAGAGGAGCTAACACCAATACTTTTCAAACTCTTTCACCAAATAGAATCTGAAAGAACATTGCCAAACTCATTCTACGAGGCCACAATCACCCTGATTCCTAAACCACACAAAGACCCAACAAAGAAAGAGAACTTCAGACCAATCTCCCTCATGAACATAGATGCAAAAATACTTAATAAATACTAGCAAAACCAAATTCAAGAACACATCAAAAGTATCATACACCATGATCAAGTAGGCTTCATCCCAGGGATGCAGGGATGGTTCAACATATGAAAGTCTATCAACATCATTCACCATATAAACAAGATGAAAGAAAAAAAACCACATGATAATCTGCTAGATGCAGAAAAAGCATTTGACAAAATTCAACACCCTTTCATGCTAAAAGTTCTGGAGAGAACGGGCATACAAGGGCCGTACCTAGAAATAATAAAGGCAATATACAGCAGGCCAGTGGCCAACATCAAAATAAATGGTGAGAAACTTGAAGCATTTCCTCTAAACTCAGGGACAAGACAAGGATGTCCACTTTCACCATCTCTTCAATATAGTACTTGAAGTTCTTGCTAGAGTAATAAGACAACTAAAGGACATCAAGGGGATAAACATCGGAAACAAAGAAGTCAAATTATCCCTATTTGCAGATGATATGATAGTATACATAAGCGACCCCAAAAATTCCACCAGAGAACTCTTACAGCTGATAAACACCTTCAGCAAAGTGGCTGGATACAAAATTAATTCAAAAAAATCAGAAGCCCTTCTTTATACAACAAACAAATGGGCTGAGAAAGAAATAAGGGTAACAACCCCCTTCACAATAGCCACAAACAACATAAACTACCTGGGGGTAACTCTAACCAAGCAAGTAAAGGACCTGTACAACAAGAACTTCAAGCTCTTGAAGAAAGAAATGGAAGAGGCCTTTAGAAGATGGAAATATCTCCCATGCTCATGGATAGGTAGGATCAACATAATAAAAATGGCCATCCTACCAAAAGCACTATATAGATTCAATGCAATTCCTATCAAATACCAACACAATTTTTTATAGACTTGGAAAGAGCTAGTGTCAATTTCATATGGAACAACAAAAAGCCCAGAATAGCTAAATCAATCCTGTACAATAAAAAAACATCTGGAGGTATTACCATCCCAGATTTCAAGCTTTACTACAGAGCAATAGTTGTAAAAACAGTATGGTAATGGTATAGACACAGACCAGTAGATCAATGGAATCGAAATGAAGATCCAGAAATAGACCAACACACTTATGGCCACCTAATTTTTGACAAAGAAGCCAAAACGGCACAATGGAAGAAGGTCAGCATCTTCAACAAATGGTGCTGGTACAACTGGATGTCCATTTGTAAAAGAATGAAGTTAGACCCATACTTATCACCTTGTACAAAACTTAAGTCCAAGTGGATCAAAGATCAAGTTGCACAAGCCTGCACTCCCTCCATTGCTGGTGGGAGTGCAGGCTTGTGCAACCACTATGGAGGTCAGTCTGGCGATATCTTAGAAAACTTTGACTAGCTCTGCCTCAGGACCCAGCCACACCACTTCTGGGTATAAACCCAAATGCCTCTTCACGGAATCATAAGGAAGTTTCCTCATCTATGTTTATAGCAGCCTTATTTGTAATAGCTAGAAACTGGAAACAACCCAGATGTCCCTCAACTGAAGAATGGGTTAAAAAACTGTGGTGCATCTACACAATGGAATATTATTCAGCTATCAGGAACAAGGAAATTATGCAATTTGCAGCCAAATGGATGGAACTAGAAAAGCTCATCCTGAGTGAACTAACCTAACCCAGACTCAGAAGGACACATATGGCATCTATTCACTTATAGTAGGATTTTAGCTATATAGTAGAAGGTATCAATACTACAACTAACACACCAAAGGGAACTTGCATATAGACTTCTTATTTTTAATTTTTATTTTTTATTTATTTTTTATATATTAGTTATATTTTTTCTATTTTTTAGTCTTTTTTATCTATTGTATGCTTATTGATTTCTTTGTTTAGTAATTCTCTCTCCCAGGCAACGAGACACTTTTCACTGATGATACTGCTTCATAGATCTCAATGAATGAAGAGGCTCTTGGCCCTCATAAGACCTCTCAACTGAGATGAGGGACTGTTATATAAGGACACCCCACCCCAGAGAAATGGGATGGAAGGGTTAGGAGGTAAAGAAAAAAAAATGAAATGTGATGTTTCGGCCTTTTACTATAACTGTCATGAACTGTTTAGGATAATTAAGAAATGCAAACTAATGGTTATGCAATCAGCCATTCTGTTAGGTACTATGACAGCCTATTATAGTTACTTGCTAAGCTAATCAGAAATAAACCTGCTAAGAGACAAGCAACATCTGCTTACCCTAATATAAGAGATAGAATGGGCCTCTTCAAAAACCTCAAGAGATCTGCAGAATATGGCATTCAAAGATGTTTTCGTAACTTTAGATTTTTTTATATCAAGACATATCAATTCCTGACAGCACCCCCTATTCTCCTCCAAGTAGAAGATGAGCATCGAAGAATCTCCAGTGGGAGATGATTGAATTAGTCGCAAGCCTATCTCTTGGTAGGAAAAGCCCCTTGCTCCAACTGTAGACAGAATGCTGTCCAAAAAGGACAAAACCTGGAAGCAGGTAAGTCGACAGCCTAGCTCTGCCAAGACAGGGTAGGTAAGTCCTTCATAACCCCTGCTCTACAATCAATGTCTGTCAGAGAAGCGGGGCCAAACGACTGAAGATTGATGCTGTAATGTATGGAGAGAAAATGGGAACTGTCCAGGCAGCCACAGGTATGTCATTTCTTAGTTTGGGAAGCTGCAGACCCTGTACTTCCTATAAAATCAGATATATTTATCCCTCTCAAGTCTCTGAGGTGATTAAAGAACAGATAGATAAAGTCTCATAATTAAATTTTGAGTTGTTTAGGAGTCAAGAGAGTGTTATACATCTAAGAAAATACTTTTAAAATTGTGTTGCAATTAGTATGAATTTTGAGTCAGATATAGAACACTAAACTCATGGAGATGTTTAGATAGTAGAATGTTAAAGTCAGATACCAAATACATATGGACTGGTCATTGGGAATGTACGTTAAGCCATATAACCCTCATAACTGTGGCCTAATTACCTCTGTTGTACTGTATTGTATTTATTATTATAAGAGAAAGAGCCATTTGTTGGACTGAAAGGAGAAACTGTAGGGGGAAATAAGATATACCTTAAACTTAAAAGAAAAATAAAGGAAAGAGGATGGGGGGTTGAGGGTGGGAGGGTGGGACTGGAGGGGGAATAGGGAGGGGACTGCGATTGAGATGTAACTTGAAGAAATAAAAAATAAAGGAAAAAAAAGATTAATGAATTTAATTGAGCTATCCCTACATTCAGGTGTGGCATAGGAGTTTAACAGTCAATAAAACGGATTATGAATCTGGCAGAAATGAATGATTGAATCAATAAATAAATGGAAGAAGAGTCAAGTCTCTCATAAATTAATTTGAATAGCTTATATAAATATTCCCTGCTGAGGAATGGAAAAATAACTCCTTACCCCTACATCATAGGCTAAGTTTATTGGCTTAGCAGTTTCCTAGCACGGAATGAGTGTGTAAAGTAGAGAGGAGACACAGCAGCTAGGCGGTGGAGAAATAAGCCTGCACTACCTCAGTCTGGTGAGGAGATGAACGTTGTCAGGGTTAGCCATGTAGACAGGATGTGTATCTGACAGAACATAAGGAGAATGGCACCTCATCTCTGCATTTTCCTTCCCCATCAAATGAATAACCATCTTATCAAAAGCAGCCTCCATCATGAGAGACAGTGCATCCAACACCTGGCCAGTATTTCTCAAAACTATCATGGTCCTCAAAGCCAGAGAGCATTCACACAGACACACAGACAGATCACAAATGTGAGGACAAATGTAACATGGCATCCTGGATAAAATCCTGGGGCAGAAGAATGAAACACATCAGGCAATTATTTGTAGTTCTGTGTTAAGTATGGAGTTGAGTGTTGGTTTCTTGGTTGTGTCAGATATGCCATAGTAATGTGAAATGTTAACACTGAGAAAAATGGGGAACAGAATTCCTAGGAATTCCATCTTGCAAGCTTCTATGTAGTTATTCTAAACCTCCAAATGAAATACACCTATACATACATATCCAATCTCTTGAACAAGACTTTAAAACAGATATATTTCCATTCCTAACTAAGTACCTTTATTGAATGTCTTCCCAACAGTTATAAAATGTACACTCCCCCCCCCACACACAAAATATTCATACTGGAAACATGAATATATAGGTTTAACTCCTAAGAATCCAGGTGAATCTATTGGCTAAACTGAAGAGATTGGAGAGCATAATTACCCGGATGAAAGATTTTGGCTCTCCTAATTTAAGGGCTGGATGAGAGCTTCCGAGTCTCAGTTGAGCACTGGGGCAATAGGGAACTTCCTTCCTCTGTAGGAGAAAAGGTTCATTAAGAATCTATTACTTGTGAAACTCAGAAGAGGTTACTCTCAAGATACTTGGAGTAGACTAAACTAGAGGAGCCATGGGAGTGGTAAAACACAGAAAAGAAGTTTCAAGAGACAGCTTGAGGCTCAGGGAAAGAAAAGTTATTCTGCTCAGTGGAATGTGATGGAATAAAGCTGGGAGCAAGTCCTGACTGGGAGACACATGGCACTATGGTCTCCAAGGTACCATATGGACATGGTAGACCAGATTTATGAGGGTTTCCTGATGTTAATTAAATCTCTCCCTACAGCCTATGTTAACAATGTTTGCTTGTTAGGATGTTTTTTGTTTTTTTTTTTTTCTCCTCTGGGACAAACTGGTGATTTTTTTTTTAATCCTTTCTTAATGCAAACTTGTACTCTATGTCTCTGAAGTCTTGAATGAAAGCATGCAGGTATAATTCAGGATTTGAGTGAAGCTCAAACAAGAAAATTGGGACTATGGAAGCAGCACCATGAGGCATACATTTGATTTTACCTCGTTTATTTTGTGTCTCTTCCCATATCTACACTGAACCAAACAATTGGTTCAAAAAATTTTTTTTGCTTTGAAAATAAGAGCTGTCTTTTTTTCTTTTTTTAAGGACCAACAGACACATACTTGAGGCAAAATAAAAAGTATATATTTTTCTCCTGGGCTCTGATCATTTATAGGTCTTACGTTATGATTGCTTACCCCAGGTGTAATAATTTAATGCCTATTAGTTGACTGTATCGAAGGCTCACTGTCTCTCTTCCACTGCGTGGGTGACTCCATTAGTGGTAATGAAGTGTGTCATGGGTAATCACACCATCAAGACTCATCCACCTTAAACCCCAAAGCTTGAAACCTCAGCTGTTAGTCCTGCAGAGAGAAAAAGAGCAATGACCTGCAAAAAAAAGAGACCTGAGAACCCCTGGAGATATTAAGTTTAAGCTTAATAGTGACTCATTAATAAATAAGATGTAGTACAATTATCAATATGAAGCACATTTAATAATTAATGCCTTGCAAACAAAAGAGAAATGAAATACTGGGTGGAATTAAGCAGAGGTTATATTCAGTTCCCCTTGAAGAGCCTGCTTTGAAGGGGAATTCGCAAACTGCTTAAAATTATGAAAGAGACGTTTCCTCTGAGCCCCAGTGGAGAGCCAATTTGCAATTGGTATTCTGAACATGAGTTTACCTGTGAGGTCTCCATTCTAAAGGTGCAACTTCTCCCATGTAGTCACAACTTTATACCTTGCAATGAATTACCAGTGGGTTTGGGTGCATGTGTTAAAAATTAACGTTCTTAAAACATGTCACCTTATTAGTCTGTTATTCTTACTATCTTGAATTTTAGGGTAATGTTTGTTGGCAATAAGTTCCAACTCTACTGACAATTCCATTTTTCAGTGGCATAAGATGAAACAACTAATATTTATTATTTACCAAGGTAGATTGATTACTGTGATGAGTATGTGATAGAATTCTCTAAATACACCTATCTGACCACTTTTATTAAGCCAAATTAATAGAGTAGAGGTTTCATCATAAAATTATCTAAGTCACTTGCCTAAGATCAGAGTTGTGAGTTGTGAATTCTGAGAAACTCATTTTTGGTCTTCTGAGCTGAGGCCTGAGCATATTGTTCCTTGACTCCCAAATGACCACATCAAAAGTAATAAATTTATTTAAATGTCATTTTTTTCAACATTTATTTATTTCTTCAAGTTACATCTTAATCACATTCCCATGCTTATTCCTCCCTCCCAGTTCCACCCTCCTACCCTCTTCCCCCTCACCCTCCTATCCACTTTTAAAAAAAATTAATATGTATCTTTTCCCCCCGAACAGCTCCCCCTTTTAGTCCAACAAAAGGCTCTTTTTATTATAACAATAGCAATACAAAACAATAAGAACAATTAGGCAACAATTATTAAAATTATAAGGTATAACATACATTCTCAATGCCCAGTCCATATGTATTTGGCAACTGATAATATATTCTATTATCTATCTTGATGAGTTTAAAGTTCTATACCTAACTCAGTTTCCATCCTAACTTGCATTACCAACTTAAAAACATCTTCTTAGACCTAGAACATCCTTTGAATTCACAAACAACTTAAAACTTAACTGTGAGACTATAGCTATATAGTCTTAAACCACATCAGAGTCCTGAGACGGATAAATATATCTCAATAAACAGAAAGTGCAGAGCAAGCAGCTTCTAAAACTAAGAAATGGCAGACCGACCACATTATTTATCAGTTATGTTGTCAGTATTTTGGGGACCAAGGACAGTAGGACTTCCCAAGTCATGATTCCGAAGAGTTTAGCCTGGCATTGCTGACCAATCAGGCCTCTCACTATTGCTCATGAGCCTGGCCTTATCACTAACCTTTGTCTACTGCAGGAGCCACTGGGCTTTATTGAGAGAATGGCTGCCACGGTCTTACCATTGCTGTCAGAAGAGCAGGAGCTGCTCTAACCTTCAGCATGAAAGAGGTTGGTTTTAAGCTAGACTAAAACCAGAATGGACCTCAGGATATATGTTGAGTTTCTCAGCTCTAATGTGTATGTTGATGCCTTAATCATGTGGCCTTCTAGATGACTAACCATGTACTAGATCTAAGATTTTCTTAGAAATGAAATGTTCAGATAATCCTGAGTCACTTTTACCATCTGTGCATCCAGGGACCTATCATACTTTTTCTACCAAACATGTTCTGGCTCACTGTGAATACAGTAGGAAGTTCATTCATCTCACATCAAATACATGGATTTATGTTTGAATTTCAGACATATTCACCACACTAATCAATCCTGTTCACATTGCCTAAATGTCACCGCCAAATTTTATTATCAAGGTTTGAGACTCCATAGAGTGAGACTTTATTGACAAACTCTTAATAGGAACTGAAGACTAGAAATAAGGTAGTTTGAGACAGTAAGAAACTTTTTAAAATCTACATTATAGTTTTATTGAATATTAGTATATCTGATAACATTTGTTTTTTTCTTTTTTCTTCCATTTATTCTTTCACAATGTTATACATGAAAATAAAGCATCATGTTTTCATAATGAGTCATAGTCATACCATGATCTCCCTCTTGCTTCCCACACCCAACACATAAACATCATGTCCTCTCTATTACTTTTATAACCCACTGAGTTCACTTAGTGCTGCCTGCTGAAATGCTGACTGCCTTGGCCTCATCTTGTGCAGATAACCGTAGCTCAGAGTGTTCACCAATATGATAACCAAGCCATGTTACAACCATTCCTTTCAGTCCTCCTGCTATCACATTCTCTATCTCCCCTCTTCAGTTATGGTCCTTGAGCCTTGGGAGGGGGTTGACATAGATAACCCATTTGCAACTGAGCACTCAGTAGTTACTTAATACCAGTACTTTCACCAGTTATAAGTGTGTACATTAGTTACTGACTACTAAAGAGAGAAGTTTCTTGGACCGAGGTTGACGTCAGCACTAACTGATGTAGATAAACATAAATACTCAGAAGACAGTTTAATATCATGTCTATTCATCAAGCCAGCTATGACTTCCCAAGCCATGGGCTTTCAACTAAGTTTAGAGTACCAGAGATGAATTTCTTCTGTGGTACACCCCTCAAATAAAAGCAGCTTTCTTGACTCTGTCTTCATGGTAACAGCAGCAGCATCCGCCGGTTAGTTGCCAGCATGCAGCTCTTTGTACATGCCCAGGAACTACACACCCTCTAGGTGACTGACCAGGAGATAGTCGCCCAGATCAAAGCTCATGTGGCCTCACTGGAAGGCATTGCCCCTGAAGACCAAGTCATGCTTCTGGCAGGCTCACTGCTGGAGAATGAGGCCACCCTAGGTCAGTGTGGTGTAGAGGCCCTGAGTACTTGGGAATTACTGGGCTGCATTCGGGGACGTAAAGTTCATCATTCCCTGGCTTGTGCTAGAAAAGTGAGAGGTCAAACTACCAAGGTGGCCAAGCTGGAAAAGAAGAAGACAGGCTGGGCCAAGCAGTGAATACAGTACAGCCATTTCTTTGTCAATGCTGTACCCACCTTGGGCAAAAAGAAGGGTCCCAATGCTAATTCCTAAGTTCTACTGTGATCCTGGCACTCTAATAAAGCCACTTTACCCAGACAAAAACAAGCAAACAAACAACAACAAAAAAAAAACAAGAACAAACAAACAAAAACTCTAAGAGCAGTTGGCTACCTCCATAACGTTTTTGCCACCATTACACCATTGGGCACATCTTACCTGGCAGGTCCAGCATCATAGCATTCAGGGTTCACCTCTAGGTAGTATCATTAATGCTTTTTCTCCATCAGAAACCTGCCATAGCACTTTCAGAAACTATGAAAGTTGGTCATCAGAGAAGACTTTTTCATATCAGTTGCAGTTTTATTGCTTTATGTGCTTTAACCAACATGTCTTCAGGTTATGTGGGCATCTAGTTATGTGGGCAACCAAGAGTCATGGCTAGTAATGACATGTTTATTGAAAATCAAACAATTTTAAAATGAAAATAAATAGATGAATAATGCTGTAACTTTCATCAACCTAATGCATTTTGATGATTAAGTATGAGAAAACAGACACTTTTTTTAAATCATGGTTTCCCTTTAGTAAAGTTGAACAATACAAGGAAGACTTGGAACTTAGAAATTCCCCTCTCAAGGTCAGATAGTCAATTGGCACCATCTACTATAAACAGAGAGAACATAAACAAAATCATTACTGGTGATGTGAATTTGGCATAAAGAGTCTATGCGCAAAACAGAATTAAGCTTAGTGTTCCTGTATTCGTCCTCTCCTAACAGAGTAGCCACAAAACACCACATCCTGGTCCTTTCAGGGTCTTCCCTGTGGTCTCTGGCATCTGTGCTAGCTCGAGTCGTCTCTCAAAGTTTACTTCCTCAAATTTTGTTCCTGAAGCTATTGATACTAATTTCCTTAAAATGTTCAGATATATCCCTAAGAACAACCTGTGAACATTGGCCTTTATATCCAGTTATGCAGAATCTCCACCTCTCCTCATGGAAACTTCTCTTTGCAACAGAAGGAAACTACTACAGAAAACTACAGTGACCCAAATTGTGGAGCCTTGGAGCTCAGTCTCAGTGCATACATTACAAAACATTCCCATACCTGAGGCCCAGTGAACATGAGAAGAGGCGGTGGAGAGATGGTAAGAACCAGAGGATCAGGACCTTTGCTGTGAGATTGTTTGCTAGTAATGTCAAAAGCTACACCCAAAGCGTCTCACCAACATGACTGCCAGAACAGGAGCTGAGCAAGGAAGATGCCCATGGTTGTGCCAGCCTGGATGGGGAAAAGCCTACAAGGCCTCAGCCCTACTCTAAGAACTATGTAGAAACTATGTAGAAGCAACTGAGGAAAGCTAGGAGCTAGAGAAGAGCGCAACCATTGGTTGTCTAGTACCAAATGGTCATCCTCGAAAATATACATACAGATAACATTATATGGGCTGAACTGGTTATATTTAGGAACTTACATGTATGTATGTATGTATGTATGTATGTATGTATGTATGTATGTATGCATGTATGTATGTATGTATTCAGATAAAAACAATTTATTAAAAGAGGCCATTAGTCTGAAGGAGAGTAGAAAAGGATATATGGGAGGGTTTGGCAGGAGGAAAGGGAAGAAAAAAAGTTGTAATTATATCATAATCTCCAAAAGTGAAATCAACATCTAAAAATGTATGCCTATATAGCAGAAATGAATCTATGACACAAGCATGCATCTTACAGTCTAAGGTAATACAAATAATGCCATATTATGATAGTTTCATCTCGTATACATGACTCTGGCTTTGTGAATGTGTGAATGCAGAAATTTCTCCTCCCCACATGACTCCTCTGTAGCGAGGGACTGGAAACATACTGTTCTCAATAAAGGCTTGCAGGCAGACTGCTAGGAGAACACTAAATACTTCTCTAGTTTTATATGCATGTTCTTCTTCTACAGTGCTGCATAATCATTTTCTTAGATGTATTTTGTTGCCTTATAATTCAACTGTGGTAGTTTTTCTGATCCTGATAGGTAAATATTCTCCATTTCCTAATGATTGATCCAAAAATGTTACATTTCATTATAACCTATCCCTAATTACCACCATGTCCAGGGTGTTCCTTTGAAGTATTTGTTTCTCCAAAACTATGATTTTAGTGATGAGATCCTGTCTTAAAATTGATGCCCCACAATTCATTTTTAAGCATTTCTGAGGTACAATACCTTAAAAAGAGTAAACCTTAATTTTGTATCACTATACAAAGATCAATACTGACTTAGCCAAATATAACCTTAATTTTGTATCATTATACAAAGATATGAGAATATATTCAATAATCTGTCCCTTTTTCTTTATCATTCCTATATTATGTCTATATCCCAAAGTTTTTCCCTTTTGTTAGCACTTGTCATAAACTGTTTCAGATAATTAAGAAATGCAAACTAATAGTCATTTAAGCATGTCATTTTGTTAGGTACAAGGATAGTCTATCACAAATGTTTTCTAAGTTAATCAGAAATCAAGTTGCTAAGAGACAAGCAACATTTACTTATCCAAATATAGGGAGATAGATAGGTGGTCTTCAAAAACCTCAAGAGATCTGTAGAATATGGCATTCAAAAATGTTCTATTTTTTACTGAAAAAAAATATTTTGTGAATTTCACATCATGTACCTTGTTACCTCACATCTCCCTCCTCCACCCTTGCACTCTGTCTCAGAATAAAAAATAACAGCTCATTGTGGAAGCTGCAGTGTATCTCAATATGTCCCACAGTATTCCCCTTTTTTCCACACATATGCTTGCAAATATTCATTATAATGACTCCATGGCCTGGTATGAGGCCCCTGGTTTCTGCTACTCTGTCAGTACTGGAACCTCACTGGAACTCCTCTCAGATACGCCCTAACTGTCCTGTGTCATGGAGATCCTACAGTCCTGGGTCTGTGGAACTGGCCTCTTCTTTCACTCCAGAAGTTCATCCATCATGTAGAAGTTGGGGTGGGCCAACTCAAAGCCCTGGTTCTGGACCTGCATCCCCCCACTTGCAGGGCCAGATCTACTATGGAAAGGTGCAGGACCTGCTCTCCCAAGAGCTGCAGCATGTGAGGGGCAGGGACAGATCGCCTACTCTTGTGACCCCTTTTGGGCCAGACCTCCTGTGGGCCAATGGTTACGAGGGCAAAAGGGAGAGGAGGGCATCTCTCCCTAGTCAACACCACCACATAGGAGACAAAAGACAGGGCTGGCTCTCCCACATTCACTCCCTCAGGACTGGCTCACCCACAACATCCATATGCAGGACCAGCTGTAGTATGCTACCCAGGCAAGGTGCAGGACCTGCTCTCCCAAGTGCTGTAGCATGTGAGGGGCAGGGACAACTCTCCTGCTCTTATGACCCCTTCTGAGCCAGATCTCCTGTCAGTCAATGGTAGTGAGGGCAAAAGGGAGGAGAGGGCATCTCTCCCTAGCCAACACCACCACATAGCACACCAAAAGCAAGGCTGGCTCTCCCACACTCACTCCCTCAGGGCTGGCTCACCCACAACCTCCATATCCAATGTCTGTCAGAGAAATGGGTCCAAAAAGCTGAAGATAGTTGCACTAATATATTGAGAGAAACTGGGGACTGTCCAGGCAGCCAGTTGTCTATCATTTCTTAGTTTTAGAAACTGCTGGCCCTGCACTTCCTGTATAATCGGATATATATTTTCCTTCTCAGGTCTCTGATGTGGTTGAAGACTAGATAGTTATAGTCTCATAGTTAAATTTTGAGTTGTTTAGGAATTAAGAGGATGTTCTGGATCTAAAAAGATGTTTTTACATTGGTGGTGCAAGTTAGGATGAAAGCTGAGTTGGATATAGAACTTTAAACTCATGGAGATATAGAATATTAAAGTCAGTTGCCAAATACGTATGGACTGGACATTGGGAATATATGTTATGCCTTATAATTTTCATAATTTTGGCCTATTTATTCTTGCTTTGTATTGTATTTGTTATTATAAGAGAAAGCACCATTTGTTGAACTGAAAGGGAGAGCTGTTGGGGGGAAAAGATATACCTTAAACTTAAAAAAGGGGGAGCAGATGGGGGGGTTGAGGAAGAAGAAGATGGGAGGATGAGACCAGAAGGGGGAGTAGGGAGGGGATTGTGATTGAGATGTAACTTGAAGAAATAAAAATAATAATAAAATTTAAAAAAATTTATGCCTCACAGTGTTCTGTGTTCTGTATCATACATTTTATCTCTGTAAATGTTAGGCTACCTTCAGGGCAGGGAAGGCAATAGTTCCTATCTGTGTATTCTCCAAAGACAAGCAGATTAAAACTAAGAAATATGGGTTGATTTGGTGTCTGGTTGATATGTTGTTTTGCCACAATTTATTGATTCTTCAGTCTTCAATTATCTAATTATCTGGGTTATCACATGCTTTATAGTCACCCCTGTTTTTTTCTTTAGTATTTAAACACAGAGAGTCTATAAATAACTAGACTTCTGTAAGGCAAAGGATACTGTCATTAGAACAAAATGGCAACCTACAGGTTGGGAAAAGATCTTTTCCAATCCCACATCCAACAGAGGGCTAATATCCAAATTTATAAAGAACTCAAGAAATTAAACATCAAGAAACCAAATAATCCAATCAAAAAAATGGGAAACAGAGCTAAACCAAGAATTCACAGAAGAGGAATCTCTAATGGTCAAAAGACACTTGAAGAAATGCTCAACATCCTTAATCCTCAGAGAAATGCAACTCAAGATGACTATGAGATTCCATCTCACACCTGTCAGAATGGCTAGCATCAAAAACTCAAATGACAGCATATGCTGGCGGTGTTGTGGAGAAAGGGGACACTCCTCCATTGTTGATGGGAGTGCAGGCTTGTACAACCACTGTGGAAATCAGTCTGGCGATATCTTAGAAAACTTGGATTAGCTCTACCTCAATATCCAGCCATACCACTCCACATCGCAATAATTCCTCACCAAACCACAAGGACATCTCCTCAACTGTATTCATAGTAGCATTATTTGTAATAGCCAGACCCTGGAAGCAACCCAGATGTCTCCAAACTGACAAATGGATTTTAAAGCTGTGGTATATTTACACAATGGAATACTACGCAGCCATTAGAAAGAAGGATATCATGCAATTTGATGTCAAGTGGATGGAACGAGAAAAGCTCATCCTGAGTGAGCTAACCCAGACCCAGAAAGATGCACATGGCATGTATTCAGTTATAACTGGATTTTAGCCATATAGTACAGGATAGCTATCCTACAACCAACAGACTGAAAGGAACAGGAACATAGACTTTACTACTTGTTAGTGGGATACTTTGCCCTAGTGGAGCTGCCATGTAGAGGCCCCCAGTGCAAGAGGAAGCTCTTAGCCCTCCATATGGCTGTTGAACTGAAGGGGGCTGATATGTGGCTCATGCCACACTGGAGGAGTAGGATAGGTGGAAGAAAGGGGAGAGGGTGAGAGGGTGGGTCCAGGAGGGGTGGGTTGGAGGGGACTGTGATGGAGATGTAAATTGAAGTGATAAATAAATATAAAAAATAAATAACTAGACTTTCTTAACATATGTCAGCTATTTCCTTCTTTTTTAAAGACTTTTTTTATGTCTATGAATGTTTGCCTGTGTGCATTTATATGCATCACATGCATGTCTGGTGGCTGTGGAGGCCAGAAGAAGGTGCCCTGAACCTGGGTGCTGCTTTATGATTTACCAGGAACCAAACCCACATGTGCTGTCTCTCAGTCCCCGTCCTCTTACCTTTACAATCAAATGTTTTTAAGAAGTTCTCAATCCTTGAGTATTGTTTTAACTTTTCTTACTAATTTTATCTAATTCATATTTGACCACAGTCCTCTTTTCTAAAAATCAAAGACTCGGATAGTGTGCTATGTGTGTCTGTATTTGCCCAAAATGGTAAACATATTTAGATCAATTTCATCCTACTGAGAGGATGACAGTAAAAGCCTCCACAGTGAGTCTCTGCCATATACTTTGGCTCTGCAGATGTCCACACTGAATCTCGGTGGGTCCCAGAGGAAGCTTCAGACCTCAGAACAATGGAAACCCAGAGTGCTATTTTCCTCTTTTTACATCTAGAGATTATTCTAACAACTGTATTTTCCATCTTTAAATTTACAGTATAGAGAAAAGCATTAAAAATTGTTCTTAAAAAAGAACAACTATCAAAATCGAAATAATAACTGAAGACTTTGCTTTTCTTGTTTTATCTTATAGAAATTATAAGGTTGCAAAATTTTAATATATAGCAAAGGAAGAAAAATTGAGTTTGCAGGAATGGTACTTCATATAAGCTTTTAAAAATCAGCACTAGAGTTTATTAAGGGGACATTTTTAGCGCTGGGGAGGTGGCTCAGTCAATAAAATAGTTAAGGACGTTCTGCATTTGATTCCTGGAATCCAAATTAAACACTCATGTGATAATATGCACTTACAATCCCAGAGTTGGGGAGGCAGGTGTGAGTGGATCCCTGAGGCTCCCTGAGCAGCTGGCTTAGCACTAACTGCTAGAGCTATATGCATTGAGAGACCCTATCTCAAGGAACAAGGTGCTCTTAAGGCACACCATCCAAGACTAAACTCTGGCCTCCATATTACCTACTCACACACTTATGCTCATATGAACATGCACCCCCCCACACACACGCACAAACACACACATACAGACAGAAAGAAAATGATGTGCCAATACAGACTTAAGTAAAACCATTAAGTCAGGCATGGTGGTGTTAATTCCAGCACTCAGAAGGCGGAGGCAGGTGGATCTCTGTGAGTTCAAGGACACCCTGGTCTACAAAGTCAAGTCTAGAACAGCCAGGGCTACTACACATAGAAACCCTGTCTACAATAACCACTTAAAAAAGGATAGACATATTTTTTTACTTTAGTTTTTATTTCTTCAAGTTACATCTCAATCTCAATCCCCTCTCTACTCCCCCCTCCAGTCTCACCCTCACACCCTCTTCTGCCTCAACCCACCCATCCCCTTCCTTTTTTTTTTTTAAGTTTAAGGTATATCGTTTTCCCCCCAACAGCTCCTTCTTTCAGTCCAACAAATGGCTCTTTCTCTTATAATAATAAGTATAATACAAAACAACAGAGGTAATTAGGCCACAATTATGAGAGTTATATGGCTTAGCATATATTCCCAATGTCCAGACCAGATGTATTTGGCACCTGACGTTAACATTCTACTATCCAACCACCTCCATGAGTTTAAAGTTCTATATCCAACTCAACTTTCATCCTAATTTTCATCACAATTTTAAAATCATCTTCTTATATCCAGAACACCCTCTTGATTCCTAACAACTCAAAATTTAAGTATGAGGCTCTAGCTATCTATTCTTCAACCACCTCAGAGACCTGAGAGGGATAAATATATCTGATTATATAGGAAGTGCAGGGCCCACAGCTTCCAAAACTAAGAAATGACATACCAGTGTCTGCCTGGACAGTTCCCATTTTCTCTCCATACATTACAGCATCAATCTTCAGTCGTTTCTCTGACAGACATTCATTGTAGAGCAGGAATTATGAAGGACTTACCTACCCTGTCTTGGCAGAGCTAGGCTGTCAACTTACCTGCTTCCAAGTTTTGTCCTTTTGGACAGCATTCTGTCTACAGTTGAAGCAAGGGGTTTTTCCTGCCAAGAGATAGGCTTGCCACTAATTCAATCATCTCCTGATGGAGATTCTTCGATGCTCATCTTCTACTTGGAGTAGAATAGGGGGTGCTTTCAGGAGTTGACATGTCTCGATATCAAAAAATCTAAAGTTAAGAAAACATCTTTGAATGCCATATTCTGCAGATCTCTTGAGGTTTTTGAAGAGGCCCTATCTATCTCTATATTAGGATAAGCAAATGTTGCTTGTCTCTTAGCAGCTTTATTTCTGATTAGTTTAGAAAATAACTATAATAGACTCTCATAGTATCTGACAAAATGACTGGCTTGCCTATTAGTTTTCATTTCTTAATTATCCTAAACAGTTTATGACAATTAGTAGCAAAAGGCCAAAACTTCACATTTCATTTTTTTTAACCCCCTAACCCTTCCATCCCACTCCTCTGGAGTGGAGTGTCCCTACATAACAGTCCCTCGCCCCAGTTCAAAGGTCATATGAGGGCCAAGAGCCTCCTCATACATTGGGGGTCTACAAGGCAGTACCACCAGTGAAAAGTGTCTCATTGCCAGGGAGAGAGAACTAAAAAACAAACAAACAAATAAGCAGACATACAGATAAAAAATATATTAAAAAAATAAAAAATAAAAAAATCTATGTCCATGTTTCCTTTGGTGTGTTGGTTGTAGTATTGATATCCTGTACTATATAACTAAAATCCTATTATAAGTGAATAGATGCCATATGCATCCTTCTGAGTCTGGGAGAGGAGACAAAAAGATGCTTAGAAAATGCACCCAAGTGTGAGCATGGGCTTTTCCTCAGTACAAATTTTATTGGAAAATTTTATACTGTTACCATCATCTGAGTTAGACATTTCACTATTTGGATGAGTGGGGGGGGGGGGGGGGGAGAGAGAGAGGGAGGAGAGAGAGAGAGAGTGATGGCCAAATTCTTTTTTTTTAATTATTTTTTTTTCTTCAAGTTACATCTCAGTCACAAACCCCTCCCTATTCCCCCTTCCTATCCCTCCCTTCCACCCTCTTCCCCCCAGAAGTTTCCCCTTTCAGTCCAACAGATGGTTCCTTCTCTTATAACAGTAAATACTATACAAAACAACAGATATAAATATGCCACATTTATGAGAGTTAAATGGCCCAGTATACCTTCCCAATGTCCAGTTCATACATATTTGGTCCCTGACTTTAACATTCTACTATCTAACCATCTCCATGACTTTAAAGGTCTATATCTGACTCAACATTCATACTAACTTGCAACACACTTTTAAGAGTATCTTCTTAGATCTATAACACCCTCTTGATTCCTAAACAACTCAAAATTTAACTATGAGACTCTAGCTGTCTATTCTTCAACCACCTCAGAGACCTGAGAGGGATAAATATATCTGCTTATATAGGAAGTGCAGGGCCTGCAGCTTCCAAAACTAAGAAATGACATACCAGTGACTGCCTGGACAGTTCCCATTTTCTCTCCATACATTCCTGCATCAGTCTTCAGCCTTTGGGTCCTGTTTCTCTGACAGACATTTGTTGTGGAGCAGGGATTATGAAGGACTTAACTACCCTGTCTTGGCAGAGTTAGGCTGTCGACTTCCCTGCTACCAAGTTTTGTCCTTTTTGGACAGCAGTCTGTCTGCAGTTGGAGCAAGGGGTTTTTTCATGCCAAGAGATAGGCTTGCCACTAATTCAACCATCTCACACATAGACATAGCACAGGAAGGTCCAAGAAGAAGGGGCAGATTATTGAATATGCCCTTATACCTTTGTATATTGATACAAAATTAGTAGTATATTTGGCTAAAGTGGTATTGACCATTGTTTATTGTGCAAAAATAAGATTGTATTGGATTACATCAGTATTGATCTTTGTATATTGATACAAAATTAAGATGGCCAAATTCTTAATCTAGATATTTAAACCTTTAATTTGTTATGTGAAGACCTGATGACAGGCAAACCTCATATAATCTCACCTGTTTTACTTGCTTTATTGGTCAACAACTGTATTCATCCATCACTAATATCAATGCTATCCACTTAGAAGCCTCTTTGTTGCAATGGCACTTACTTGAAATTACTATTAACATTTGCCTCGAAGTAATTACTAGCTCCAAGTGAGAAAAACTGTGAACTTCCTTTTTTAAAAAACATGAAGAAAATAGAATTTTGAAGACTAGAGTGCATTAATGAAAATGATTGAAAATATTGAAACAAATATATTGAAATTGAAAACAGTATATTTCACATGAACCATAGAAAATGTTTCAAAGACTTGTCTCTCTCTCTCTCTCTCTCTCTCTCTCTCTCTCTCTCTCTCTCTCT
>CAJQZJ010033461.1:248387-271466 GCA_907164525.1 Lophiomys imhausi | reverse complement strand
CCCTTTTTTTTTTTTTTTTTTTTTTTTTTTTTAGTTTAAGGTATTTCTTTTTCCCCCCCAACAGCTCTCCCTTTCAGTCCAACAAATGATTCTTTCTCTTATAACTATAAATACAATACAAAACAACAGAAATAAATAGGCCACAATTATGAGAGTTATATGGCTTAGCGTACATTCCCAATGTCCAGTCCATATGTATTTGGCACCTGACTTTAACATTCTACTATCTAACCATCTCCGTGAGTTTAAAGTTGATGCTGGAATGTATGGAGAGAAAATGGGAAGTGTCCAGGCAGCGACTGGTATGTCATTTCTTAGTTTTGGGAGCTGCAGGCCCTGCACTTCCTATATAATCAGATATATTTATCCCTCTCAGGTCTCTGAGGTGGTTGAAGAATAGATAGCTAGAGTCTCATAGTTAAATTTTGAGTTGTTTAGGAATCAAGAGGATGTTCTGGATCTAAGAAGATATTTTTAAAATTGTGAGGCAAGTTAGTATGAAAGCTGGGTTAGATATAGAACTTTAAACTCATGGAAATGTTTAATGAATTTATTAACCTAGAAAAAGAATGGCTTATAAATTTAAACATGTAAACATGTTGCAGAAGTGCTAAGAGAATTCAGGACTGCAAGTGGTACCTGATTTCTTCCCACGGTGCCCTCTCGGTGATGGACAGAGTTATTATGGAAAATACTTTTGCACTGGAACAATGGCTAAAATTTCTAACTAAAGGAAGTCTTTAGGATTCTGAAAGGGCTGTACAGGATTGGGGACAGGAGTACTCCAAATGGGACTGTAATTAGAGGAAGAAATGATTCAATGACCTGTCAATCACTGATAAACATGATCATTGGGAATGGTGAAAATAATCTATCTGATATGTATTTAGAATAAAAAGATAATAAACTGGGAAGATCTAATTGGTTTAAAAATCAAAACTGAAGTAGAAATACATTTTTTATCACAGTATGTAAGCAGTGGTACAAGCATATGATGAACACCATTTATGTTTTAGTTTGATAAGCAAACGGCACAATTTTATTTTTAAAATATAAAGGGTTTAAAGCGTTGCATCCTATTATTTCCCCCAAAACCAGTACCCCCAGCTGCTCCAAATGGTGCAGGAAAATGAAATTAGCCCATTCCCTAGAAAATCTGCAGCGTTCAGCCTCTGGGCTTTGTTAATTCTCCTTCTCCTGAGGTTCCCAGGCAGGCTTGAGAGCGGAGCAAGAAGGAAGGGAGAAAGGAGGAATTAACAAGCTTTCTAACATATAGCTTCCCCTACATCTTCCAAGGGAATTGGCTAATTTCACTTTGTACCACCATTCAGATGAGCTCAAGTTTGAAGAAAGTGCCAATTAAATAGATGGAGAAGGGAGACAAAGAGGGTTGGGTGGGAAAGGGAAGGATAGATGGAATTTAAATGAGTAGCCGATATCTGAGGTATTCCCCCACAATACTTAAGCACAAGTATTTAAACTTTTTTGAAAACCCAGTTATGACAGATTTTAGTTTTGTTAAGTTTTATAATCACTTTTAATTTTGTTAACTGTTACTCTTCCTTAGGATCTGGGTAGAGCTCCTGACTTACCATTTTCTAATGTAGCTTCCTCATGGGGCTGACAACTGTCTGATCTATACAATACTCATGTGTGCTCTTCACAGCTCCACCTGCTCCTAACAAGTGTTTTAAGGTTGAAAATGAGAAATGTGTACCTGGCAGAAAACACCGTCACAAGTGACAAAACAATGAAAGACATGAATAATAAAAATGAAAGGGTGGTCAGTGTGAGTAGATAGAAGGAAAGAGACGATGATAACAGTAAGTACACAAAAGTTCCCAAAAGACAATGGCCAGCAAACTTCTAAGGATAACAAGAAAGGGTATTGGTGCACGAATTTACTTGTGTCAGTAGGTTGTGGGCAAATTCTCATCATGACTTCAGCACAGGAAACCTCTGCATAGGTGCTCTGTGAAGTACTGGGATCTTAAAATTGCCTGCGAATGTCTCTTCTTGGTTTTCTTGGATAGAACTTAGAGAATCGCTTCATATTATCACACTTCACAAACTCGACTCGAGTCAACCAATATCATAAAAACCTGAGGATGTATAGAGTATTGTTGACAACTATCACAATAAAATTTTTAAAAATAGCAATCTGGTTCTGGAGTACAAATAAAACCTATGTCCAGATGGATTTCCCATGTGGCCTTAGAAAAATTGCTAGGCTAAGAAAGAAACTAAGAGATAAATGACAACTTCCTTTGGGGAAAAAAAATGAGTGTAATAAAAAGTACTGAGTAAAATTCTTAGGTTGAAGAATTTAACTCCATTTCAAAATGGAAGTGACTGACACAATACATGTTCACTGTCAATCAAATGATGACTACCATGATTAAAAGCTGAACAGACATGTCTAGAACTGAAAAGCAGAGCAAGAACTCAGATCATCAATGGATTTTCAAATCAGTTATATGTCAATACAAACCTGTACAGAATTTCATAGAACTAGAGATTTGAGAGTCTTATTTATCAGAATCTCTGAGAATGGTGTCCAGAAAATTGCTTCTGATTTGCCAAGTATTTTTTTCATTAATGATATTTTAGATGGGTTAAGTCATTTGTCAGTATCTTCCAGCAGAGTCCAGAACCATGAACCCTGGGTGTCTTGGATGTCTGTGTGATCCCATATTTTTTACTACTTTATCTCTATGGTCAGCCAGCATCAAACTTAGGGAATATATTTTTATTACTGTTTATTATTAATCATCATTATCATTATTACTATTATTATTACATTTGATATTTTAATTATGTATCCTTAATAAATTCCAGTTTCTCCTAAGCTCTGTTCTTTCCAGAAGACAACATGAAAACAAATAGTTCATCCGCATTTCATGGACTCCTGTTAATCTGTTATTATTTTGTATGCAAACATAGACCTGAATAAAGAGCCCAGATGTACAAGCTTCAGTATAAATACACAAAGAGAGTACCGAACCTAGATATAAGTGTGAGCTTTTAAGCAAAAAAGAGTAGCAAGCAGCAGAGCTACCTTCCTGTCTGAAAATAGATTGTCTAAACCAAGATTCTGAAGACTTGGGGCTGCAAAGGGCAGCTATCCCTGCCAGGTAAGGGATGAGATAAAACCTGTAAAGCTGCAGCTCACTCCCTAAGGAGCTTCCAGGCATTCTTGGAGAGAGGAGACCCTGAGAGCTAAATAGGGGTCAGACCATCAGGGGATCTTCTCTGACTGGCTACAAAGGAATTAGAAATCGACAACAGTTGAGGCCACTGAAAACATCCCCAAATATTTGGAAAGGAAATAATCCTCTCTTAAATAAATCGTAAGTCGTAAGAGGCTCAGAACAAAATAAGAAAATGTTTTGAGCTGGTCTGGCGTGGGTCTTAAGTGTCCTCCGAAGTTCATGTGTTGAAGGTCTGGCTCCCTAGTCCAGCAGTACTGAGCAGTAGGACCTTTTGGGAGTGGGGAAATTATCAGGGCTGCGGTTTCAAAAGTGGATTAACACATGAACAGACTCAAATCATAATGGTTTGGGAGAAATTACTTTTATAAAAGCGCTGTTTTTCTCTCTCTCCTCATCCCCTTCCCCTTGCTAGTCCCTATGAGGTGAATAGTGCTGCTCCAGCACACACTTCCACCATGGTACCCTGCTTTACCACAACCGTGGGGGACACCCCCAGGAGCCTGTGGGTTAAAATCTCTGAAACCAGGAGCTGAAGTTAATTTTTCCTCTTGTTGTATTTTTGGTTACGAGCCTAATCTTCACTGGTCGAGCATCTCTCCAGCATATTATACTTCCTTTTTAAAAACAGTTTTCTCAGTGATCGAAAGACTAAGGAACTAAGGAACAGTGCTTTGGCTCATGTCAGCATAGCCCTAGTGACCAGTGCTCACTGCCATGGATCGTCAGGCTGATGATCAATTTTCAGTGGCCCCAGGCAGGAAGCAAATATTTCTATGCAGTGCCCTTCCTTCTCTGAATAGTTTGAGAGCCCCTCCCTTGCATCTGAGGTCAAAGGAAACCACTTCCTTCTCATTCAACACTCATTTCTAAAGACTCGCGCAGATGGCTTCACACCTGTTTTTAGAACAAAGATACAGTTGTCATCTCTTTTATCAGAACCTCAGCTAAAACTACAGCTGAAATAAGCAAGTGTCCGTCTGCCTGTCTGTCTGTCTACATGTGTCTTTACTTCAGTTTGGAGACTAGTTCAGCAGCAGTGACGTGAAAGCAAATGTGTATCAGCCACACCTTTAATCAGAAAATTCATCCTCAAGACATTAAAGTATCCAGCGTCAAAAGAAGTCCGTGTCTTCTTTGTTGTCTCATCAGTATGGGCAAGCCAGATGATCTCTGATACAAAAATTATATGGTATTATTGGCTCATAAATATGCAATATACTTATCAATGAATCTAAAAGTTTAACAGCCAAAGTCATCAAGTTATACAGAAGACTGTAATTAGCCTGTAGCTTAAGAATGACTTTTGTTGAATAAATAACAAACTCAGTTAATTTGTAAAATCGGTTAATTTAATATCTTTTGCCTAGTTGTCTCATAGGTGAAATTCAGATGAGAATAAAAGGGTCAAAAATTGTCATCTGCTTGGTGCTAAGAGCCTCGTGAACTCTACTTGAAGAAGGAATGAGAGCTCATTTATCTTTTGAAAATCCTTCCAGATAACATCTTCCATTTTTCCTGCCAACATAAAGTTATAACAGAGCTTATAGTGAAATTACATGTGTCCAAAACAGAGCATTGACTATAAAAGCTTTTTTTCACAATTAATAAAAAGAGAGAGAGAGGGAGGGAGAAAATATCAATTATGGTATTTTGATTCCATAAAGAACACTATTTAAATTAATGTCATGATTTAATTAGAAGAAATCTGTATTTAAGATCTGCCAGGAGTAACGGAATCAACATACATTTACATTCAATATAAATTATAGATACTCACTGCAAGACTTTAAAGGCTTGGGAGGATTTTCAAATATCTTATAGGAATCTATTAAAAGTGGGAAGAAATAAGAGAAAGAGCCATTTGTTGGACTGAAAAGGGGAGCTGTTGGGAGTAAAAAGATATACCTTAAACTTAAAAAAAAAAAAAAGGAAGAAATGGGGGTGGGGAGGGTGAAGAGGCTGGGAGGATGAGACCAGAGTGGGGAGTAGGGAGAGGATTGTGATTGAGATGTAACTTGAAGAAATAAAAAAATTAAATTTAAAAAAAATGGGAAGAATATTTCTCCAGGAAATTCGAGTTTCTAGTGTCCACAATGCTGATCTTAAATCTACTTTCTCTCCAAATCTCTAATTCTATCTACTCCCAAAATACACATAGCACTCTTGCAATAGCAAAATGCTACAATCTCAAAGTCAGCAAGCCAAATACAACTAAACAGAATAATGATTAAAATAGCAAAAAACATAACTTTCTTTTAAAAGGTTACATTAATTTTTTTGAGAATTTCTTAAATATTTTGAAAGGCAGCTGGGCTCCCACTACACTCCCAATGCCCTACCAGTACAATGCATTTTGAACATTGTCACTTCACTTCCTTGTCTTCAGTCCCTGTCATAACCATTCCCTTGATCTTCCTATCCCTTCCCATTCAACCTGAGATTTCTTCCTTATCCTCTTTGTCTCCCTCCCCACCTCCATGGGTCTTCCTCCTTCTTCTGCTGCTTCTCCCCTTCCTTCTTATTGTTCTTCCCCCACTGGAACCATTTGAGTCTGGTCTGTGTTGCCCAGTTAGTCTTAGAAGTGAGCCTTGGACTTGGTAGCCTGTTATGTAGTTGACCTTCTAGGGTCATAGCATTTCCTGTCCACCTTTCCCAGCTCTCTGCTGGGGTTTTGTCTGGGTGGAGCTTGTTCAGGTGTGGTAGCTGTGGCCACAATCACTGTGAGTTCATCCGCCCTGTTGTTCCTGGAAACACTGTTTCACTGATGAATTGACCACCTCGAACTGGACTCTTACACTCTTTCTGCCCTCCTCACAGCGGCCATCCCTGAGCCCTGGGGGAGGGGGTGGTGATATGAGTGTCCAATGCAGGCACGATGCAGCATTGTCAGCATGCGTTGTTCCAACTCTCACATCCTTGAGGCCCCGAGGAGGCCTTTGCTGACTCTAAAACCTCATTCCTTGCTTAGAACTTGTACACAAATCAGACCAACCTCAGACAGTTCCTGTTGCATGTGGCTAAAACTGGCGTTCTTGGGAAAACTCGGAGTTATCAGTTCAGACACTTCTTCAGCTCACCCTTCTCCAGCCATAACCTCGTTGAGTTTCTCTGTTCTCACAAGATCTTTTATGGACAGGCTCTCTTTAGTTTTCATTTTTTAGGTGAATATAATCAAACCTCGATGCTAGCTTTCACACCATTGTTCCAAACTCTGTCACTTTTGATAGACTCCCAGATCATATGCAATATTTAAGGAACAAATACACCAAGCAATTTAAAGTTCGATGACATAGAGCTAAATGAAAATATTAGGATGTTTGAGAAGTAAATACAGTTTTCAGTCCCATCTGTCCAGTTTTCCCTTTCCTGAACATTGTTCTCTCCTTCTTCCTGTTCACCCTTCCCTGTCAGAGAGGACACCCATCTCCAGCTCTCTGAGACTGAATAAAAGTCAGGGTGAAATTGAAATTTGGGAACTGGGAGGAGCTTAGTTATATCTTCCTCTGCATTTGTCCCAGCTTGTTCTATGCCAATATTACTTAAACATTTGTTTCTTTGCCTCTCTGTGTTCACACCTTTCAGGAAGAAACCTTAGGTTATTATGGGTAATACTGAAGGACATGCACATGTAGGAGTTAGATAAATTAGATTTAGAAAATATATAGGAGTTTCTGATACTGTCTCTTAATTCGGGGCCTGAAGAGCATTATCAGCATGAAGTCAGGAAAAACAGGAAAGACTTAATAAACTGAAAAACAAGGTTGAAGTCAGGAAAAACAGGAAAGACTCAATAGACTTGAAGAAACAAAGTATCTGGCCTGACATTGTTTTCAGCTGCTAAGTGAGCAGAGCCCAAATTAAGCTGAAACAGAGTTCCTCCTATTTGAGGACAGTGCGTGGAACCCAGAAGAGAAGAGGCCCCTGATGCTAGAGAGCTCCAAGAGTCCTGCTGAAAAAAGGGCTGGCCATTGATGGCCAGCTCTCTCCCTGAAGCAGAAAGAAGCCGGTGAGCAAAGAAAGCCTGAGCAAGACACCAAAAGGCCAAGGACTGGACCCTGTGGCTCAGCTTTTGCCTGGAGGGGTTCGATCTGTCCGATCAGTGGCCTAGGGGAAACTGTGCCTGGCTTTAAGGACTGAGGCAGAGCAGCTGAGTTCCTGATTCAAAAGAAGTAAGTTGGCCTGCAGACGGCTGGGGTCTCCCACAGAGAAGAAAGCATGAAGCCTTATTTAAGGTGAGACTGCAATAATCAACGACCCTGACAAACCTGCATCTGAGAGATCCAGAAGAAGGACTGCTAAGTGTGTTAAAGAATCTACAACAAAGACTGTGTTCCTGACGACTGAGGACCTGCCCCAGAGACTGTATCATTCTAAAAGGTTATGAAAGTGGTTGTTATGATTATCAATAGGTTTAGTGGATAGGTTAAAGGGGTTGTAGGAATTTATAGGATTAATAGTTAAGAAATTGTTGGTGTTTGTTATAAGTGAATTTATTAATAAATAAATAAGTGTTAAATAATAAGTTAAAAGTTCGGTTACATGCACAGGGCTCAATTTAATAGTTACGGAATGTAGGAGTGCCTAGATTCTTGTACTACGATTTAGGAAAACAATACTCTGGAACATAAGGGACTTTTCCAATGTCATACATTTAGTCATTGGGAAATACCCAATGAATCACTAACCTTTAGTTCTTTCTGTGTCTAATCCAATTTTGAATCTTTGGTATTGACATTGAAAGAGGACTGGTTTACATTTTAGTGTGTGCTTCTTTTTAAAGGCATTCAGCTACCACCCATGCTGTTTTAGGCGGGTTTTTATGATAAAGTGCAGTGACGTGTGACAGGTTCAGTGGTAGGAACACCCCCCCTCCATGTTCTTTCACTCCCAGTATTAGATTCACCTTAATGGAGTGACAGAAATCTGCAATGGCACAGGAGAGGAGGGGCATTAGGAGGTTTTAGATTTTGAATAAGGAGGTTCTCGGGACCCTACAAGCATTCTCCTCAAATCCTTGAATACAGAAACTGAGTAAGTGATCTTCTGAGTTTGTGTCTTCTGAGATAAAAATAAACACAAAGCAGAAACAAGAAGACTGCTGACTACCATCATGTTTAATGGTATTTCACTCCCAACCAGTTAAACACTCAGGCAGCTTTTCTTCTTTCTGTCCATATGGGCACCTGACATCTAGGACTGGTTTCTCTACTCTGTTCATTCACAAAAACAATGCTGTTCAATCATTTTTAAAGGAGCAGGCACCAGCTCATTCACCAGAGACATGCCTTCTACTACCAAGAAGGCACAGCTGCAGTGGAATGCCTCCACCATCTTGTCTTAAGACATCAAGATCATAACCAACACATGTTCAAGATTTATTCCTTAGGAGAGGATGGAGATGGGGAAAAGGGAGGGTGGGACCTGGAGGGGAGGAGGAAAGGGACGTTGATCCAGATGTAACTTAAAGAAATAAACTAATAAAAATATAAATAAAAGATTTATTCCTTATTTACATTTATGTTAGTCACTATCTAAAATCATTGAAACTACATGCCTTGATGGGTACCACCTGTTGCTTCAAGACGGGAATGTATTATGTGATATTGAAATTGGGTTGAATATCTTCATCTCCTCAAATGTCTATCATTCTTTTATGTTAATAATCATGCTGTTTCAAATACATGGTACATTCTTGATACTCCCCTGCACAATGCCAAAGCAGACTATCTAATCCCCCTGCTTGTGAATTACCTACTCAATAATCAACTTTTCTTTATATTGTCTTCTCACAGCTCAATACTCCTCAAGTTCTGATTACGACAAGTGGACTTTCAATTCTACAAGACTTTCTGTTCTGGATTCTATGTATGAGTGAGAACATGCAGAGATGTCTTTCTCTACCTGACTTACTTTCACTTTGTGTAACAGCCACCCCTTCCATTCGTGTTCTTACATGTGACAAGATTCCATCTGAATAACTTCAGTGGCATTATAGTGGTTGACTATAACTGTACTGAAGTGTGTGCTGTATTTTGCAAATCCACTTATCATTTGATGGATAATTAAGATTATTTCCATTGCTTATACTATACTGTGAACAACACTACCATAAACTTGGAAGTGCAGGTTTCTCTGTGACATCCTAATCTCATTTTCTATGGGTTGTAATTGCTGGATCATATAGTAGTTGTGATTTTAATGTAGGGAGGAACTGATAAATTCCCACTTGCATAAATTACTTTTCTCATTGCTGTGACAAAATACTCCACAGAGGCGGATTCAATGCTAAAAGACCCGGTTTCCCAGCCTCTCAGATCATCATGGGGAAGGAAACATGGCAACAACCACAGCTTACTGCAGGAAAATGAAAACTAGACTCCCGAAGCTGCCACATTCTTCAGTGACTCAGTTCTACCAGCTGGAGCCTCATGTCCCAGAGTTTCCGCAGCTACCAAGAACAGCGCCACTGGCTTAGACCTATGTGCTCAAGCACATGAACGGTGCTCTTGCGACGCCCTTCATCTTCAACAGATAGCTGAACCAATATGCAAAAGCCTCTCTACCACTTGCCATATTGAGTCTCTCTAATGACAATCATTTTTACTGGGGTGTGGTTTGGATTTTCATTTCCCTGGTTATTAGTGAGGCTAGCAGTATTTTCTTTTGAGAAATATCTAGTTGTGTCTTTTTGGTTTTGATTTTTACTACTGAGTTTTCTGTGGTTCTTTTCAAATGCAATGTGTTAATCTCTTGAAAAATGTATAGCCAAGAAAAGTTTTGTCAGATTCCATCAGTTGTCCCTCTACTTTGATGATTTCTTCCTTGGCTGTGTAGCAACATTTTAGTTTGATGTCATATTTTCTATTTTTGTTTTGTTTTGTGTACTTTCAGGATCTCACCATTCTGTTTTCAGGCAGCATTTCTCTTGGTTTTTTGTTTTTCCAGCAATGTCATAGATTCCTATCTAACATTTGTGTTAAAATCCAGTTGGGATTGCATTTTGGGGATGGTGAAAATCTGAGTCTAGTTTCATTCTGAATTTACCAAAATGCCTCTCCTTCTGCTGATATGTGTTTTTCACATTTTAGTGGGAAGTAAGCTGACTTTTCCTCTAGATTCTCATTACTGGTTTACTGAATAATACTGTGGCTCTTTTTTTTTCTTACAATACAGTGTTCTTTTGATGACTACAACTTCATACTATATCCTGAAGTCAAAGGATATAGAAAATTTTGTTTTGTTACAGCTTTGCTCAAAATTATATTTAAATTTTGAGATTTTTGTGACGATATAATTTTTCAGAATTTTTTCTAGTTCTTTAGAAGAATATCAGCAGCATTTTGACAAGGATTGCATTTAACCTGTAGATCACTTTGAAAAATATGGACATTTAAAACATGTTGACACTGGAGTCAGTGAGATGATTCAGTGGGTAAAAATTCTTACCATTAATCTTCACTAGGGTTTGATTTAAGGAACCCATATGGTAGAAGGAGAGAACAGACTTCCTTCCATTTTCTGCTAATCTCCTGATATGTGTCATGTTATGTGCACACATGCACACAATATAAATACATACAATAAATAAATCTAATCTAAAATTTTACAAAAACATTTTGAAACTTTCAATCCATGAACATAGGCTATCTTTTCACTTTCTTTTTTTTTTTTTTTTTTTTAAGTTTCTTCTTCAATATCCCACATCCATGGTTTTCATTGTAGAGATTTTTATGTCTTTGGTTAAACTTATTCCTAGATAATATATCCATATCTTTTCTAAGTGAGGTTGCTTTCTTGAATTCAGTTTTAAACAATTTGGTATTGGTATATAGAAATACTGAGTTTTGTATGTTGTTTTTAAATCTTTGAATATGGCGAATTTATTAGGTCTAATACACTTTTATTAGAGTCTTTGGAGTTATATGTTTGCCATAGTTTAGATGTTACCCATCATATGACAAAAGTTTACTTAACAAGGTGGTGCTGTTGTAGTGGCAAAATCTTTAAGCAGTAGAATCCAATGGGAGGCATATAGTTCATTTGAGATACGCCCTTGATGGGAGCAGTTGATGTTGACTCACCACATTTATGTGCTTTGCTCTTCTGCTGTGATGCACGAGTGCCAACCCAAAACAACTGGGTTGAGCAAGCACGGACTAAAATTCCAAAACTGAGTCCTCAATGCAAGCCTTGACTTTTTCCAGTGTGTATTATAATAATCACAAAATGTTCACCTGATCTTCTTTTGATCTTTCTCGTTTAAAGTAAGGCTGGTGAGTACAGGTTCCCCTCAAGTCCAGTAGACATGTCTCTCTGAAGCCATGGGGTCTATGATAACAGGTAAGAGCAAACCCAGTTTGAAACCACCAACTTTGCAGGTCTATACCCTGTTTTATAATGTTTCATTATTCAAATTTGGGTCTCTGAAAATAGACAGACAGAAATTCTGTCTGTCTGTACACTGAATACATTGTAGCTTAAGTAGTTCTTCACCTTGGGTCAGTTTAGAACATGAAATGTTCAACCTCTAAACTTCACATTTAAGGATAGGCTAGATCCTTGCAGGATATGGCATTCAAAGATGTTTTCTTAACTTAAGATTTTTTGATATCAAGACATGTCAGCTCCTGACAGAACCCCCTGTTCTACTCCAAGTAGAAGATGAGCATCGAAGAATCTCCTGTGGGAGACGGTTGAATTAGTGGCAAGCCTATCTCTTGGCAAGAAAAACCCTTGCTTCAACTGTAGACAGAATGCTGTCCAAAAGGGACAAAACTTGGAAGCAGGTAATTCGACAGCTTAGCTCTGCCAAGACAGGGTAGTCCAGTCCTTCATAATTCCTGCTCTACAATCAATGTCTGTCAGAGAAATGGGGCCACACAGCTGAAGATTGATGCTGTAATGTATGGAGAGAAAAAATGGGAACTGTCCAGGCAGCCACTGATGTGTCATTTCTTAGTTTTGGAAGCTGCGGACCCTGCACTTCCTATATAATCAGATATATTTATCCCTCTCAGGTCTCTGAGGTGGTTGAAGAATAGATAGCTAGAGTCTCATAGTTAAATTTTGGGGTGTTTAGGAATCAAGAGGGTGTTCTGGATCTAAGAAGATGTTTTTAAAATTGTGATGCAAGTTAGTATGAAACCTGAGTTAGATATAGAACTTTAAACTCATGGAGATGGTTAGATAGTAGAATGTTAAAGTCAGGTGCCAAATACATATGGACTGCACATTGGGAATGTATGCTAAGCTATATAACTCTCAAAATTGTGGCCTATTTATTTCTGTTGTTTTGTATTGTATTTATTGTTATAAGAGAAAGAACCATTTGTTGGACTGAAAGGGGGAGCTGTTGAGGGGAAAAAGATATACCTTAAACTTAAAAAAAAAGAGGGAAGAGAATGGGGGTTGAGGGGGAAGAGGGTGTGAGGGTGGGACTGGAGGGGGGAGTAGGGAGGGGATTGTGATTGAGATGTAACTTGAAGGAATAAAAAATAAATTATTTAAAAAATTTTTTAAATAAAATATTAAAGAATAGGCTAGATCTTGATTTCAGATTCTCAAGACCATGTTAGTGCTGCAACACAGACTGAGAAAGTCATAACCCCCAAAGTCCTTTTAGCTTTTAAAAACCTAATGGTCCACAGGCCTTTTATGTATCAGATGAGCACAGAGGCTTCCTTCATCTTCACAAACACACACACACACAAAAATGTCCAGTTACTTGGATATTATTTATTTGAACTGTTCCCTTTTGTTTGAACTGGTCTATCATGACAGTACAAAGTATACCATTTCAATGATAATATAAAATCCTGTAGGGATAAAAGAAGTATTCTGGATTCAAATAAATCAAGTATATAGATACCATAAAGTTTGGAAAATATAACAATAATACAACTGGAAACATTAAGAAATGTGGAAATAGCATCACTCTCTTTAAGATAATTACTGGTGACTATAATAAAAGTGATTAACAAAATTTCATTGTTTTCTTCCTTTCCTTTAGACTCTTTCATTTCAGTTACACTCATACATCTTCTTTCTTGGGCCAGATATCATAAAACATAATTAGGGTCATTCTTTCTCCTGGAAATTTGTTTTGGTTTGAATGTTTCCTTGGTTACTGAAAAACAAATGTATCCTAGATTCTAGATTAGCTCTTCCCTAATCTTTTTGTTCATGAATTAATCCACATAGGCACTGACAGATCTCTCTGAGTAAAGTTGGGCTCAGAACTTATTTTCCCCCTGGGTGATCCTGATTGTACACATCATATACACATATGGCAGGTAAGAAATTAGATATCCTAACAGTCATGAGGAAGATGGATGATCTGGTTAACATTTTGCAATGCACATTGAACAGTAGCAACTGACATTCTGGCCTCTACCGCCCCTCTTCAGCTAAATTTCCTCTGGAAGTTTTCTTTTTCCTTCTGCGATGCCCTGACACCACGCATGTCTCCTCTCTCCTGATGATCCTCCTTAATTCTTGAGAACACAGTTTAAACATGTCCGAGTATTAGAGCAAACTCATTAAGGCTTGCCCTGCTCTTCTTCAGCAGCATCACAATAGTCTTCTGTATAAAATGTTCTTCTTCCTTACAACATACAATCTCATGAAATAACAGAAATACAGTTTTCTCTCTGATTATTTCTCTGTGCTGCTCATTTTAAATAAATGAATTTTCCTTGTTGGCCATAAGAATGACACTCAATCAGGTGACCCAAATACAGGGCACGTCACTGTTGGGGAATGGAATGGACAGTGTCATCACTTGCCTGTGAGTCAGCAGGCCCCGAGGACTTGGCCAGAAGGTAGCCTGTGCTTTCCAGAGCCCACATGTTTCCCAGATCTGAGAATCACGTTCCAAACACTCTTTTTATTTCTACCCAAACCTCTACAAACCTGTTGAGGTAGAAACAGTGACCACAGGGATCCAGATAATTACATCTTATATTTACAGAGCACTTTTCTGTGGAGCTTAGAACATGTCCATGGCTCCAAGACTCCCCAACACCTCCCTTTCCTGAATCCCATAGTCTAAATAGCACAGATTATAACTGTAAGACATTTTATGGATTTATAAGGGTTTCCTTAGATGGAGTCCTGGAACACTCTCCCTATAACTGACTCAGGGAGGGATGGATAAGAAGCTGGCAGTGAGCTCTGGCTCCCGTGATAATTGTGATGTAGTTTGCTCTCTGCCTGAGTAAAGTGCTAAGACATGTGTCAGGTATTGTTGGAGGGTTCAGCAACTGTTAGCCCCAGAATAATTACAAACCACAGGCTTCTCAGATATGTGCCCCACTTTTATTAGGGCTGAAACCTCCTTCCACCATTGTTCAGTCAGGACTGCAGACCAAGAATGTGAGGGACGGTCCCTCACTCATCTGAGGCTAATAGTTACACTATGGCTTTTCTCTACTATGTACACACCTGAAGGTTTTATATTGTTGCCTGAAAACTTTAAAGCAGAATAAAGAAGGCAGAGCAGATTAAGATCACCATAGACTTCCTCATTCATTTTCTCTTTCTCTCTCTCTCTCTCTCTCTCTCTCTCTCTCTCTCCCTCTCCCTCTCTCTCTTCATGTGTGTGTGTGTGTGTGTGTGTGTGTGTGTGTGTGTGTGTGATCAACATCTTCCAGTACCTTTAAGTTAATGCAGAAAAGAAAAAATGGCTTAAACTTGACTCCAGTCAAAATCAACTCTTTAAATTGTTGGTAAACCATGAAACAATGTCCTTGATGGTGTCAGAGTGATGTCCACCAGGGTTATCTACATCTTGTGGGTCATCAATATCTTTGTAGCATTGATTTCAATAAACACACAGAAAACTTCACATCGAGAGCCTTTATTGACATTCCTTAAGTACTGCCTTCATTCAGAAAGTGTTGGTCTTCATGTGGCAAAGAGACCATCATTTTAGCCCAGCAGAGCTGCTTCTTAAGCATAGAATGAATGTCCTTTGAAGATTGATGTATCTGCGGGTCTTCATTCATTTTGCAAGGGCACAACCATGCTGTTTCCTACACTGTAGCAATTTATGAAGAGCAAGTATCAGCCTCACTTGAGAGAAATGAATTATGGTACAGAATTCTCTAGACTGCCTGATTTGTTCAGCCTCCCACGGTGCTCCAGCTCATTCTGTTGATATTCAGCACCTCCAGAGACTTCAATGAGTTAAATATGAGTCTTTGAGCAAATATAAAAACATTTGAAGAGGTCAGAGCTTTTCCCCAACCCATCAACATGTTTTGGTTAGCATGCAAGAACACTGTGAAATGGCAATTGGGGTCCTTTGGAATACTTCTTTAGAAAAGTGTAGCACATAACATTTCCCCAACATGCATTTCTACTATGGCTCAGGCCCAGGCACAGGAAAACACAGCTGTCCTTTTGTAGCTTCCTATCCTGGTCCCTAATGAGACTTTGCTTTGTTAATCTTCAACTCCTATAAGTCGCTTTAAAAAAAATATTGTATTTGGGGTTACAGCTGTGTGGCTTTGGCACTGGGATTCTTTCTTATAAGCTTTGTCTAAAGGCAATCCATTTGATCAAAGAATTCTACCCTCTGACTTCATCTTTTATCGTTCCCCAGTCAGACTTGGGATATGGATAGAATCCTGCAGTTATTTTACTTAACATAAAAATGATTTCATTCTCCTGCCAAATGCTGGTCTTACTGATCATATTGCTCGCTACCTAGAAGCCTGGAGAATCACGGCTTTTACATAACTTTCAGTAGTTGGGAATGGCAGATCATCCTAATTAAGAAAAAACACGGACAGGGGGAAAGACTACAACACAGAACAGGAAGAATAGCAACTCTACTGAAGTCATTATTTCTATAGTCTGGCAGACAGAGAAACTGTCAAGGCAGCAGCAAGTGCTTTCAAGGGCAGATTCTGCTCCGAGACTATATGCAGCCAAACGTAGTTGGTCTCCCACCTTTCTATCTTCACTTCAAGTGGGGATTTCAATTTAATCCAGTGCCGCAATACCAGCAGTTCAGTAGAAAACATTGCGAATTCAGGAGGGAAAATCATCTTACTATTGCAGTCTCCACACTTGGGTTCAGAAGGTCTGAATATATTTCCCCCTAGGCATTCTTTCTTCTTTCTTTCCAATTTCAAACCATCAGTCAGTTTCTTCTACTTGAAAACTTAAGAGTCGATATAGGAAAGGGCAATGCAGCCATGTCACGGCTACTTTAGATGGTACCTCATGAGTTCACGTGGGTTTCTGACAGTTACCAAAATGGTTGGAATCCATCAATTACAGCCCCAAGTCATGGAAATTTGCATCCTCCAGGGTACCATGGCATGGGTGCTAACTCAGAATACAGACATGCAGAAAACACAAGATTGTCAGCAAACTGGAACCTGTGTTACATGTCATGCCCATATAGATATTTTATGTTCTATGTACAGGCTTAAGAAAAAGACAGCTAATCCAATATCCAGAACTATAAAAACACAACATTGGCATCAGATGGACATACATGTATAAACACATGAGGAAACAGCACTGGTGGATGAAGATTTCAGAATGCTCACCAACTGAGGGGCTTGCAACTGCAGTGGGCAATTAGACAACCCACATCTGAAAGCAAATATGGAAAAGCTTCTGACAAACAAATATCAAGTAGGAAGAATCTCTCATCCCAAAATAGTACATAAATATTCTTTAAAATCAAGAAACTACAGAATTGTCTAAAGGACTTACCTAAAGGGGTATTACTTTTCTTTCAACTGAACCGGGGGAAGATCTGAGTTTCTGTTTTGGCTAGAAATACAACATAGAACAGGAAGAATAGCAACTCTACTGAAGTCATTATTTCTATAGTCTGGCAGACAGAGAAACTGTCAAGGCAGCAGGAAGTGCTTTCAAGGGCAGACTGTGCTCCGAGACTATATGCAGCCAAACGTACTTGGTCTCCCACTTCTGTTTCTTCACTTCAAGTGGGGATTTCAGTTTAATCCAGTGCAGCATTACCAGCAGTTCAGTAGAAAACATTGTGTTCACGTGCGCACGTGTGTGTGTGTGTGTGTGTGTGTGTGTGTGTGTGTGTGTGTGTAGATGTGCATGTCTGTGTTTCATTTATTGTCACTATAATAAAGATACTATAACCATTTTAGAACTAGAGATGAAGAAAATGGTGATTCACACATTCACAATCATGGTTTTTATTTCTATTTTATTTATGAGGGAAATTTATCAGTTTCTCTATTAAGTATTTTAGCTATACAAGATACAAGCTCATATAAAACTATCCAGAAAAAGATATTTGTCCTAATTTTGGAAACAAGTAAATTTAAATGTGCAAAGTTGTAATAATTTTTTCCAAGTTAACATGCAAAACTCTAAGGACGAGATTAAGACCCAATCCCTTCTATAAGGCTGTGATAACCAAGCAGCTCAGCTATGATAAGCTTTGCTGGCTTGGCAGTTGTAACTTGTAGGTCATGTGAAATAGGGTATTCTACTAAATTATCACTGACTATTGCAATACACCAAAGCTGATAGTACTCACTGGGGAAATGACTACATTTAGAGCATAAATCTACTCCCAGGACTGTGGAGTTTAGTATTGGGATACTGAAAGAAGTATTGCATTCATTTGTGTCCATTTCAGTCCAACACATAAGTGGTTTGACAATGCAACTTCCCTAAACTTATTATCCAAAAACTTCATAGAGATATAAACATTGCTTTTTGTATGAATGGATAGATTCTTAAATTATTTTTCTTCATAAGTGAGCTTGTGCTTAATTTAAAAGTGTGTTTAGCTATATTTTTATTAAAATTGCTTCCAATTTGAAAACTCTGAGACCCTTGAAGATTTTGTCAACCAAAATCACATGGTTTTAGATTTTGATAATGATTGACCCAGAGAAATCGTAAGACAAAACATAGACAAACGATGTATTGTATGAAAGGAGAAGTTAGCACTGCCATTAACAAGGACTGAAGAAGCCCAGGATCCTAAAACATGAATAAAGCATTGCCACCTATTTCTGTGGCACATACCCACTGTTATTTCATTTTTAAAAAATGGGAGGTGAAAGGTAGACATAGGACCCTTTGAAAAAAATTTAGAAAACACTCTCATTTTGTCTCCAGAGGCCCTTACAGGCTTTCAAAGTAACATGAGTAAACATACTTTTTAATGTACAATTTGAAGCCTATATAACTTCTTTACTGGGTATATGAAGAGTTCGGATACTGGAGAACATATCAAATATCAATGTGTGCCCTCGTATTTGCCACTGTTCTGTATCAGTCCAAATCGGAGCATTTGACTGTAATCAGATACAAACCTTTCTTCTGCTAAGGTTCTATTCTTAGTCATATTCTAAACCAGACTCCCCAGCCTGTGTATCTGGAAGTGCAGGTCTCATAAGTACTAAAGTCAACAATAAAAGAAAGAGGTTCTGCTCTTTCAGTAGCCACTTCGAGCAAAAGTCACGGTTAGGATTTGCATGTGAAAGGTTCATATGTATGAATACTAGCTAATGGTGCTGCTTGCGGAGGTTGTGGAATATTTAGGAAGGAGGGCCAAGTTGGAGGAAGTGGATCACTGGGAACTGGGTTGGGTTGTGAGTTAGATTCCATTCTCTCTGCCAACTGAGTTCTCTCTGCCTTTGGTGGGAGACAGATGTAAAGATCAGTTGCTCTGTGCTTCTATCATTGTTGACACAACTCCCCACTGCCAAGCCTTCTCTTTCCTGAAAGACTGTAGCTTGAACCAGCAGCCAAAATAAATTGTCTCTCCCTGAAGTTGAATTTGTATGTAAAGTGCTTATCACAGTGATGACAGAATAGCTAATAGATTCACTCAACTATGACACCCTATGCAAACTCTGATGAGAATGAACCTGGGTTAGACAATGAAAATTGTTTTAACAACAGCAAGCTTTATTTTATAACCTTGGATCTACTAAGAACTTTGTAAAGTTTCTGTGGAGATGGATAAACTAATGAACTTATGTGTATACCAGTTACCCTCTTTACATGAATTTGAAACTGTTAGTCCAAGAATAAAGTTAAATATGTGTTTTATAATAATATGCCTATATTATTATATATCCATTTTATACTGTAAATGTACTCATGTGTATATATTTGTTATATATCATATAAATGCACACTTCTCCCAGGCCATATGTTTGTCTACTGTAAGTGTACAAAAATTATAATCTTTATAATGATCATTTCCTAAGTACTATATATAGAAAAAAGTCAAGTCAGAGAAATGCAAATTAAACCTTCCTTGAGATTTCACCTCATCCTGGTCAGAATAGCAGTTCTTTCTTGAGAACATAAATAACAACAAAGGATGGCAGGGGTGGAGATAAAGGTGTAAGGTCAACACTTACACAATGCTGATGTGAAGGAAAACTAGTCAAACCACTTTGGAAATCAGTATGCAGTTTTATCATAAAACTAAAAATAGATCTTTCATGTGACCATGCCAGATAAGTCCTTGGTACTCACCCAAATGACTTCAAATCAACACATCACATTACCGCAATGAAATTATGTAGCCAGCCAAAATACCTTACAACAGAGGAACGAATAAAGAAAATGCAGTATATGTACACAATGGAGTGTTTTTCACTCACTAAGAGTGAAATTATGTCACTTTCAGGAAATGCATGAAACTAGTAACAACCATACTAAATGAATTAAGCCAATCTCAGGAAAGCAAATATTCTATGTGTACCAACATTTGTGATTCCCTAGACGTGTAATCACAAAATCAGACATGTATGTGTGATAATGGCTGAAGATTGATGCTGTAATGTATGGAGAGAAAATGGGAACTGTCCAGGCAGCCACTGGTATGTCATTTTTTAGTTTTGGAAGCTGCAGGCCCTGCACTTCCTATATAATCAGATATATTTATCCCTCTCAGGTCTCTGAGGTGGTTGAAGAATAGATAGCTAGAGTCTCATAGTTAAATTTTGAGTTGTTTAGGAATCAAGAAGGTGTTCTGGATCTAAGAAGATATTTTTAAAATTATGAGGCAAGTTAGTATGAAAGCTGAGTTAGATATAGAACTTTAAACTCATGGAGATGGTTAGATAGTAGAATGTTAAAGTCAGGTGCCAAATACATATGGCCTGGACATTGGGAATGTATGCTAAGCCATATAACTCTTATAATCGTGGCCTATTTATTTCTGTTGTTTTGTATTGTATTTATAGTTATAAGAAAAAGAACCATTATTTGGACTGAAAGGGAGAGCTGTTGGGGGGAAAAATAAATACCTTAAACTAAAAAAAAAAAAAAAAGAAGGGAAGAGGATGGTGGGGCTGAGGGGGAGGAGGGTGGAAGGGTGGGACTGGAGGGGGGAGTAGGGAGGGGATTGTGATTGAGATGTAACTTGAAGAAATAAAAAATAAATTATTAAAAAAAAAAGAGTAGTTCACCTGAAATATATAATCACAAAGCAACTTTTAAATGCATTAAGAAAAATCCACCTGAGCACAGGTACACGGTCTATTATCCTTCCTGGGAATGTTGACTTAAGTGAATTTTGCAGTAAGTAAATATTTTGAAATACATCAACTACATGTTCCCATTAACTTCCCCCTATTAAATACTGAAACTATGATTCCTGTTATATTCAAGAGAAGTTTATATCTGTATATGAATGGGTGATTCTACTTATCATGCAGGCTCTGGAGTAACAGCAGATTCTCGAAAATTTCCACGTCCTTTGTTACATGGAACACATTCTTCATTAATTTGAGACTAGTTGTCCTTCCTCTGAACTTTTCTGCATGAATCTCTACCAAGTATCATCAAGAGGGTTTGATGTATGCCCTCTCTCTTAAACAGAGTTACGTTTACAGAAACAAGCTGTAAGTCATACATAGACATAATTAAGCAGAAGTCACTCAATAGTTTTGTCCCAAATCTTTCTCTCATCTATAGACAAACTGCCTGAAGAAAAGACCACAGGCTCTCAAATAACTACTAAGGAGCTCCTAACTTCCTGTGCGTCCCTTTCAAAGCATCATCTCCATACCATCACTGTGTGTCATCTCTATGACGTGGAACGAGGAACACTCTGCTCCACAGAAATGGACTTTGGGCTGACAGCTCTTCTAAGAACATGGTTTCTAGAGAACAGTCAAGAGGAAGTAAAAGGAGAGAACTGACAAGCCATCCTCACATCAGCCATGACCAGTCAGCAAGGAGGTGTACTTCACAGAGGGGAGCATGTGGATGGTTCCTTCACTCTCCCACTACATAACTCGACTCCTTATTGTTACACAGAGTTTCTGACTTGGCATACGGGATAATTATTAGCAGCACTATTGCGAGTATTAACTCATACAGAACCAGTTTATGAGAGTTTCTGATAGAGGTGAAGGAGAGACATGATCATTTTTGCCTGACTAGAATTAGCATAGTATCACAGAACACTGACCTCTAGGAATGACAGAGTAATTGCCTCTACACTCTCAGTAGCAGTGATTACCCCTATGAGACCCACACAGGCTGAGACTGCGCCCACTAATGTGTCTGTCACAGAGAGGGTCAGGGTCTCACACTGCCCCCCCACCCCACCCCTTTGAAGATATATACGCTTAATAGGTTGCTGGGAAAGAGAAACTTTTCCACAGTGTTGTAACCACTTGTAAATTGACCATGTTCCTGTCAATAATCCCTAGTCCATGCTGCTGTGAGTGACCCTAATTAAACACGTTGGTTCACCTAATGAGACTTGAGTGGAGTCATTTCTTTGGTCTGTGGTTGTTGCCCTGATCTGAGGAAAGTAGATGGTTAATTAACATTTTCCAAACAATAAAAAAAAGGCTCATGAAACAGTACTTGGCAGATGACAGACAGCAAATGTCAAAGAAGAATTTATTAATTTGTCTTTTCAAGACTATCCCACAGATATCTAACTTTTCCTAGCAGGAGTATTTTCTAAATCTACTGAATTGAATGAAGAAACAGGAAATAGATATTTAAGATAATGATCATACGCGGACACAATGTCACAAGAGCGGTTGTAGCATGTGTAACTTAGTGTTGATCCTTCTGCACTTACCAGTGACTCATTAACTACATTCACATGAGCACCATAAAGACACCTATTGGGACTTTAGAGGCATTTAAGTACATGAAGGTCCCCAATAGCCTGAGACAATCTACTGTAGTTTTCGAGCAACAAGAAATACGGGAAAGTATGATTAATCTCATTCAAGAGTTCATTGTGGATATTCAACAAATGCTAAGTGGCTGACTGGTAAATGGAGATTTGGGGACTCATTGGAAATAGAGGCTGAATTAACAATGAAAATAAATTCTGACCAACTCAAGGAAAGTACCTCTACTATTTAATTCTGTGAAAAGACAGAGGTACCCACGTGCTTTTTTTTAATTTCCACAGATTGCTTCTGTTCAAGTGGGCAGCTCCAGAAGGAGGGCAAAAGTACAAAGTGTGACATGTGAGTCTCAGAATCCTTCATCTTTTTCTTTCAGAAAGAACAAGAGAGACATAAGAGCTTGGTTTGCACCCTACGATTCCCTAACCTCTGCAGTTTCTCACACAGAGGCAGTTTTTAATTTTTATCCCTCCCAACCACCTGGACAGGGCAAGGGCCTCTGTGGGAAGATGTTGGTGAAAACTTGGAGCATACTTGTCCAGGATCACTCAGCAACATGTGACAGTGGCCCAGGGTCCTACTGTGAGACACCCTGGATCAGAAGCTGGAAAATCCCCACTCAGACTTTCACCATGGGCAGAAAAAGCGCTCTGGGCAAGTCTTTCCTGGCCACCAGCCACCAGTCAGCTCTCTCTCTCTCTCTCTCTCTCTCTCTCTCTCTCTCTCTCTCTCTC
>CAJQZJ010033461.1:190287-248377 GCA_907164525.1 Lophiomys imhausi | reverse complement strand
CTCTCTCTCTCTCTCTCTCTCTCTCTCTCTCTCTCTCTCTCTCTCTCCTTGAATTGGTAGCAATACTCCATCATGACAAAAGTACTTCCTATGCTTTCAGGAAGAACTGGAAAGATAGGGGCTGAGAATATGACTCAATCAGTAAATGTCTGACATTTGACTACTAGGACTTGAGTTTGGATTCCCAGCACTCACATCTGAAAAGCTAGGCATGGCAAAACACATCTGTCACCCTAACGCAGGGGTGGAGGGAGACAGGAGGAACTTCGCCACTCACCAGCCAGAAGTCTAACAGATCAGTGTGTGTCAGTAGAGACAGAGAGAGATCCTGATGGAGAAAAAGGTGGAGAGTCAATGAAGAAGATATTTGATGTGGACTTCTGACCTCACTACGTCTGTGTACATATGCATGCACAAAAGCAGGAACACATACAGATAACTACATACAATACACACACACAGAAACAGAGAGAGAAAGAGAGAGAGAGAAGATCTGAAAAGATTAAAGCAAATTAACAAGCTTCTTCTTAATGTGACCCTTCCCTTGTGTCTTGTTCAGGCAAGGTGCCTACAGCCAAAGGCAAGGGAGAACTGAAGAGCCCAGATCAAGCATGTCATTGATGTGTGTTTATTCTTCTCAATGGTGGTGCTTGGTTTGTGCAGATTCCCATGTCAAGCAATGAGGCAGAGCTCGTGGGATCATCATGTGTTCTGTTTAACACAAGTATCTATGCAGCACACCTACTCAATGACCAAAGACAGCTGCCAGTCAACAAGCAAACGAACTCTTATGCAGAGAAGTTCCACCAAGATTTCTGCATCTTGTGGGAGAACCCTGTAAGTTCACCAACCAAATCCCTTGAAGTCTATACAGTCTCTGATAGTGTCAGGCACTGTGGGTCAGGGCTTTGGAGAAACTATTCGCCTTGGAGTCTGAGTGCAACATTCAGTCTTCACGTGGCTTCTATGAAAATTGCTTTGTCTGTCAGCGCCTCCACCGTTTTAGCTATAAAAGGAGACCACTCTAATGCATCTGCCTCACAAACTTCTTCAGAAAGTGGCATGCTTGGAAGTACACACACAAGCAAATACTCCCTGAACCTTGACCATGCCTAACTTGGCATCTGAGTAGAAGGTAAAAAGAAAAGGTTAAAAAAAAATCAAATCAATGAGTAAGATATGTGGTCTTGTTGGAAAAGGAAACATTTTCATTCAAAAATTATTTCAAAAATGAAGGTTAGAAAAATCCTTGGGCCCATAAAATGGAAAGAGACTCAAGGCTGTTTGATGGCAATTATTTGCAAGAATAAAGGTCTCTGTACTAGGCAATGAAGTTAAATGTTTTTTGAATGAACACTTCAAAGTCCTAGAATTGAATCAGTCAACCATTAAATTTTAAATTAAGTGAAGCCCTATAGAGAAGATAGACAGCTATCTAAGCAACAAAAATAGAGATTAAAAAACCTGTTAATTTGATTTTCACATAGTTTTTATGATTAATATAAATATCTGTAAATTAGAATGGCTTATCTAAAATTTCGTATTAAAATGGGTCTAGACTAGTTATTCCAAGTAAGTCAAGCAAGTAGTCCCTACAAAAATATATTATAGCTTTAACATATGAGCATGTGTAAATAGCTATTTCAAAAAAAAAAAGAAAACAAAGAAAAAACAAGCATGCCTCAAGAAACCAATAATGTTACTAGGCCCAATTGGAATGTATTTACTTATTGAGAACATGAATGATATAAAGAGGTCAATTTCCTCATCACCTTGCAAAAATTCTATAAAGTATGATTGGATTTTAGAAAACTAAAATAATTGACCATTACCTCTAATTTCCAAGTTTTAAAACTGAGGCCTACAGGGTAGAGCCAACTATTTCAAAATTATAATTAAAGTGATTTGCCGGTATGTCTCACAGAAAAATAGCTGGTTCTCCTGTGACAAGAACAATACAACATTGCATGGCCATGGAGCTGGTTTCCTAAGATTGCCATAACAAATTGAAACAAACTGGGTTGTTTCATACCAAGTTAAGGTATAGGCAAGGTTGTGTTTGCTCTGGGAACCCCAGGGGAGCATGTGTCTGGCACACTTCCAGTGTCTTCCAGCTTCCAGTAGCAGCTGGTATCCCTTGATGTTCATCTCATATTTCTCAACCACACTTTCCAATCCATCAATAACTCTTAACTTCCTCACTTAGAATGCCTAGGGGACAATAATAAACCAGAATAAGTTTCCTCTCCAGATCCTTGGTTGATCACATTTGTCACATAAAGCATTATCCATCTCTTAATTCTATAAAGCAATAGTAGCACAACCAGCCAAGATATGGAAGTATCTGAGAATGGAAGATACAGAGGTAGTAAAAACAACACAGACCCACCATAGTTTTTAGTATTAGCAAGCCTGTGGATGTGTCTGAAATAGCTACAGTACTTCTGAAAGGCTTCAGGGTAAAACCTTAAAAAGGTATTACCTTTTGCCACTTGCCCAACAACTCATTCGTATTAATTAACTGACACTTGATTACATAACTCAGCTCACCATTTTTATCTAAGTCTCAGGGCTCTACTCAACTTTGCCATGGAAGGTCAAGTTTAAGAAGGCAAAATGCACACTTCCAATGATCTCTGCATATTCCTAAAACTCCCCTGAGAAGAGTGCTAAGGAACAAAGTGGACCACACATTATGGAAGAAGGTACAAAAGAAATAAATACATGAATCAAATTCAGAGAAATGGCAAGCTGATGGATAAAGGGTAACCTATTTAACACAGCAAAACCCACAACCCAGAGCTTATGAAAGGAGAAAATAAAATGAAGGTAGATGAGGCTGGAGAGATGACTCATTAGATAAGAGGGCTTGCTGATTGTCCAGAAGGTGTTCAGTTCCCAGAATGCATTCAGGAAGCTCACAGCTGCTTATGACTCAAGTCCAGAGAATCAGAGGTCTCTGGCTTCCACGAGCATGCATGTGCACTTTCACACACACACACACACACACACACACACACACACACACACACACACACACACACACACAAATAAATAAGTAATTATGTAAAATCTGCACACATTCATATCAAAAAATTCAAGAAAACTAGGAAATAGGGGTTTCGTTATTTTCAAAGGCCCAAGTAAGCCATACAAACTTAACAATTCTCTTCTTAACACCTCCAAATACAAAATTTCTGACAGGTAAAATTGTTTTAGAAAATTCTCTTGGTGGCAAGAGTTTACTTTCTCCAAACTTATTTGCTATCATAATATGGTCTAAAGTGTGTAAGGCTAATTATAATCTTTACTAATCCTCTTAGTAAGAATATCCATGTTCCATGGCGTGAAAAAAGAAACCCAATGTGTTTAATTATGGAGAGTACTGCAGGTCCAGTTAGATAATATGTCAATTATGTACCTTATTATTTTCTAAAATCTAAGAGTTAATTTGAATTCTCAAACATATCTAGCCCTAAGTAGTTTGTTTAAGACATTGTGGGACTATGTAATGAGCCTTTTCTAGCACCAAATTCATCCCTTGTCACTCCCCCATCTCAACAAGATGGGGCATGCTCTCTGGGGAATGAGTTCTAGTCTCTGTGAGGACTTGCACACCAATGCTCACACATGGTACCCCTCCTGTAGCCTGAGACAAGAGAAATAGACCCCAGTTCCCAGTTAGGCTCACAGAGAGGAGCAACAAGCATGAGCTTGAATTAGTTACCTTTGTACTTCTGCGACAAGATGTCCCAGATAATCAAGATCACAGAAAGAGAGATCTATTGTTGTCTTTCTTTTTGCTTTGTGTTTTTGCTAGATTTTATTCTGGGATGGAGAAGGAAGGAGAGGGAAAGGCACTTGTCCCTGTAGGTATGTACTTGCAAGTGTATATTTTGAAGTATTTACACTTATGCAAAAATCAGAGTTCGAAGGCCAGTGTCCTCTTCAATCTCTCACCATGTGTTTGTTTGCCTGTTTGTTGTTGCTATTGTTGAGATAGAGTCTCTCACTAAGCCCAGAGCCTATTGATTCAGCTAGGCTGGCTGGCCAGTTAGCAACAGGGATCCTCTCTCTTTTTTTGGTTTTTCAAGACAGAGTTTCTCTGTGTAACCCTGGCTGTCCTGGACTCACTTTGTACACCAGGCTGGCCTCGAACTCACAGAGATCCGTCTGCTTCTGCCTCCCAGTGCTGGGATTAAAGGCATGCCCCACCATGCCCAGCTACAGGGATCCTCTCTATCTAACCTATCTCGCACTCTACCCCTGCCAACACCTGGTTACAGATGTACCTTCTGCAGTACCTTGCTTTTTACAAAAATTCTGAAGATCCAAACTCAGGTCCTCTTTTACGTGTGGAAGGCCCATCAAATCCTAAGCAAGCTCCCCACCTCCTAATCCTTGGCTTTCAGATTTGGTCTGGGGTTTGGGCTTATTGAGACAGGGCCTTGTATTGCCTCCTATCTACCTCTCCCAAGGACTAGGATTGCAGGCATGTACCACTTCTGGGTAATTTGTTCCATTCTGTTGTCTCTTGTCACTGTTGTTTTGAGCCTGTAGTATCACAGTTCATCATGCCATAAAGACAGGGTGGATATCTGGGAAGCAAATGGAAGAAAGAAGATGAGGTCCTCAAGTCTCAGCATCCCTTCAAAAGCATGCCCCCAATCAACAGCCTGACTTCCCCAACAGCCTCACCTCTCAAAAGCTCTATAAATTCCTAATGGCACTACAGGATGGGGACCAAGGATGAGGCTTTGAAGACATTCAAGATTCAAACCTATGACAGAATTCCCATCAGAATGTCAGTGGTTTGGGGATTTTCCCCTGAGCTTGTCAAAAACCAAAGATCTATACATTTGACACTTGGAAGTTCCCAGAAAGACAGTAGAAACTCCACCTGTTCACCTTTCCAAGTATTTTGCCTTAGTGTACAGAACTATAAATTGGACTGAATGAATGTCAAGGATCATTGGACATCTGAGGACACAAAAGTATAAACAAATCCAGTGTGAAAATGAACTCTGGGTAAGAGCATGCCCAGAGCTGAAGTTAATATACACAGAAAGATAAAAGATTATATCCATGAAATGAGACCAGAAATAGTGTTACTCTTAAAAATCTTCAGAAAATAAACAACATAACTAGATTAAGGCTATGAAATATTTGTATTGAATGGAAATATTAGAAATTAAAATTGGACAAAATAACTATCAAAAAATAAAGCAAAAATACAAATACATGAAAAACAATAAAGAACGTCCCACATCAACCCACATAATAGTTAAGCTTAAGACTATCACAGAATTTTTAAAATCCTAAAATCTCCCAGAAATTACAAATATTTTAATTAAAAATTCTTCAAACAGTTGCTTCATTGAGAACAAGAAGATATTTAACCAATCTTCAAAAAATCTAGGGAAAATTCATCTCCAACTGCATTTGTATGTTATATATCAATTTAAGCAATAGTATATAGATATTAATCTTTTAAAAATATTATGTCCTACATGATATAGTAGGCTACTGATAGTACATCATACTTCAAAGAAAATAAAAAGATAGATAATAAAGAAAAAATGAAATAAAAAAGTAGAGTGAATTCAAACAAAAATAGGTTGGCATTTCAAAGATAATACAACTTATATGTAACACTGTAATATTCTGTGCACAGGCTTAGCGAGCACATGTTCTGAGTTGGAGGAGGATAAAATGCTTAAACACACTGAAGAGGCTACAAGAACAAGTAAACGAGCTAGGCATCTATTATAGCTAGCACAAAGCAAGTAGTACAAGAAGAGAAATGTGGCGGCCCTAATCACCCAGGGGGCGTAGCCATGCATCACATTTACACATCACAAATATGAATATCAAATCAAAACTGGCTAATACAGCTGCACCAGAAAAGGAGAGAAGAAGAACGGGGTGAGTAGAGAGGATGATGGGTTAACACTCGACAACAAAAAATGTTCATTATCCAGACTAAGGTCAAAGATTCTACCTCGGGGAATGGATTAAATGAAAAACAAAAACTGTGGTACATCTACACACTGGAATACTACTCAGTCATCAGAAACAACAAAATCATGCAATTTGCAGCCAAATGGATGGAACTAGAGAAGCTCATCCTCAGTGAGCTAATCCAGACTCAGAAGGGTGCCCATGGCATCTATTCACTTATTATCAGATTTTAGCCATATACTACAGGATAACTATACTACAACCATTGCACCAAAGGGAACAGGAATATAGATTTTTTTTTTTAACCTGTCCATGAGACACTTTGCCCTAGTGGTGCTGCCTTGTAGGCCTCCAGTGTATAAGGAGGCTCTTGGCCCTCATATGACTGCTGAACTGGAGTGGGGGACTGATATGTAGGGACACTCCACTCCAGAGGAGTGGGATGGAAGGGATGGGGGTAGAGGGTGGGAGGGCGGGACTGGGGGGGGTGGAAAGAGGGCACTGTAATGGAGAATTTTTTTTGTAACCTGAAGTAATAAATAAACATTAAAAAAAGAAGGAGTTATCTATGCTTGATACTTAGAAATGAAGAGGGAGAAGTAGGAGGAAGCTGTGGGATGCTGTGGACTAGAGCACAGCCTAGCTTCGTTTCTATGAATCACTGACTTTTTATACCTTAATATGACATAAATAGAAATCTGATTTTACTAGTGAGTCATTGATTATTAGCAAATGGATAATTAATAATTTTTATCTGTGAATGTTTGCTATTTTCCTTATTCTGAATTTCTCATCACAACAGCATTTTTTTTAATTGGCCAAATCAGTCTTTACAAGATAGCTTAAATTCTGTCTACAATTTAATAACAGTAAGCGGCTAAACTCTGTCATTAGGCATTTACATGCTTCCCAGCTTATTTCCCAACTTTTTTTCTTTTACTTTGCAGATAATTGTAGATCAGTAGATGCACAGTCTGATGGAAGTGTGGTTTGTTTTGCTCTTCCATTGTTCAAATATTGGTCATTCGCATGTCTTTTATTGGGGTCCTATGTCCTCTTGACTTCCTTTTATTGTTTTTTGACCTTTCTGGGTTTTATTTTCTTTTGTGTTTGGTTTCGTTTGAGCACTTCCTTAGTTTCTGCCACTATAATATATAGCTCATACTCTTGAAGCCTGCACATTGAATGTGGGCATGAGGTTAGCTCAGTGGTTCAATGGCATTATCTGGACCTACCACAATCCACACCAAGTTTATAGTGCCTCCTTCCCATCACAAGTGGGCTGCACAACTTCCCACCTATCAAGATTATCTGAATGGTATATAATAAGTGAGCTAAGTTTCTACTTCTGGTGAGTCTCCATCCAAGCCCATGGCCCATCGTATTCCAGCTTTGCATTACCTGTGTCTGTCTTTCTCAATCTGTCTTCACTCCCAGTCAAGTTTATAGGCCCAGCCTGCTGACCATGGAAAACTAGAAAGTTTTGTTTTGTTTTGTTTTGTTTTCCATTTTTTATTTGTCTTAGCCATTCTTTTTCTCGGGCCTCCAGCAAAGTTCTTAATAGTTTGTTCATAAGAGAAAGGAGAAAAGGAGAACAGTTCTCTCTCAAATGTTGCAAGTGACTAGCAGGTAATCTTCTTCATTTTGTTTAGTTTTTAATGTAAAATCAGTTCAGAAGATAAGACATTGGAGAGATTGATTTATCATGACATTTGAGAGGGATTTCTTAATTTGTGACAGTAAGCAGCTGAAAACACAAAAGGAAACAGCACATTGAAATACAATCGGTGCGTTTGAAGCTAGCGGCTTTAAGAGTGGTGCATTTCAAAGGTTTGCTGTACACATTCCAATAAAGGTTCTCAAACTCAAACTCATCAGCTGAACCTTCCATTTTTTCTGTGTCTTCAGTGTGTCGATTTAAGCTAAGCTGGATTGAAGTCTGAGTTACTCAGTCAAACAGCCCTCCAGGCATTGCTTTGAAGGCATTCTGTAGACTACTGGAGGGACCTTACCAGCAGGACTCAAGTTAGGTAGTTTATCGCTCATATTCTGGGTAAGCATGATCTCAGTGGCAGGAAGAACTTAAGAGCAAGGCTGCGTTTCAGACAAAATAAATTCTCCCTGTAGAGAGGTTCCACCTACAAGCATATGCCCAGCTGGCTAGTGAGTTTCTCTCTCCTACAGCTACTGTGGACTTGCTCAAAACACTCTCACAGTGTGAAAGACAAGTCTTTGTGATATATCTTCCTCCATCTCTTCTTTCCTTCCCTTTTCCCCTTTTCATCCCCCATCAACAATGTAGCTATTTCTCATTGGTCCATTCGACTAGCTACCTATCTACCTTAATATTTAACATCCATTTATCATCTATCTGTCTGTCTAGCATGTAACATCTATCTACCTATCATCTCCCTATCATCTATCTATCAAGCATGTTACGTCGGACTGATCTTGCTTCTCTGGTTGAATTCTGACTGATAAACAACTTCAGACAGGATCATCTTCTGGTTATAATAATATATTATTCCTTCTTGAGCCTGATATTTCTTTTCAGTTCTTTATTTCTTACTTTTATTCATTTATCTTGTGTGGAAGGTGGTGGTAGCTTCTGCCACATTTTGTGTGTGTGTGTGTGTGTGTGTGTGTATGTATGCATGTGTGTATGTGTGCATGTGTGTATGCGTGTGTGTGCATGTGTGTATGTGTGTGTGCATGTGTGTATGTGTGTATGTGTGTGCATGTGTGTATGTGTATTGTGTGCATGTGTGTATGTGTGTGTATGTGTGTGCATGTGTGTATGTGTATGTGTGTGCATGTGTGTATGTGTGTGCATGTGTGTATGTGTATGTGTGTGTGTGTGTGCATGTGTATATGCGTGTGTGTGCAGGTCAGAGGACAACTTGAAGAGTCAGTTCTCTTCTTCCACCATGTGAGCCCTGGGGACCAACCTTAGATCCTTAGGCCTGGGGACAAGCTCCTTTGTCTACTGAGCCATCTTTCTGACACTACACTAATATTCCTATAGTTCTTGTTCTCTTGAAATTATGCTATACAATATAGATAAAGAATAAATGGTTCTGTGTTCCAATATCCACAAATCACAATGTGCCAATTCTCTACAAGGAATCTTTTTTAAAGCCTGGCTAATATAGAAGGGGAAAACTGAGGAATGGTTGGGTAAGGCAGAAACTAGGACAGAGTTCGAAGGTGAGGATACACATTCACAAGATGAAAATAATTCATGTTGACGTTTTGACAAAATAAATATATCTCCAACAACTACCGATCCAGGGTGTTTTGAGTCCTGCATGAGGTTGTTGACACAGAGGAAAAAGTAAACAAACGGCCAAGGCTAACTACATCCGGCTCCTGTCTCTCAACAGAGGCTAAATAATAGTGCTTGTATTTGTTTGAAAACTGAAGCTTAACTGTCTTAGATGTGACAAGATTCCAGGCCATTTTCTATGGCATTTCTTCGCTCTTTATGGCTCACTTATAAGAGAATATAATGAACCTCCAAAATTATTTTTTCCTACGAACCCATCTCATGCACTATTTTTAGACAAAAATCATCAAAATATTACAGGTAGGATATCTGGAATTGAAAACAAATTTTGTTTAAGAATATTCTCTTTTTCTTTCCTCTGTTTACTTTCTTTCGCTGAATATCGTTTGTTAATCTCATTATTTTTCCAGCTCTGATACTAGAATATAACTTGTGGGAGGGATTTGTTAATCTCATTATTTTTCCATCTCTGATACTTGAATATAATGTGTAGGAGGGCCAAGGCTTTGTGTTTGAACTTCAGTGTGTCATTTTCCAGTAGCTAACACAATGTCTGACATGTGGTAAATGCTATTGAGCAATACGTCTATTGCTCTTGAGTGTATAATACATGCATAATAATAGTACCCAACCTCCTAGGTTATAATTATAAAGAAAAAGACATTTTTATAATATTTTCAAAAGTCCTCGATAACATGAACTCCATCTTTCTATGTGGGTGTCAATAACTGCCTCCAAACAGATTGTATGTGATATAGAGAAATATGAGGTAGAAATAAAACATTAATCAGTTTTGCCTCTCCTCAGACTTTACTATTCTGTTCTCAATGTGTTTAATTCCTTATTAGGGGTATTGTCTTGGATTGTAAGCTATTGACAGACTGTGTGTTCTAACCAAGTCCCATACCAAATAGGAACTGAGCCTTTTGTTGGTTATCATTAAGTCAAACCAGACAGCAACTCAACAAATGGGCTGATTATTGCCCCCGCCCATGATTCTGGAGATGGTAAGATATTAAAATAGATATGGCATTTTCCAGTAACTAATAATAATATCAACAAACATTTTAGATATACAGCCTGAGCACTCTTTGTTGTATTTGGCACTCTGCCCTCTACTGTGATTAATGAAACTGCAGAGAAAATAGATATGCTCTCTGTAATCAAACACTGAATGGAACTTTCACATAAACTCCTTTGTGATTCACCTTGGCCCCTGAGATCAAAGAACAAAAATTTGTCAGGCCAGATTCTCTAATACTCTATCATGGAAAATGAATGATCCAAAGTTAAATAAAATACAATCATATATAAAGTCCACAGAGACACCTGCAGGGATCTCAGCTCTGGCTCCTTCTGAGCAACAGGATCATCTAACATGGTTGTTGATGTCACCCCTTTCTCTACAGTGATCATGCATTATTCATAGCACAATAATAAAAAGAATAAAAAGGGTTTTGTTTCTTTAAAATGGTATTTTAGATCTTAGAGGTAATAGAAATTTTACAACTGCCTGCAGAGTCTTATTATCAACTAAAGAAATAGAGGATAAGATTAAAAAAAAACAAAGAGGAGTTTGAAACATGAAAATGGGTAAACGCGGGTCATGCAAGAAATATATAGCCAAAGGTCCAGTAAACAAACATCTTGGCAACAGAGTTAACTTAAAGCATTTATAAGCAACTTCTCTTAGCCTTTCTGATGTTTTATTTTATAAACAACAGCATATCATTGTTTTCAGGGACTGCCAAGGTATTGGCAGGGGACAAAGCACAAAGAGCATTTTTTACTAATAATATTTTACTTTAAAACACCATTGATGTTAAGCTACCTTCTCAATTGCAAATCAGAGGCTTTTCAAGTAATTTATAGGGAAAAACTATGAAATTTATCTTTGAAATGAAATGAAATAATACCTGCATTTCCTACTTTGGTGAAATTTTATGTTAAATCACCCCAACAGGCAGAGATGACAAAACATTGAGAAATATTTAGAGATTTCATTTCTCTTCCTGATAATGGCAAGGTTGATTTTGTGCTCTCAGGGGGGGAAATCAAAGCTGATTTACTATCAGCTGCCTCAGTGCCACCAGCCACATGTCACAATCTTTAAACAGCCACAGCTCAGTGATGCTGACTGTCCTTATGGTGGGCTTGATCAACTGCCAGATGCCTGAAGAGTCGCGGGACACTTCCACTCTAAGCTACCTGTTTCTTTAATGTGATAAAGCAGCATATGCAGCAAGAGGAAAACTGTCATAATTTTATTGGTAAAAGAAGTTTGATTTACAGCATCTCTCTTCTCTGTGCAGGAGCTAAAAGCGTCAGTGAAAAGGGCAGTCTACAGCAAGTTCCTCTCTTCTGAAGAATGCTTAGGTTAGATTTTTGAGGAAGCCCAAGAGAGCATAAGAAAAGTAACCCTGACTGGCCTTACTCAAATAACCCACAAATTCCTATTCTGATCATGAATCACAAGCAGACCCACAGTGAGTGGAGTGAAAGCCGTAATGAACAGGTTGTGCATGTAAATGTCCAGCAGGAAGGAATTCAAATGTTCAGCCATTCTACAAAGCCCACAGGTGGAGCATGATGTCGAGGTAGAATTATTTTTCAGAGGAGAGAATGTACTGTTTTCAGTGTTCTTCTCCAGCTAAATCTGAGAGTTATATTATGTACTTTAGAAAATTATCCCTCCTCCCCACTCCTGTGTCTACCTAAGTAAACATTTCAGCTCACTTGAGTTGTACTCCATGAAAACTCCTAACTCTCAATGCTAAGATATGGAAACAAATGAGAAAGGCAAAAGACAATCAACTGTGTCAGTGGAGACATACCAAGATAAAGAGTATACCCACCCATTAATGTTCCTCTCTTGCATAACTGAAGGAAGTATATAGCAAAAAAAAAATAGTTTAGAAAACCAGGTTAGACACACAAGAAAATTCTGAATGTGTAACTTAAAAGGAGACTAGAAAAACAGTGTGATAAATGCTCATTCCAATCCAAGTCATATTCAACTGCCCATCCCCCATCCCCCCAAGCATTAATCTGTCTGTAAGAGTTATGCTGAATTTACTTTGCCTTGTCACTCTCTTTAGAGGGATGCATTTCCCAGCCAACTCATCACCTCTGCCATCTGTTGGAGACCTAACTATTTTTACCTAGTTGTCTGTTGAGCAATCTAGTGTTGTTGCCGGACCACCTTTGAGTTTAATGCTTTAAAATCTGACTCCTCTCCTTATCTCAGGGTCCCTACACACACAGAGCAAGGCTCATCTCCTTGGATGAGCCTCTGCTCTTCAAAAGTCATTGTGTAGTTTGGGGCTGCCAATGTACCACTGGCAGAAAGTATTGGAAGTAAATATTTTAAAGAAAAATTGATGCATTCTTGTTCTAAAATATGCAAACGAGCCTCGAATGGATTTGACAGATTGATCATTGAATTCTTCTTGAGCCCTTGATAACTGGTTCATGGGTTTTCAAGTATTCTAACTTTCTTTACCTTATTACTAGACCACAGCTCTTATAAAGCCTTTCCTTCCTTCCCTAATTTTCAATTTCTAAACCCCATTCTTACAACTTGTGTCGTGATGAATATGCCACTAACATGGCTATTTACAGGAAAACTTTTGTCAATTAGTTATATTCCTCCTCTCTTTTCCCAACCCCATCATCCTGGGCAAGTAGTTTCCATAAGAGAAGAGATCTTCATTGTGTTGAACTGTGTCACTGTGAATGGCAAAATATATAGGACAACTGAGCTTAGACACGGAAATAAAGGATCTTTTGTGGAAATGAGGTGCGGGACAGCAGTAAGGGTGACGATAAAGGTTATGGAAAGAAATGAAAGGGATGAGGTAGCTGTGAGAAGGAACCTTGGGGAAAGTCCTGAAATATTGAAAAGGAGCTAAGAACTTTGGCTGTGGGATGTGTCTTAGCCGGCTTGTGTTTACAAGACCTTTTTGAGTTCCATACTCGTCGATGTTTCTGAAGCTGGCTTTTGTATCTGGGTGGGTTTCGTGGCTTTGGTTGTGTTCATCTCTCTATGACTTTCAAAGACATGCAGATTTTGACCTCTTTTCTGTGTGGAGAAAAGAACGACACTATCATAGCATTACAACTTCCGTGTCTTGTAAGACTTAATGCCTCAGCTTCCTGCTAGCACGCTTTCTTCCCATGCCCACCTCGGGCATCTCAAACTCAACCTGCCTACACCTAAACTCCAGATTCTGAAACTCGTCTCCCAATTCCCTCTCAAAAATAACAGCGCTATCCACCTACTTGTATATGTCATGAATCTTGAAGGAGAGCCCTGCTCTTTCTCCCTCTCTATCTCAAGGCGGTCACCTTGTTCTGGCTCCTGAACACCTCTCAGGGTCTCTTTTCTCCATTTCCTCCATTACAGTCCTGCCTTAAGCACTATAATCCATCTGGAACTACTGCTAAAGCTTCTAGACTTTACTCCCTTTCATGCACAGCAATCTTTAAGTGTGACAAAGTCGTAAGAGCGGCTCCTACCACTATTCTTAGAATAAAGCTCAAATTCCTTATCTTTATTATCAAGGGATTTCAGGCTTGCCTTCCACACATTTTCACAATCTTCTCTTCCTTCCTCTCTTGCTATGTTCATGATTTATCTCTGTTTCATTTCTCCAAAGAGCTAAGAACCCTCCAGCCCATACCCACTGTTCACTCAAAGTAAAAGCTCAGCCTGGACTCAACCCCACCTTATCTAATTTAACTCTTATTCTAACCATACTTTCATTTCAGACATTTATTGGAAAGTCACCTTTTCAGGAAAGCATCCATCCCTGATACCCCATCCCACCCCTCTCCACTGGCAGACTTGCCACTTTTCCCCATTAACATCTCTCCAAGTATAGTCTACATTTTCCTGGCAAAATTCGTTTCATTTATAATTAAACAACCTTTTCTATAATTATTAATGTCTGCTTCCATGGAAGACTCTCAATTATATGATTTATAATGTTAATGCTAATATTATGCTGTGAATTGATAATTGTTTCATGTTGTGTAGACAGTCATGTCTGAGGCTAAGACATTAAAAATGAAAACTTCCCTATGTGAATCATATTTATATTTGCCAGTTCTATCTCTCTGTTTACCCTAGAAGAGAGACACTAAAACATCCAATAAAACTAGAAACTAAGATTGAGGTGTGTATGAGACTAAAATGAAAATTCTGGGACTATCAAGGGAATGATGCTTTTTCCTTGAAAGGCACGTCAATGGCTTACCAGGACAAGATCTCACATCTCAGGACTCACCATCAGAGCCTCTAAAGAGAGAGATCCCTGATCCATTTCAATTCAGATAGCATCCTCGCTGCTGAGAGAGCTCACAAATGGAGTTCATTAGTGCCACGTGGGATGGCAGGGTTTGAGCTCCATCCTCATATCTGCTAATAAATGAACTGGTGAGTCCAATTCACTGAAATCTTTCCTCATCCAGAATACATTGTAAAATATGAAAGTTGAGGTGATGATGTGCTTCATGGTATTTCAGATGTAATAAAGCTTAAATCTCTCACTGCAAAATGGGAAGTATGTGAAATGAGCTATCTTTTAAACACAAAATATTTGGGGGGCTAATAACTCATGGCATACTGCTCATCAACATGAACCAAGAAAAAAGACATTTTTTTCAATCAACCTAACTCCATAACCACTTCAGCCTGTCTTTTCAGTCAAGAGAATCGGGACAAGCAGGTATCCCCATAGTTACCTACTTTGCCTTTCATTGGAAAGCTATTTCACCCCTTTCGTCCATTTAATAGACAGTATGTGTATTGTCTAATCTTTTCTTTGATAATAATTTAGTGTATGTTCCATAAGTGTTTATGCACATGTTGCTTCAGATTCTATTGAAAATTGAAACAGAATATGAATAGTCACCACTTTAAAACTACATAGCAGGTTTGGTATGCATAACTTTCATGCATACAATTGTACACAAAACTATTATGCAATTAAATTTTAAAATGTAGGCTTCTGATAAAGACCTTATGGCTTCTATTAAATGAATTTCAAAATAAAATGAAAGTCATGTAAAAGATAAATTCATAAAAGGTGACAAGTTGATTGGACTAAGGGGAGTAGGAGATAAAAAATGGCTGGTTTGGGGGAGCAATATTAGGAAATATTGGGAAAACAGAGCCACATTAAGAAATATTTCGCATACCAGAATCATAACATGTGAGCAACACTAGCAGAGATGAGGCAGGGCTCTATGCTTAGGCTGACAGTCTGTAGAATGATTCCCTCTCATGCATAAGGCCCTGGGTTTGGGTTTGATCTCCAGTATGAATAAACTAGACATAGTGTCACACACCTTCAGTCCCAGCACTAGGGAGACAAAGGCAGGGAGATCAGAAGTTCAAGGTCAACCTCAAGACAGAGTCAGTCTAAAGATAGCCTAGGCTGTGTAAGGTCCTGTCTCAAAAAGAGTGGGGAATACCATATTTTTAAAGCAGAGTGACATAATAAAAATGATACCACAAAGGTTCATAGATTAAGGAATGAATTTGCCAATGCTAGGAAAAATTTACAATGCCTAAAATGATCAAAATATTTTTTGGCTTATACAGACTGAGACTAAATATCATAAAATAAATAGCAAAGAATATTGAAAAACAAGAATCTGTTTCTAAGACAAATGTTCTGTGATCTTAGAGAGAGAGAGATTATAAAGAGAATATTACTTATATATGTTCATACTTAGAACTGAAAAGAATGACATGTTAGATACAAACAAAAAAATAAAAGTAAAAATGGAGAAGTTAGAGGGCTCAGTGATTAAGATTGTTCACTGCTCTTGTAGAGAACGCAGGTTTGATTCCCAGAACACACATGGTGGCTCCAAACTACCTGTATGTAACTCTTATTACCATGGGTTCCAACATGCTCTTCTGACCTCCATGGCCTCCTGCATATATATACTCTTATGCACCTACACATTGCCTGTGGATGTCTTTCTAATATGACAGAAAGACATATTAGAAATTACTCATGAACTTTATAGATGACCTGGATTCTAGGGACATCTCAGCTCAATATATATATATATATATATGTATGTATATATACATATGTTTTATATATATGTATATATATATTATATATTATACATGTGTATATAATATATATGTGTGTGTGTGTGTGTTCTATTTTATTTCTACCAGAGGTGAAAATCCATTCCCATGTTGAAATGATGCTTACTCTTCTGTAGCTTACATCTAAAAGGTCTATATTTTTCTTTCTGGAGCAACATTGAACAAAAAAAAATATGTTCAGAACTCTTTCATGTGACTAATCTTCAAAAATGCTGAGAGTTATTGAATCATTTTACTGTAGCTTTTAATGATCCATTATTTACAGCATATGAAGCTCACTAATCCAATTAATAAATGTCTGTTATTAATAAGCATTTCTAAGGCATCACAAATATCTCTGAAGAGGTTTATTAATGCTATTTCAGTCTAATAGTTAGATTTATGGATTTATCTTTTTTTTCCTTTTTTTTCTTTATTTTTTATTTCTTCAAGTTACATCTCAATCACAGTCCCCTCCCTATTCCTCCTCCAGTCCCACCCGGATTTATCTTTTTTTAAATGACAGATAGACAGACAGACAGCTTTGTTTTCCTGAGTGCAAACAATATAAAAGCTCTATTCTAATTCAAAATGTCCTGAGTTTATATTAAAATCAGTAACAGAACATTTGAGGATCTGTGACTGAGCTTCTAATGTTAAAGAATAAATTAAAAAGCATCAAATTTAATTTTCCAAAAGGTTGCGATTTTCTGTTTGTATGTGCTGAAAATGTGGCAGGCTATATAGACTTAGAAAAAAGTTATTATTACTTTCCAATACTTTCAAAAACATATTTGCTTCTAAACCTTAGAGTGCATTCAGGTAAAAGGGAAAAAAATCTATTTACGTATCCATTATCTCTGAGTAGAAGCTGAGTTTGATGAACGCTCCACACAACTAACAAATGTTTGCCTGCCCAGATGGCTTTTGCTCTACCACTATGCCTCAGAAAATAAAGTATTACTATTATTTATGCTCATCATAAACTATGTCTGCATAACAAGTTTCTCAGAGGAGCTGAAACTACTTTTTGCTGATTCTACAACACATCTCATTTGTAAAAGTCAGGAAACTGTACCTTTGTTGTTCCAAGAGAGAAAATGTGTTAGAAAGACCCACAGATGCTCAGAAGCAAAAGCAAGTGTTCAGTGTGCTCATGCGTACACATACCCATGAATCAACACTCTGGAATATGGAAAGCCATTCAGTGTCAACTGTGCTTATAAAATAAAATTATTAGAAACTTTGAAACTAGGAAGAACTGTGTGTACCTGCTGTGAGACCAAGATTGCAGGACATGGAAGAAAGAGCCCATTCCCAGAGCTAAGATTTCAAAATAAGAAAAACTTAGGATCCTTTCAGGAGAGATGATGATGACTTGCTTAGGAGAAGTAGCTGCTGAATTATTGCATGAGAAATAAAGAGAGTTCTGTTTTATTCCTCACTCTGCAACCAACCCAAAGCTATTTATTTATCCCACCTGTAAAATGCAATAACCTTGAACATGTCCCAGAAATATAGGTGAGGATTAATGTCCTGGGGGTGTCTGAGGTTCCACAAATGTTGTGGTGATATACAAATCACGGTACCTTCATTTTGCTTTTATAACACATTCATGTCTCTAACACACTGGAAGGTACCCTCAGCTGTCCAGGCAGTACATCAGCATGCACTCAACATCCCTCTTCAGCAACTTCTGAGGATTAGTTGAAAAACCAAGCTAAAAATACTGTCCAGTGATTGCACATTAAATCACATGAGGTTGAGGTATCCAAGGTCTCAATTTACTTTTGTAATGCAAAATTAACCTTGTAGGTACAAAATTCCAGTATTATTTTATAATTATAGCTGTGGTCCCTACATTTATGAGATATTACAAATACCTGACCTTCCCAATGCAGGTTAGCTAATTATTTTGTATCCAGCTAGAACAAGTTCATTAAACTTGAATCTCAGTGGAAGTGTGGCCAACGCTTCATCTTACTAGATTCCATTGTCATTGTTCATGATATATTAATTAAATTTAGTATTCAAGCATGAGTTCAGAATCTACAAGCCTTGACCAAGTGCACCCCAGTGATCATTTGCTGTTTACAGCATCAAATAGACAATGTAAAAGGACCATAAGTAACTTGATATGTATCTGTGCTGTCATTTTTCCCTCCTTTACTTAAATTTAGGGCTTATTTTTATATGTGTGTTTCTAAACATAGCTCTCAGAGAAATACTTTGTAAGTGGGAAAATTATAATCTGTGTTGCTTGAACAGTTTTAGGTTGAAAAAAAAAGACGTAGATGTTCCCGTCACTTGTGTTAGTGGGTAAAGGGCTATCAGAAATCAGTCATATTCTTATTTGTATGCATTCCAACAAGTTATAAGCCTAAGACCCAATTAAAGAAAGTTGAGGACAATATAGAAGTCATCTTTTCTCACTTTTGAATTTCAAATACACACAATGATAAGAAATACTTGAATGTTCAAATGTGCAAAAAATTAAATTAAAACTGATTTTTGAAACTTATTTTGTATGTAAGAAAACTATTTCTGGCCTTTACAATATTCTTCTTTCAATTTTTCTAAACCTGAAGTTTCATAGTTTCTATTTCTTTTCTTTATTATATAAAAATGCAGGAACCACTTACTTGCTGTTCTTACTCTGCATAGAACTCACAGCAAACCCATGTTATTAATATGAAAGTTTTAATTTAAGAATTTTAATATACATCACAGAAATCCTTTTGATAAAACAGGAAAATTCAGGGCTCACTTATTAAGACATGGCTATGAAATTAACTTCACTTACTCTGAAAGAATTTCCATCTTTACCATATATATTCCATATTCTTTCATAAGATTGATGCAGGGCCAATTTGACATTACTCAAATGTGCTTCAATGCTAGTTTAATTTCCACTAAGAATAGCAGAATAATATGCTTCATTTCTGCTAAGAATAGAAAAATGTGAGACAGTGGTAGAAATGCAAATGAAACACAAATGTTGAGCTTGGAGAGCTTAAAAGTAAACTTATAGAAACTATATCCACACTCACAACACAAGCAAGACTTATTAACAGTAACAAACCAGTGCATACAAACCACAGGACACTGACTCTGTTCACTGGCTGTGCAAGTCCTTCAGATCAAAAGTCCTAAGAGCTAGTGAGAGAGACTGTTTCATTGTCAGCACTGCTCACCCTTACGCGTAATGGGCTGCCGTAGGTCAGTGCCGGCTTTATTTCATGTTCTCTGCATAGGCAATGATATAGGTATATATCCACATAGAAATAGTGGGTGGGACAAGTGGATGCCAAAGGTCAGGCTGTAAGAGTTGTCCCACATCACATCACTGTTGATATTCTGAGCACTCATTTATTGAACCCTTGTAATTGACTAGCTGTATATCATGGTGACAAAATAAACAAAGAAGAAACACGTGATTCGGGCTTCCATTGTCTGAGGTTCTAGTTCAGTTTCACTCAGCAATGTTGCTTTGGGCCTGTGGAAGCTCAGTGCATGTATGACATATGATGGAGGAGGCCTATTCCCCTTGGGGCAGCCAGTTAGCCTAATAGAGAAGGTCCCTATTAGCCTAATAGAGAAAGTCTTAATAGCCACTTCCAGAACACTCCTCCAGTGATCTAACATCGTTCTGTTAGACTCTGTCTCTTAAAGAACCCATCCCCTCTCAGTAACACCATTAAAAGAGAAATAAACCTTTAGCACATGGGCTTACAGGACACCTATTTAAACCACGCTGTTCCCCTTTGTTTCATATAATTCACTTTGCCGCAGTGTAATAAAAGTATATTAAACATCAATAGGAAAATTGATAATCGCAAAAACCTTTAACTCTGTTTGAAAGATCAAAGAGTAGGACAACTGGTTTTCTACTCTCTCTTCCTTCCCAAAGACAAAAACATATTTTCTATTATTTTACTCACAGTGAATACCAGAGTGATTTTGAGTTGTTATTATGATCAAGGAATGTAATCAAGCTATTAAAAATACAGGCAACAGATTTGTTTCCCTGTGGAAGTTGAACTGCTTAGAGAGAAGTCATTGTGTTTTTCTCTTTCTGATTCCAATTCTGAGGCTCAGTATTAATTTATTGACTTCACTTTATAACATTGTGTTCCTTGATGAAGCACCTCCAAGGGCTAGAAAACAATAGCAAAATCAAATACTGAAACCACTGCTAAATATAAAAGCTAAGAAAAGTCAAAAGAGAGAAAAGGGCACCAAGCAAGCGAGATCCACCAATTACTGTAACATTTGAAACAATATTGCTCCAAGAAAGAATTTAAAGCAAAAATGTTCTTTCAATCATGAAATAATGCTATTTTTCTAATAGTGTTTATGGATCTCTGTTTATTTTTATTAGTTAACTTGTTCGTTTTCATGGTAATAGTCCGACATGAAGCAGGCTAACGGAGGAAAGGCTTATCTTGGCTCTCAGTTAGAGAATGTATGGCCCATCATTCTAGAAAAGGCACAGCAACAAGATCTGAGGTGGCTAGCCACACCACATCCACAGCTGGGAGGAAGAAAGAGAGGAGAATTAAAGTTGGCTAGGAAGTGTCAAGGCCCTCCTGACCCAGTGACCCACTTTCTCCAGCAAGGTTTCACCTCCTAACACTTCAACAGCCTTCACAAACCACCAGCAGCTGGGAGACAAATGTCCAAACACAAGAGATCATGGGGGACCTCTCATATTCAAACACAACACTGCTGAATCAATATGTCCAGGGACCTTAAGGATTATTTGTCTAATTGACTCCAGCAGTAAATGGATACAAGATCAGGACATAGATCCCAAACTTCAGTTGTGCCCGCCTGCTTCAGAACCCTTGAAAGGCCTGGTAAAAACACCCTTGCAGTAGCCCACCTCACAGGTGTGTTTTAATTCTTAGGGAAAGCTACCCAGGTAATTTTTCAAGATTTATTGATGTGATTTTTATGGGTATGAGTGTTCGCCTGTATGTGTATATGTGTATTACTTGTGTGCCTTGTGCCTGCAGAAGCCGGAATAGGTCATGGGATCCCCATGGAACTGAGTGATAGATTGCTATAAGACACCAATCAGGTGTTAGAAACCAAACCAGGGTCCTCCACAGAGCAACAAGTGCTCTCAACCACTGAGTCTCCTCTCCAGCCCTGAGATGTTGTTTTTAAATAAAGCAAAGCTGGCATCTATTATTCATCCTGGGAGGACATTTAATAGATTCTGGGCTGAGGGAAGTGGACAAAGAAGGTTGTTAGGAACTTAAAAATCCTAAGCCAGATGTAATGATGTACCCTTTAACCCCAGCACTTGGGAAGCAGAGGCAGGTGGATCTCTGTGAGTTCCAGGACAGCCAGGGCTACATAGAAAGACCATGTCTCAAAAAATAGAAGAAAGAAAGAGAGAGGGAGGAAGGCGGGAGGGAGGGAGGGAAGGAGGGAAGGGAGAAAGGGAGGAAGGGAGGGAGGAAGGAAGAAAGGAAGGAAGGAGAAAAAATTTAAATAATTGAAATATCTTAGTATGAGAAGTTAAAAATCATACAAATGGAGAGCAGATTAATGGCTGCCCGAGAGTGAGATGGTGCTGGCTGAGGGCTGAGGACACAAAAGGGCAGTGTACAGCACCAGAATACTTGCTATGATGGGAGACTCTGTTGTGACTCTATCAAGCTTGTGATCTTGCACTATAGTTTTTCAAGATGAACTGGGCCAAACTGGGTAAAGGGTAAAATAACATTATCTGTACTGTTTCTTAGAGCTGCTTATGAATATGATTATCCCAAAATAAGGGTTCATTTAAAGAAAGAACTGAAATATGTCATCATGTAGTTTTTTTTAATAATCTCGCTGAGTTGAGAACCACATCCCAGAAATTCAACTGCTGATAGATAATTACAAGCAGTAATACTTTTTCAAGTCCTTCTTAAAATTATCTAATAAATACTGAGCATATTGTTAGCATAAAGAATTATGGGTACAAGAGAAAGAACAATGCAGGGAACTGTTGTTTATCACAGCCCCACCCAACATTGCTCGTTTACTAATCATTTGCATCTTCAAGTGAGTGTACATATGTATCTGTACACAGAGAATGCATGTCCAACCTACAAGGAACGCAGCATGGTAGGAACAAGATGACAAATGGGGGTCTGCATACTGTGCATATAAATTTAAAAAGTTAGAACTCCAGCAAAAACTATTCAGCACAATCCATCCACTAACAAGGAAAACAAAAAAGACCTTCCATCACAACTTGGGGGGCTCACTTCTAACTTGAAATGTACCCAAAGCTTTCTGTGTAACATCTGAGGTACCAAATGAGGTAGGCCCCGCATCTGAGGATATTCTCGTTCTCCCTCCAGCCTAAACTTCAACTTATACTGTTTTAACTTGTGGTATTTGGGAATTTGTCTGCATTCCACAAAACAACTGTCATTTCTTGGGGATTTTTGGGACCTAATGTGTGGACCCTGGCATGTCCTGCCATAGAAGGGAAGTCTCTTAAAAGATGCCTATGATATGAGGAGTAAACTAGAGGGGGCTGGGAGCAGAGGGCTCTGGGATCTCTAATTCCTGATGCATAATATAGACAAGGAAGTGTACATTATTAGAGGCAAAGTACCCTTCACAACTACAGAGGTGGTCCTCAGCCTTCCTAATGCTGCAACCCTTTAATATAGTCCCTCATGCTAGGATGACTCCCAACCATAAAATTATTTTTGTTGATACTTCATGACTGTAGTTTATGAATCATACTATAAATGTTTTTGGAGATACAGGTTTGCAAATGGATCACAACCCACAGGATGAGAGCCACTGAACTACGGGATTCTCATCTCACAGAGACGATGATGATAGGAACATGGGTATGTGACCACTAAAGATCAAAAGGGTGACAGGCTTCCATTGAGGAAGTGTCATGGTTAATCTTGCTTGTCAAGTTGACTTCTAGGACACAAACTTACCAGCATGTCTGTGAAGGAATTTCTAGCTTGAGTTAATTGACACGGGAAGACCCATCCAATGTGGGCACCATTTAATATAAAAAAGAAAGCAAGCTAAACACAGCATTCATCTCTCCCTGCTTCCTGACTGTGATCACAATGTGACCAACCACGCCATGCTACTGTTGTCATACTTGCCCTGCTATGGTAGACTGTACCCTCAAACTGTAAGACAAAATAAGCTCTTTCTCCCTCACATTGCTTTTGTCACAACCACTGAAAAGTAGCTAACACAGGGACCAAATACTATATTCCTCAAAAGTGACCTGTCTCCCCCTTCTTATGTGTTTCCCATAGATACCTCAAATACTTTAAGATGTATTGCAAGCAAGTGATGGAGGAATACTTTTATTTTTCCTCCTAAAGACAATTTTACTTGCATGAAAACTTCAGTTAGAACTGACTGAGGGAATAACTGGAGAGTAAACGTGAGGAGATGGAAACACGCACTGGTTGTGTCTATTTAGAATCCCTAAGGCAACCGTTGCTCAGCTGACTTGAAGAGCATAGGAATTAGGAAGCTTAAATTCTAGTTTCAGTATTCATACACTAAATTTTATTTTTTAAACCAAGACACTCCAGATGTCCCTCAACCAAGGAATGGATAAATAAAGCTGTGGTACATTTACACAATGCAATACTACTCAGCCATAGGAAACAAGGAAATTAGCCATTCTGACATGTGTGAGATGGAATCTCAGGGTCGTCTTGAATTGCATTTCTCTGATGATTAAGGATGCTGAGCATTTCTTCAAGTGTCTCTCAGCCATTAGGAATTCCTCCTTTGCAAATTCTCTGTTTAGCTATTTTCACCATTTTTTAATTGGATTATTTGGTTTCTTGGCATTTAATTTCTTGAGTTCTTTGTAAATTTTGGATATTAGCCCTCTGTCAGATGTGGGGTTGGTGAAGATTTTCTCCCAGTCTGTAGGCTGCTGTTTTGTTCGAATGACAGTGTCTTTTGCCTTACAGAAGCTTTTCAGTTTCATGAGGTCCCATTTATTGACTGTTGGTCTTAGGTCCTGAGCTGTTGGTGTTCTGTTCAGGAAGTTGTCACCTGTGCCAATGATTTCAAGGGTTTTTCCCACTTTCTCTTCTAGTAGATTTAGTGTGACCGGGCTTATGCTAAGGTCTTTGATCCACTTGGACTTAAGTTTTGTACAAGGTGATAAGTATAGGTCTAATTTCATTCTTTTACAAGTGGACATCCAGTTGGACCAGCTTCATTTGTTGAAGATGCTGTCCTTTTTCCATTGTGCAGTTTTGGCTTCTTTGTCAAAAATTAGGTGACCATAGGTGTGTGGGTTCATTTCTGTGTCTTTTATTTGATTCCATTGATCCACTGGTCTGTTTCTATACCAGTACCATGCTGTTTTTATTACTATTGCTCTGTAGTACAGCTTGAAATCTGGGATGGTGATACCTCCAGATGTTTTTTATTGTATATGATTGATTTAGATATTCTGGGTTTACAGCACATTCTGGTGAGGGTGTGGAGAAAGGGGAACACTCCTCCATTGCTGGTGGGAGTGCAGGCTGTGCAACCACTATGGAGGTCAGTCTGGCGATATCTTAGAAAACTGGGAATAGCTCTGCCTCAGGACCCAGCCATACCACTTCTGGGTATACACCCAAATGACTCCTCACCAAATCACAAGGAAGTTGCCTCATCTATGTTCATAGCAGCCTTATTTTTAATAGCTAAAACTAGAAACAACCCAGATGTCCCCCAACTGAAGAATGGATTAAAAAAACTATGGTACATCTACACAATGGAATACTACTCAGCTATCAGAAACAATGAAATTATGCAATTTGCAGCCAAATAGATGGAACTAGAGAAGTTCATCCTGAGTGAGCTAACCCAGACTCAGAAGGATGCACATGGCATCTTTTCACTTATAGTCGAATTTTAGCTACATAATATAGGATATCTATACTACAACCAATGTACCAAAGGGAACATAGACATAGACTTTTTTTGTTTTGGTTTGGTTTTTTTGTTTTCTCTCCCTGTCATTGAGACACTTTTCCCTGGCGGTGCTGCCTTGTAGGCCTCCAGTGTATGAGGAGGCTCTTGGCCCTCAAATGACTGCTGAAGTGGGGTGGGGGACTGTTATGTAGGGACACTCCACTCCAGAGGAGTGGGATGGAAGGGCGAGAAGGCAGGACAGGGAAGGGCGGAAAGAGGACACTGTGATGGAGATTTAACCTGAAGCAATAAACAAATAAATTTTTTAAAAAAAGAAACAAAGAAATTATGCAATTTGCTGCCAAATGGATGGAACTAGAAAAGTTCATCGTGAGTGAGCTAATCTAGACCCAGAAACATGCATATACCATGTATTCACTTGTAACTGGATTTTAGCCTTAAAGTACAGGAAACTATCCTACAACCAACAAATTGAAAGGAACGGGAACACAGACTTTGTTATCTGTTAGTGGAAAACTTTGCCCTAGAGGAGTTGCCATATAGGCCCATAGTGCAAGAGGAAGCTCTTAGCCTTCATATGACTGCTGAACTGAAGAGTGCTGATATGTAGAGCACCCCACACTGGAGGAGTAGGATAGGTGGGAGAAGGAGGAGAAGGTGGGAGGGTGTGAGAGTGGGTCCGGGAGGAGTGGAGAGAGGGGACTGTGATGGAGATATAAGTTGAAGTAATAAACAAACATTAAAAAAGAATCAAGACACCTTGAGTACTCTTTTTTTTTTCAAACCAAGAAAATTAGACGGAATCAGAATTTTGAAAAGGGTCTCTGGTCTACAGACATCACTTGAGAGCAGGTGACAATGGAGGGAGGCAATAGAGGTAATTTGATTACTATCCATAGTTAAATAAGTTTAAATCACATTGAGCCAAGCATGGTGAGTTCATTTGAGTAGGAATAGACTACATATTGCTTCCTAAAGTAATTTTAAAAAGGAAATTACCAATTAGTGCTTCTCAGCCACATGTTAGAAATCTGGGTTGGAAAAGGCACCTGCTATCTATTGCTGTGTAACAAATTACCCTAGTTGTGATTACTATAGGTCAGGAATTCCAAAGAGAATAAGCTCTGGAATTCCCAGAGTCCCTAGAACAGCCTCAGTCTCAATGTCAGCCAGGATAGAGTCATGGGAAGCTTTGCCTGGCACTGCTGATGTGCTAAACCTCATGACCGGCTCCTGATGGAAAGCCTATTTGTCCTCACAGGAACTGAGGATGCTTGAGAGTTACATGGCGCTTGGTTTTCTGTATCTTGAAAAATCAAGACAACAGCTACAATGTTTTCAAAGACCAATTCTCAGAAGTCATTCACTAAATCACAAATCCACTGCATTCTCTTGTGCCTCTGGTTCTGTTTAGGAAGGGACTGAGAAAAGGTTCAGTCCTCTGAGGCGAAGACCACTGAAGCTATTGTGAATGTTCACTACCACACACAACCTCCATGGAGCCTTCTTGTTCCAGTATTTTATAATTACATGAAATTTGGAAATACTATTAATGACACTGAAATACATTCCACTGAAAATACACCTAATGTTACAGATGTGTAAAACACATTGATTTCACAGGAGGATATCAGCTCTCCAAAATGTCCTTCTCCTTGGAATCTAGGACTGCATTACCTAATAAAGGAAAAGAGACTTTGCAGATATGAAAATTTTAAAACCTTGAAATACGAGGAATATTTTGGAATTTCTGGGTTGTCTCAATATACCGGAGCTAAATGTAACAATATCCTGTCATCTGTAGTCAAAGTCGGTTTTAATGGAAGGAAGAGAGTAGAGAAAACAGAAGAGAAGGATTTGGCCCTCCATTCCACTGGTTGTGAAGACAAAAGAATGGGTCTAAGGAATGTTCTAGAAACCAGGAGAGAGAAGAAATCTCCTCTAGGTCTCACAGATGTTAAGTGCTTTCGTTAGTTAGCTCAAGGCTAGACTCATTCTAGACATCTGACCCACAGAACTGTAAGAACCGATAAAAATCTATGTTCTTAGAATCCACCAGTTCTCCCACAGTGACTTTATTTTTAATATTTTATTATATTAACTTTTTAATTTAATGGAACTGTACATTATCTAATAAGATTTTTCAATCTGTGAATCAGAGGTATTGAATTTTATTTCTTTATATTAATACTCAAGTTTTGCCTTGGGATCAACCTGACAAAAACGAAACTCCTCTGAGCCAAGAAGATATATTATGATGAAATTATTTTGAAGGACATGTCTCCCCTCTTCATAAGACCACAGTGCCTTTCATTTTTAATCACCCCTTGCAACTGTTCTAAGTGTTTAATATTCATAAAGTGTGAGGATAGGTTTTCAGTGGGATGAAGATGGGAAAATGTTCACATAATAGTTAATTTATGTAAAATTAGATTGTATTTATTTCAAATGATTCACTGTCAATGTTGGGCTTAATTTGCACTAGAAAATAATACACTTTTCTATGTAATATGTACATATCACTATTGATTATTGCTAATGCTTTATCTCTGTTCCTAATAGCCATACAGTGCACTCAGTAGGTTTCAAAAAAGTTAAAGATTTAATTACTAACCTCAGAGCATTCACATCAATATGAGAATATGAGATGATTTTTTAAAGAAATAAATTAAAGGTGACAGCTGTTCAACCTGGTTTTACAAACCTCCAAGAGTTGAAAAAACTTAGAGCTAGGGTAAAATAATGCAGGGTGTTAGCCCATGCCTTTACCTCCAGCAGAGACAGGAGGATCACTATAGAGTTATTTGTCTTATAAATTCTAGAGTTACAAGAAACAGGGTGGTGATGGTGCACACCCTTAGTCCCATCATTGGGGGAAGAATACACCCTTAACCCCAACACACTAGAGACAGAAACAGGCAGATCTCAGAGCTCAAGGTCAGCCTGATACAAAACAAGCTCTAAACAGAGAAAAACTTTGATCCAGGGGTGGAGGAGCACATCTTTAATCCCATCAGTTGGGAACCACATGTCTTTGATCCCAAAACTCAGAATGCAGAGACAGGCACATAGGATTTGGAAAGATTTAAGTTTAAAAGCTACTTACAAAAGGCAGGCTGCAATTCAAACAAATTGTCCTTTGAGATCTCAAAATATATACACTAAAGGTTTGTTAAGCTCCAAAATACCAAAATAATTTCTTCTTGAATCCGGATTGAAAGGTAATACTTTATATATTGTCAAAAAAAAAAAAAAACAAATTTGCTCCAGGAAAAACATTACCTGACCCCCCCACAAAAAAAAAGGTAATTGTCCCAGAGTTAGGATTAGGGCAGGGCTCTGTTCTTATCTTTCCAGGAGATTTAAAGCATCCATTCAAGGAATCCAGGGACAACTGGACAATGGAAACCTCAGCAGAAAACAGATCAGACACCAAAGAAGATGAGTGGCCCAGATGATCCAGCCTTGCAGACTTCTTCAATAGCAGTTTCCTCAAAAGTCTACAACCACAACAACTCAAAATCGCTAAGATCGTTCAGCTCCACAGACTACTCCAGCCAGATCTTCAGTAAAGCTCTGAAGATCAGCTTCTGTCTATGAACTTCTTAGGACATCTAAATAGCTGAGCACAAAAGGACTGAACATCAAATGATTCTATTAACATTTTTAACCATTTTTCCATTCTTATTTGGGCCCAAACAGGTTTACTACGTCCCAAATCAGCAGGAAGTCATTTTAAGAGAACAACGTCCCTTCCCCAGAAGGTGGGGAGGGTGTTCCCCCCACTTTGGTTATTTGATAGATAATAGAAAATTTTGTTATTTAGGGGAAAAGACTACAAGCTGTTAAATGGTCTTGTTAAATGGGTTTTGGAGGTTAGACCCAGGGACTTCTCTCTTTTTCTTTTCTGTATCTTTCTTTCTCTCCTATATAGGAGTGAACAGACTTGAGAAAAATGGGACATAGACATAGTATAGGAAAGATCAAGAAAAAAGGACAGATTATTGAATATGGCCTTATACCTTTGTATACCGATACAAAATTAATATTATATTTGGCTAAATTGGTATTGATCATTGTATATTAATGCAAAATTAAGATTGTATAGAGCTACATCGGTATTGATATTTGTATATTGATACAAAATTAAGATTATTTTTGGCCACAATGGTATTGACCCTTGTATATTGATGTAAAATTAAGATTGTATTGGGCTACATCAGTATTGATCTTTGTATATTGATACAAAATTAAGATTATATTTGGCCACATTGGTATTGATCTTTGTATATTGATACAAAATTAAGGGTAATGCTTCTTAAAGGTATTGTTCGTAGTAATACTTAAAAATGAAATGTAAAGTTTTGGCCTCTTGCTACCAACTGACATAAACTGTTTAGGATAATTAAGAAACGGAAACTAATAGTCATGAAAACGTGTCAATTTGTTAGTTACTATGACAGTCTATCACAGTTATTTTCTAAGCTACTCAGAAATCAAGTTGCTAAGAGACAAGCAATATTTGCTTATCTAAATATAAGAGATAGATAGGGCATCTTCAAAAACCTCAAGAGATCTGCAGAATATGGCATTCAAAGATGTTTTCTTAACTTAAGATTTTTTGATATCGAGACATGTCAGCTCCTGACAGCACCCCCTATTCTACTCCAAGTAGAAGATGAGCATCGAAGAATCTCCAGTGGGAGATGATTGAATTGGTGGTAAGCCTTTCTCTTGGCAAGAAAAACCCCTTGCTTCAACTGTAGACAGACTTCTGTCCAAAAAGGACAAAACTTGGAAGCAGATAAGTCGACAGCCTAGCTCTGCCAAGACAGGGTAGGTAAGTCCTTCATAATTCCTGCTCTACAACCAATGTCTGTCAGAGAAATGGGGCCAAACAGCTGAAAATTGATGCTGTAATGTATGGAGAGAAAATGGGAATTGTCCAGGCAGCCACTGGTATGTCATTTCTTGGTTTTGGAAGCTGCAGGCCCTGCACTTCCTATATAATCAGATATATTTATCCCTCTCAGGTCTCTGAGGTGGTTGAAGAATAGATAGCTAGAGTCTCATAGTTAAATTTTGAGGTGTTTAGGAATCAAGAGGGTGTTCTGGATCTAAGAAGATATTTTTAAAATTATGAGGCAAGTTAGTATGAAAGCTGAGTTAGATATAGAACTTTAAACTCATGGAGATGGTTAGATAGTAGAATGTTAAAGTCAGGTGCCAAATACATATGGACTGGACATTGGGAATGTATGCTAAGCCATATAACTCTTATAATTGTGGCCTATTTATTTCTGTTGTTTTGTATTGTATTTATAGTTATAAGAAAAAGAACCATTTTGTGGACTGAAAGGGAGAGCTGTTGGGGGAAAAAAGAAATACCTTAAACTAAAAAAAAAAAAAGAAGGGAAGAGGATGGGGGGTTGAGGAGGAGGAGGGTGGAAGGGTGGGACTGGAGGGGGGAGTAGGGAGGGGATTGTGATTGAGATGTAACTTGAAGAAATAAAAAATAAATTATTTTAAAAAAAGATTAAATTACAGTTAAAATGAGCAATAAGAGAGTTGAAAATATAACAAGTGACTACTTTCCACACAAGTTATTCAGAAAAGTAAGCTACGGGGACTTCAAATAAAAAGGTGTTATCACGTAAAATGAGGGAAACACCAAAATGTTGATGTTATTTAATCTGAGTCTTAAAAATGACAAGAAATTGTAGGAAATAGGGAATCCTGAGTAGCTAGCTTAACTGTACAAAAATGTTTCTTTTATAATAGAATTCACCCAATAATATGCTTATTGCTTTAATGCTTACAAATTTCCTTAAGGACAAAAGAATGTCTTACACATGTGCTATAGGATTAATTAGAATCTCAAGCAACAAGTACAAACTCAAGATTTCCTCATATATATTTAAGTTGTACACCATGTTTTGATATCTGTGTGTATACTGAAATGACTATTCTTGCTCAGCAAGTTAGCATGCCCATCAGTGCATAGTGACTTTCATGTATGTTTGTATACATGTGTTCAGAGGCACCCTAAAGCTACTTCAACATTGCTTTTTCAATATACAATGAAAAATATTTTGGCAGTCTTCCCAGTGTGCATTGAACCTCTGTATTTATCTTGTGTAGCTGAAAGATTAAATTCTTTGAATTAACATTTTCTGATTTTTTTCCACCTCTGATGACCACCATTGTGTTTTTCTGTGTGCTTGACTTTTTGAAATTCCATGTTTAAGTTATATTATTTATGATTTCACTTTTTGAAATTCCATGTTTGTTATATTATTTATGATTTGACTTTTTGTGCATCAGCTCATTTAATAAGAGTATCTCATTGTTTGCATATTACTGTCAAATGACAGAATCTTCTGTTTTTAAGACTGAGGTGTGTGTGTGTGTGTGTGTGTGTGTGTGTGTGTGTGTGTGTGTGTGTCCATTCTTTGTCAATGGGCTCTTAGAGAGTGTGCATGTGTTTTCTATATGAATAATGTTGCAGCAATTTTTCGAACTCAGCTCTCCTTGAGGTTGGGTTTTGGTGTATTTTCCTTCTGGTATTTACCAGCAGATACATTGCTGGACCATATTTTAATTCTGCTCAATGGATGCTCAAAGGGTGAAACATATCACTTTGGGAACAAAGAAGTTATAATAAAAGGAAAATATATTTTCATAAAATAGATTTAAAGACAAATGAATTGTTATCTAAAAAAGGACTCAGAAACCTATCAAAATTTGTGTAAAATTTTATAAAGAAGACATAAATAAGAGTTGTCAATCAGGAAGGAAGAAACACAAGACATGTTAATAAGAAAAAATGACAGTGTTTAATTAATCAGATGTTGCAGTGAAGACAGATTCAAATATGAAGTTCAAGTCTTAGACCCCAAATACCAATATAACTATGCTGCAATTTACAAGAACAAAAAAACCCCACAATTCATAGAAAAATGTTTGTATGGCTTTCAGAATGTTGAATAAAGTATAAAGCACACAAAATGTGGGTGGGTGGTGGGTGGATGGATGGATGGATGGATGGATGGATGGATGGGCATTTTGTGAATGATTTGATGAATATGTGGCTGGCTGGCTGGCTGGCTGGCTGGCTGGCTGGATGGATGGATGGATGGGTGGGTGGATGGGTGGATGGAAGAATGTGCTTCAGTATCTCAGGAGAGAGGAAATGATCTTGAGAATTGTTCAGTATAAACACAAGGAAGCTGTGAGGAAAGATAACAGTGGACTAGAAAGAATAATAAATACATGATGTAATAAGCTTCCATTTAAAGACACAAAGGAATCTAAAGGAACTCTAGTACAGGAGGAAGCAGCAGAGATACCCAATGGCAGCATGGGAAAGACAAGAGGTCCATAGTCAGGGTTAAATACTGCAAAGAGAGAAAGGAGTTTCCCAGCTTAGGAGCTGATTGTAAGTTTGATTTAGGTGAATGCTTATCACCTATGAAGAATTTCTCTCACAAAACAAAAGGCAGGCATTAACTCTGTGTACCTTTTGACTCTGAAATCTATGAAGTCAAGAGGAGATGCTATGCTGTGACACTAAATTAATGGCCATTCCTACAAAAGCCCAATATTCCATCTTGTATTTTGTTCAGGAAATTCCTTCTGTATGTATATTCAAGGGCACCAACGTAATTGTCGATTCCTGGAACATCTAAGCTTCAAAGTTCCCATCTGTGTCACCATCAATGTGTGTATTAAGAGACTAGGTTGCTCATACAGGAGTCCAGTGGAACTAATAACAAGGAGAACTCAAGAAACTCAGTGTAACACATGTAGTTCCAAGGCACATCTACAAGGGAATTCAAGTCAGTGTGTAGATTTTCCCCTTTTAGAGAATGCCTAATTCTGAGATAGAGGAATAACCATTCTACCACTCAAATAATTGATCTTGTGTATCATAATATAGACAGAAATTGTTTCTTCTAAGACCACATTGTCTTTAGCAAATTTGCAATAAATATAGAAATATGAAAACATGTTAAATTAGCAAAACTTTGGGTTCAGAAAGGTTTCTCTTACACACCAGTAGATAAAGCATGCTGCCTCCTCTCACACTGACATTTTTTGTCAACACATTCTGCTAATTATTCAGGATAATATTTTTCATAATTGGCAAGGCCATGCCCCCTGGGTGGACTTTCTCAGTAAATGTTGAAAATTGCTAAATACAATTTGTGTGATTTGTTTTTGTCAAATGACCTTATTAGTGCCTCTCCTGCTGAACTGTGCTTGTGAGTGGACAGTTTTGACTTTTTCAAGAAGTTACATAACTTTACACTTCATAAATTTAACAAGCAAAATGTTATCCGTAATAAGTGTTTCGAGGAAGCACTGTTTACCACTGGCTTGATGGAAGCTGATTAGATAGTGGATTTTCATCTGTGTGTTGCCACTGATATCGGCCCCATTCCAGATGCCTGCTAAGGTATCTAAATGCTCAGAAACAGAAATCACCCATAAAACTTGTGACAGCCTCCTCCAGGTTCATGGATACAGATCACTGCACATCTGGATGGGTTGTTCTGGCTGAGTTTATAATGTCATATCCCTTGTAAACACGATACACCTGTCTCTCAGTTTAACAGACAGTTTTTGAAGCTAAAGCATTTGTTTTTCCTGAGAAATGACACAGCACATTATTTACAAATATTAAACCCAGGAGTGACAAAAACATTTCCGAATTCCACTTATTTTATCTTCAGATTTAGTAACCCTTTGATAGAAAAAAAAATCTTTCTTACTTTGGCACTATGGGAAACCTAAGAGAGAGATAGGAAAAATATGAAATAATTGATGAATTCCTTTGCCTTTTAGAGAGAAAGGCAAGGGTGTGTAGCAAGGGTGTGTGACTACTTTTATTATTCACATCATGATACTTACTTCTGCCTTCTGTGTTACAAAGGATTGAATAACAAACTTTCTGTATGCTTCAACTAAGCACCTGTATTAGTTTTCATGGAGTACAGAATATTTACCTGACATTATATTTTCCAGAGGAGCTAGTGACCCACTATAGAGGATAGAATGGCTATGCATGAGAAGATACCACACTCACCAATGAATAGATGTCAATCATATGTAAAGTAGAAAGAAGGCTGGTGAAGACTGACAGGTGCCACGGTTGGAAACTAGAATGACATTTGTCCTTTGATTTAAGACCTGATGTACTACCTTCGTAGTCACTCACAAGGAAGTATTCTGACTCTCATTTTAAAATCATTGACTCTAAATGAGCCACTTCATTAGGTTCCCAGATTTATTTCCACCATGCCAGAACTGTACATCAGATTTCCAATCCCTGTCCCCTTGTTTAGGTACTGGGTCTCAAATACAAGTCTTATTGCCAAAGTACATTCTGCTTATTGGAAATATCCACCAAAACAGTTATACAGGGAAGGAAACACACATGGATCCAAGTCTCAAACACAGTCAACACACTCATGGTGGGGGTTAAATAACATGTAGAATAAAACCCCCAGAGTTCTTAGGTTCATAGGTGCAATGCACTTGAAGTCATTTAAGAAAGCAATGTGAATGACAAACACCTCATAAAGAAGAAAACACCTTTAGGAATTTTCTTTATTGACTACAGGACTTGAAACTCATAATTCAATGTTAATGCCTTTAAATTGATTGTAGATCTTCTCATAATTCATTTTTTTTCCATTCCATATACCTTTACGGAGCAAGTGCTATCTGCCAGGTTCTCTGATAGATGCTGGGTAAACAGACTTGAACCAATCAGTGTCTGTACCCAAGGAATCTTCGTGTTGATGAAGAAGAGACAAGGAAACAAACTATGGGATATATATATATATATATACATATGTGTGTGTGTGTGTGTGTGTGTGTGTGTGTGTGTGTGTGTGTGTATAATTGATTATACAGCAGCACAGACCAAGGAAAGAAAGGGAGCGGGAAAATACAATAAACAATAAAAGAAAGGCAGGGGAGTGAATAAAACCAGATGAATAAAACTTCATCTCATTAAGTGAAATAAATTGGATGCAGAAAGACAAGTATTGCATATTGCATTTTTCCTCCTACGTAAAAGAGAGAGTTGAAACGAAAACAGAAAACAGGGTGAATTCAAAGGTAGAGGAAGAGAAAGAAAAAGTCAGAGGGGCAGATTGAAGGTAAGCTTGTATAGAAATGTCACTGTGAATCCATTAATATCTATAACTGTATAAATTAATAATTATGAAGGGAAAAGAGGGCAACACATGTCATAAGTCCACAGAGGCTCAAGAAATAGCACCTCTCTTCCGCCAACAGAACTCTAATAAGAAATAATTCAGTATAAGAGCAGAGAGGAGCTGATGTGCACCCAACATTTGTGACCCCCAGATTAATGCTGAGCTCCTGCTCCATGAGATGCTGCTAATAGGAAGGGCCCTGGAATATGGAAAAGTCCCAAGCATGGAGCTGCATGGATGAGTGTTCTTATGAAAGAGTCCCTTAAGCCTCTGTAGTCTCCGTCTGTAGTGTGATGATGAGTAACTCAGCTGTCTGTATCCCAGGAGAGAACACTTCCCAAAAGTGCATGATAGCATACCTCTGGCTCAGACCTCCAGACTTTATTACTTCTCTTTATAAGCACCCTGGCTGTTTCACTTAGTTACAACAGACTGAACAACCACACACTGAAGATGAGAGATTAGAAACATTTTATTATGTGCATTGGTGCCCATCCCATTTTCAATACTATGAGCCCATCGCTTATACCAAATCTAATAGTTTCAATATTTTGAAGGCTGTGACTCATGATGACAACATCAATCTGTGAAAAATATAAAAGTACAAATATTGTGACTAGAAAGAACAGCTATCCCCTTTTGGTGTCTCTAAGACCTTGCATTACTCTCAAAGTCTTGATGTATAAGGCAATGTTGGCTCTGTACCTTTGGCTACAAGAACTGCATGAATTTAAAGTTATTGACTTTTAACTAAATTGTTGGTGTGGCAAAGATGATTCTGTAAAGATATTTCCTCCTGGTGCCCTGCAATATTGAGATTTTGTTTTAGTCCAATAGACAACTTTCTGACATTGCCAGTGACTTTAATTGCTTCTAATTAACTCCATTATTCAGGCCGGCTCTCTAGAAAATTTTCTCTCACTCCCTCAATAAAAGATAGACTGGAAGGTCTCATCTAGAAGTGGAGAAGTGGTCACTGTGGAGCACATATATGCACACATGTATGAGTATGTATGTGAAGTCACACAAGAGACTGAGATACCTTGGATTGTTCCAGAACAGTTTCAGACCAAAAGTATGTGCATAAACATTGGCAAGTGAACAGCCAGTGAGAAATGAAAGCCCCCTTGCTATGGTGCTGTTGTTCTTCTGCCCACTGAACAGCATTTGCATCAGCCTGCCTACTGGGAGTATTCAAGTACCCTGAACTGAAGCTCAAAATAAGTGTGTCTGTATTTGCAAGTGTCACCTCACCTTAAGAAAACCCCTCCCTGGCTTCTCTGCCTTCTGCCTGTCTCTTAAAGCCCTCAGATTCCCACAGCTGAAGCCCCTGTTTGCTCTCAGAACTGTTTGATCACTCAAGGGCACAACAAAACAGCATGTAGCTCTTGCCTTTTTGGCACAGGCTTGAAGTTCAGCAGTGGGTGGTTTCCTCACCAGTTTGGCTCTTGCTTTAGGACAATGAGTGACAAGATGTTAGTTCACACAGCACGACTTATGTAACTTACAAAAGAAAAAAAGATCAGGCTGAAGGTTTTTTCAGCAAATCAGCAAGATTTTGAAAACAAGAACAAAAGTCTTTTTCCCTGTGTCCCAAGATAAAGAGGGCTTGGCCAAACTACTAAAGGAGACTTGGAGACTTGGCGTGAAAATACGTGAATCTGGAGAGTGCCCTTTTGAGGTTAATGCCATTCAAAACAGCCAGACCTGGTTCCCTGAAGAAGATGTCTTTTGTAAGGAGAGAAGTTGCAAACAAAATATTATTTATCAAGGTGTCAACTCACTGAAACAGTGTTCATATGATTATAAACAATTTAAATCTTTTTTTTAAATAAGAGTCTACCCAGTACACCAAAAACTACATAGAATAATTTTGTTGAATCCTGATTAAACTCATGTAAATATTTGCTTCTTGCTTAGTAGAAATTTTAGCTCCACAGAAAAATCATTGCCAGAAAGCCAAACATAACTTAACATGAGAGCTCATGGCTGTTCTTTGAACTTTGGGAGTGTTTTTGAGGTTATCCTTGTGATTTATCAGCATGGTCGTAGGAGTTTGTGTGACCATTGATGGAGCAAGATGTCTCAAGGAGCCATGACTGTTCACATTGGTCTCTTCCTCTTTATTGCTTGGGCCGAATCGTCCAATAGCCCACACTGCAAACAAAATTTCCAGAATTGTCCAACATTTGTTTTTTCTGAGACAAAGGAGAAGGAAGAGGGGAGGAGCAGAGGACATGGAAATGGCAATCACAACAGTCTTTGTAGAAGTCTGCAATGCTAATCTCAATATTCATTCCTAATTATCTTTGAGTCTGATTTTTCCAGAATTAAGGAGTTGGGTTTTACCATGGAATTTCTTACCTTTACCCTCTACTCACCCTCCATGATCACCTGCCAGGATACCTACAAACAGGTGAGATTCTCCCACCTCTATCTCCACAAATATTAAAAATATCTATATAACTTTGAAAATAAGTAAAGCACAATTTTGTAATCTCATTTCATAGAAATATGGCCAGAAAAGTGAAAATTCCTGAGTTACTATACAGACAAAGCCTCAATGTTAAGGCAATCCTTCAGCCCTGTCTTCCAATAGCTGGAATTACAGGAATATGCCACTGTGCCTAGGTAAGGGTCTATGGTTTTTATATATGAAAATTACTGAAAAGTTGACTATAATCATCAAAGCGCAGAATTGGGGCTTTAGCTGTGAGTTGTGGCGAACTGTGCTTGTAATAAAGAAGAGGCTGTCTCCAGCTTGAATATCTGAGATTCTGGACTATGGTAGTTGCTTTATTCACTCACCTCATCAGGCAATTGTGAAGTTGAGCTTAGGCCATGAAGGTAAAGGTATGTATAAGTTTGCAATAAACCAGGACATACGTTAGATTCTAGGTATAAACAAAGTATGATGATTTTATCAGGACGATGCAAAAGAAGTTTGCCTCGTTTATCTACTCCTACTTCCAATCTTTATGAACAATGAATTTCAAAAACTAAGCCATGATCTTCTTTAGAATCCTCCCTTCTATCCTCCACCAGTCTTATATCATGTATTTTATGCTTTCTGATATACGAAGGACATTAACCAACCTACAGTGACTGGTGTTAATTGTGTACACAAAGAAACTAAAACACAAGTACACGACAACATGGCCAACGGTGTGGCCCAGAAGTCTCCATTGTAAGCCCAAGAGAACTGTAGGCACAGAGCAGTGAGGATTCATTTCTCTGTGGCCAGTAATATTTACTATGCTGGTTAGCTTCAGAGTCATGTTTCTACTGGGTATCCGAATGCCCACAAGTTCAGGGAGATTCTTGCCATGAGAGTTAACAGGAATGATCAGGTGTGGCCACCTGTATTATTTGTGTTTGAACAGCGTCCATGTTGACTGAACAAACACTCTCAGGCACGGCACATCTGTGCTCTGCAGTGTTGCTTTCATCACACTAAGTCGGTGTTTTGAGAGCGCCCGGCCCTCATGCTGAACTCAGCATGAGGGCAACAGGGCAGCACACAATTAGTGGAGGCATTTGCACCAACCTGACAGGACCGCTGTGCAGGGAAGTTCACTGGAGCCTATATAAGAGCAGAAGCGTGTCCTTCGGCAGTAAATAATTAAACTGAAAGGAAAAAGTGTTATGCTTCATAGAAGGAGATTTGATTTATGTTCAGGAAAATCGGCAGCCTTCAGAAATCTGATCAGTTACCAGCCCCACATGGTCTTGACAAAGCTGCTAGAAGCCGCACTGCTCCCTGGTACTATGCTTTCTCTGTCATCTAAATTCCGTTTTTGACCTTCAGTGAGGTGGACATGAAAACACAGGTCAGATTGTGACTCGGCACAGCACTGAGTAGAAGTTGTCAGGACCCCGTTCTACTTCTTGAACACAAACACCAACCATCCTGATTTTCCATCCTCACCAGTGAGCTCTTCTGGTTTGTAGCTTATGTTTTCCTTTAACTATAAAGATCAAGTAATCTATTTTCAAGAGGTTTAGAGCTAAAAATAAAAAGAAGGTAACTAGCCAAGTACTGAATGTAATTTTCTCTAGCACATACATTTTTCTTTTAACATCAATCTATAGATCTAACTTCCACTTGGTCTAGTTCCATTCAGGTTGATGTTCAAGAAAATATGCAGAAAAGATCACAAGCCCGTGTGACAGTGCTCTCAGAAACGTTCAACAGCTTTAAGAAACTTGGCCTCATACCAAAACATTAACATGATCGCTCGATTTTAATGAGGTCAAGAAGGCTGTTGGGCATCTGGCCGGTGCTCAAGGTCTTGCCCTGAGTGGTGAGGGCCACCTTGTTCTTACCAAGAATGTAAGCCATAGTGGCAGGTGATAATGTAATGCAGAAAGCTGTTGTCCTTGGTTACTTCATCTTTGAACCCCAGTGGATTCCCAGAGGGAATGGTATAGGTTCTAGCCAGATGTAAGAAGTTTTCTCATTACCTGAGGTGCTAAAGAAGACTTTTTGCAGAAAAAGATTGTTAAAAAAAAATTGAAGTGAACCCCTAATATGTGTGTGTGTTTGCCAGTATGAGGAAGGAAGGAAGAAAAGCACCTGTAGAAATTCCGAGCAGAGAGATGGAGGTGAGGTTGCAGTGAATATCTACCCTATGCCATTGAAATCAGGGTAAACTTATCTATGTGCTCATTGCTCACCTACTAACTGTGAAAGCATTCAGACTCCTTCCAGCCTCTTGAGATGCATGACATTACCATTATCTACAGCAACTCTGTATTAGAACCACACACTAGAACTCTGGGTCCCTGTCCTCATAGAACTGAGCACCTCTGAGGCAACTTTTGCTTTAAACTTCAGCCATTGATCAACTTTTACCAGACACTCGACCACCCAAGAAAAGAATCACAGGTTCCTGAAAGCTACTTTCCTGCGTAATAATGATAGTGTAAATAGGATTTTAGAAAAAGAAAAAAAAAAAAGGTTCTTAAACACTCCAGGATAAGTCCTGTTAACTCTCTGCAATGTTGAAAACACTCAATAACTACACAGCCAGAGAGATGGCCATTAGCTTCACATCTTCACATAGGCACTGAGTATGTGAGGCATGGCTGCTCTGCCTGGGGAAACACATTTTATTTAATTTAAACTAACTTAAGGTTAAATGTCACATTTGTGAACCATTAACTTCAGCTAATGGCTCTTTCATTTGATAGGGTAGTTGCTAAAATGTACACACAGGAGCTGGAGCGATGACATAGCATTTAGGAGTTCTTACTGAGTTTGCAGTGGACCCAAGTTCTGTTCCCAGCACCCACATCAGGTGGCTCACAACCACCTGTACTTCTATTTCCAGGGTATCCAACACATATAGATTCTGCAGATACCTGCACTTATTGCACACACCCCATTTGTCACACACAATGCACACAATTTGTAATCATAAAAAAATAAGCCTTTTTCTTTAAAGTCCATACAAAGCTCCTGGGCTGAGAATCAGTCAGATCTGTTACAAGAATACAGCAGTGTTTCTTCCACTGCCACCTTGGTTGACTTCTTTAACTTCACTTTCTTAAGAAACTGAAATTAAAAACCAGGCTGGAAAATTTAACCCCTTACGTGAGATTATCGCCAACATACCTGGTGATAGATAATCTAGTCACCTATAGATACACTGGGGCATAAAAAGGACATCACAGGGTGCACTATGCAACTCTGCTCATTCCTGAGACCAAGTAGTCCACCAGCAACTATAAACAATCAGTTATTTAAGTTAATGAAAGAGATCTAAAATCTAAGAGCCCTTAGGTCGGCTGAAGGGTACTGTTAAGAAGTGTCTATTTTCAATTGTAAGGCAGAGAGTCTAAGAACAGTCTGGTGTTACCTCAAGGAAAGTATGGATCAGATGCAAAGAGTTTCCTTCCAAGTTCAGTATTAAGGATGGAATGGATTTTCAAAGGGTGACCACGGAGTCTCTGACACGACATAGTACGTTACCAAACATGCCACCTGCTTTAACTTACTGTTGTCTTCACTGTGTTATTTTTAGAATTGTGTGCTTCATTTCAGCTGAGCTTGTTTGGATGAGTATCTTACATAAAGGTCTTGCTGTATGTTCTCCAGACTTTCAACTCCCACATGGTGGTGTCTACATGCATAAGGATTTCCTTAAAAGTGTACATTCAGGATAAAGGTTCAAAGTGTTCAGCAATGTTGAGATGTAAGGCTGTGCCAAATATGGTGGGCAGCACACCAAGGTACAGAAGATGCAGTTCTTAACTTAATCAACTTATCCAAAATGCAGCCCATGAAGGATAAAGAGATGATGATGCTTTGATTATTTAAACCTTTGATTGGTAGATAATCTCTAGGGGGAGAAATGGGTCTTGGAAGCATTATGGGACCATATGGAATATTAAATTCAACCTTTAAAACATAGAGAAAAAGGCAAGGGAATAAAGAACAAACAAATTGACATATGGGCAAGAATTTATGGTAATAAATTTGTTTTGTATTCATTAATAGGAGAGACAATGAGTTTGGAGATTTAATTATTAACTGTTGTAGGAAGTAAATTGCTACAATGACTGCATTTGTCAAGTGTAGTTTTGACAAGTAGTAATTATTTGTGCAGAACTTCAGAGTTGCTTGGTATTTTCTATGTTTTGGTGTAAGTTTGGTTTTGAGAGAGTATTTTTTTTCCTTCTTGTCATTTTCTTTTTTGTTTTTTTTTTGAGATTTTATTGATTCATTTTTTAAATTTATTTATTTATTGCTTCAGATTACATCTCCATCATAGTATCCTCTTTTGACCCTTCCCAGTCTTGCCCTCCCACTCTCTACCCCCTAACCCTTCCATCTCACTCCTCTGGAGTGGAGTGTCCCTACATAACAGTCCCCCACCCCAGTTCAGCAGTCATATGAGGACCAAGAGCCTCCTCATACACTAGGGGCCTACAAGGCAGCACCACTAGGGCAAAGTGTCTCATTGACAGGAAAAAAAAAGTCTATGTTCATGTTCCCTTTGGTGCGTTAGTTGTAGATTAGATATCCTGTACTATATAGCTAAAATCCAACTATAAGTGAATAGATGCCATGTGCATCCTTCTGAGTCTGGGTTAGCTCACTCAGAATGAGCTTTTCTAGTTCCATCCATTTGGCTGCAAACTGCATAATTTCCTTGTTTCTGATAGCTGAGTAGTATTCCATTGTGTAGATGTACCATAGTTTTTCAATCCATTGTTCAGTTGAGGGACATATGGATTGTTTCCAGTTTCTAGCTATTACAAATAAGGCTGCTATGAACATAGATAAGGAAACATCCTTGTGATTTGGTGAGGAGTCATTTGGATGTAACTTTTACTTGCGTGTATGTGCTTGTGAAGGCTATAGGTCAGTGTTGTGGGCCTTTCATTGCTGTCCATCTTATGTTCTAAGACAGGGTCCCTCACTGAAGCTGAAGCTCAGGATTTCTGCTAGGCTGACTAGCCAGCAAACTCCTGGAAGCTGTCTGTCTCTGATCCCCTCTCAAGTACTGCTGTTACAGGCACCCACCAATGTACCTAGCTTCTTACATGGGTATTGGGTATCCAATTCAAGTTCTCATATTTGCATAGCAAATTCTTTACCACTCAGCTATCTCCCAATGCCCTTGGTTATTATTTTGAAGTTTGTTTGGTTTTTTTGTTTTGTTTTGTTTTTACCATTTCTCAAAGTTATTACTATAATGCAATACCACAGGTACCAATTTCCAGGTGATCTTCCTGCATGTTTCCTGATTTCTGTAAGCACTTGCCTACATTCTCAGGAGCCAGAGAGTCTTATCCACCTCTACTCTAGTCCACAAGCAAAATGGAAGATGGAAGATGAGGTGATCCAAAAAGATCAGAAAGACCATTCTGTGCCTTGCAAGGTTTCTCAGTCAATAAAGTAAAATCATGAGACTGGAGTTTAACCCCTACCACTCTCACATGAAAAGAGCTGGCATACATTTACAATCCCAGTCACTGGAGAAGTGAAGTCAGGCAGATCCCAGGAGTAGTGGAGTCAGGCAGATCCCAGGAGTTAACTGGTGAGCCAGTTTAGTCTAATAGTAACAGACCCTGTCTCAAAAAAACAAGGTGGTTGACTCCTTAAGAATGATACTTTTAAAGAAAGTTAATGTTTGCCTCCATATACACAGAGAGAGAGAGAGAGAGAACTTAAGATAATAAACAAGGTCATGTAGACCCAAGAGATGGCAAGTGACAAAGAATTAAATATTGGAGATACAAAATGTGCAAGGAAGGTTAAGACTGAAGTCCTATTGGCCTGTCTCCTATCCTTGACCTAGCTGAAACTGCGCAGAGCTGCCATCAAGGCTTGTGGCAGACATCTCTCTTTCTTGTGGTGTTTTCTATAAGACTTCTTCTACTAGAATGACAAAGACCACACAGAAGTCTGAGCTAAAAATTAGCTCATCAGCCTCTAGTTGATGACTGGCGACAACAGTTTTGCCAAGACAGGTGGATGTTGTTTTAATGATGGGTGTCATCACACTCTACCAGCTGTGTGATCTCAGGCAAGTTAATAAGACTCTTTGGGACTCAGTTCCCCAAACTGTGACTGAGGACATGGCTACACCAATACAGTAGCCTATGAGAGGGAAGGACACTAAGATCAGAGAGTCTACAGAACAGTGGCTGATTTTGTTCCACACACTCAGCAAACATAACTCACTGTTATTATTTGTAGCTTTCCTACTGTGTTAGAACATTTTAACTGTATTTCCCATAACAAACAAAATTGTTAATATATAACTTAACAGAGAGACATGGTGGTGGTAGTGGCTATTGGAGCTCATTAAATAGGTTCCCAATAGCCAACTAGTATTTAAGAGGCATATTAATAGTCTTATTGCCTTTAAATTAAATCTTTATTTAAACCTTTTAATATCTGCTTATAACTTACATTCCACCCTTTTAAAATAGGCACATATTGCTTCTACTTCTTCCTTGTTTAATCTTTGAAAGATGTGAGCAGAGACACTCCATCCTTTTAATCCTCTGGGTCATGTGATACTGTGTAATTTTCCACCTAACCACCAATGCAGCAACCTGGGACCACTTCCTCTTTTACATTGCGACAGTATGACTGATGGGCTCTTAATGACCAACACACACACCCTTTGCTTTTAGTAACACAGCTTCCCCCTTTACATTATTTTTACCTCCCTTTTGTCTTTTTCTATCATAAATGACTTTAATCTCATCATTTCTGCTTCTGTTTACTTACAACCTCAATACTATTTTGTTGTTATTTTCATGTTCTTTCCATTCCAATGCTTGTTAATGGGGAAACTACTTCCTCAGAATGTTTGAACAACATGATGGAGGTCTGTTTCTTTGCCTCCTATTGGTCGAACATTCATCGGGTACTTGGTGAAATTCACGGCATGCCACAGAGGGGTAAGGGGGGTCCTGCAACTTTAAGATACACTTACCAATCATACAGCAATGAGTCACTGACCTCTGCTCAAATGTTTACAGGGAAGTATGAAAAAGTCACAGAAGCCCCTAGACAGCCGTTCAACATCTGTCATCTTCTCAGCTCTTAACAACTTGCAGCAACCTAAATGGCCTCATGTGGGGCAGCAAAGCACTGTCTTGTGAAGTCTCTCTCATTTCCTCTCCCTGTTGTTGTCCCAAGTGTGGATGGTCCAGAACAATCCACTGGCCGACTGGAGAAGGGGGAGGGCTAAAAGGTTCTGTGGCAATCTCATGCTCACTCAGAAGACCCACTGCCAGGCAGGAGAAAACCTCAACTTCAAACACAAGATGGTAACATGTACTACAGAGAATAAAATTGCACAATGGTAGTGGATTTCTAAGACTGGACCTGTATTATGCAGGAGTGACAGAGAAGCCATTAAGCGTCCCTAACTTTGCACATAGATGTGAGAAAGACCAACCTTAGTCTATATTTAGGAGGACAGAAGGGGACAAGAGTGAAGCTACCTTGTGACTTAATTTTTTAGGTCATCCCAATCGAATGAAACCAGCTACTTCACGGGAGGGAAAATGGTCATATCAAGGGGAAAGATTTATTCCCTGGGAATAAAGATGTCATTTTCAGACAAAATTAGTGACAGTCTTGAAACTGTGGAGATCAGCCTGAGTTGGAAGATGACACTTCTCATCTCGGAATCAAGCATTATCGCTTACTGCTTCCTTTCCGTTCCATAGAGAACCATGTAGAAAGGCACCAAGCACACCCTTCTCCATCTTTTCCCAAGATGCTTTGAAGGAATCACCTTAAAATGATTCTTCCCAGGGCTTGATGTGGAGAGTTAGAAAGCATTGTTATAGCCAAGTGTGATGAGTCACGTTTTCAATCCTATCACTAGGGAGTCGGAGGCAAATGAATCATGAGTTTGAGGCCAGTGTGGGCTACATATCAAGACCTTGACAAAAAAAGTAAGAAAAAGGAAGAAAGAAAGGAAGGAGGAAAAGAAAGAAGGAAGAAAATAGAAAGAAAATTGAAAAAGTAAAATGTTTATGATTATTCTTTTTAAATAATGTCTCATATTTTAATGAACGCAAATTTAAAAAAAGAAGCAGTATCATTCCAAGAAAAGGAATTATTTTGAAGTAATATCAAAAGTCTATAATTGTATGCAAATCTCTGCAAAATAGCAAGTAAATACCTCCATGACTTCTTAACAAAATTGAATGTCCTTGTTAATTTGCCTGTTTATACAAAAGCTTTGTGGGTATTTATCCTGCTTTATTTTAAATGAACCATCATCTCTTTGCATTCTTCTTCTATGGCTTTAGGAATCACACCGGAAACATGATGTGATGTACAATAGAGAACCATCCTGGGAACAGTGGCCCTGATTATGATAAATAATATTATGGCATTGTGGATGGGCAAGGCATTCGCCTTGCCACAGTTTTTTGGCTTTAAAAACATGAAATGATACTAATCTACTGTAACTCACAAGTTTCCTTTGGGACTTACTTAGCAAGGCAGTGAACATGAAAAAGTATGAAGATGAAGTAATTTCAAATAACACTGTGTTTTATGGCTTCTTCAAGGTTTTAATGAGGAAATTCCATCTCAGCAAATGAAAGTGGGAATATATTAGACGGGGAAAAAGGGAGGGAAAAACAAGAGGGAGGGAGAACTACAAGGAGAAGGGAATGAAAAATAGAGATACAGAGGGAAGGAGGGTGAGAAGAGGAAGGAAGGAGGGAGGAAGGGAGGAAGGGAAGGAAAGAGGGAGGGAGGGGAAGAGAGAGGGAAGCTTTGTGGATGAGTAAAATTTTACACCTAGAGGTGTGTGCCTAGACACAAAAAGTTACTTAAAGAAGAAACGGATCATAGAAGGTTGAATCCCAAAGCCTCCAGGCAAACCCTAAATTTACCCAGAATGAATTACTGCTTTCACAAGCCACAGGACAACTTGCTGAGTTTCTGCATGGAGTAAGTTACTTCTAAATTGCTCTTCATTTGCTCCTCCAAAGGAATAGCTGAAAGTTTACTGTGAAATAACTTTTATTATCAAAATTTATCTTCCAGATTCTCTGTTTCTCTGTTTTTCCCTACTAAAACAGTAACATTTATTTCCTCCATTTTAATCCCACATCAATACAAAACCAGAATATTCCCATCTTCCTCATCTATGTTTGGAGTTCTATCTTGGCCATTTGGGGCAGAAGCAATTTTTCATCTACAACTTGATAGTTCTTATCTTCTTTAGCAGTAATTTGCATTTTTGGAAGTCCCAATGAGGAAACAAAATTGTTTCTACAACTGTTTTCTTAATCTTATCTTCCAGATTTTGAAAACAATAGGGACATATTGCAGAGTATATTAGAAAGTATAAAGTTTTAAAAGCCAGGGGGGAATATCCCCAAATTGCACAGAAGCAACAATAGCTAAAGCATTATATTTGTTTTTTATTTTTCAATTTTGCCATTTTGAAACACCAGTTATAGAGCCCAGGCTGTCCTTGAACTCATGATCCTCCTGCCTCTCTGCCATAAGAAGCGGGATTGCAGGTGTGTAATGTCTTACCTAGCTACTCTTTTCCTTTAAGAGGAGCTAGCTTACCTTTCACTTAACATCATATCACTGACATTTTTCTATATCAGTAGTTAGTTGTATTATAAGATCTAATACTATTTTTCTTAATGGAGGAAAACATAAAGCATTTCCTCTAAACTCAGGGATAAGGCAACAATGCTCACTGTTGCCATATCTTTTCAACATAGTACTTGAAGTTCTTGCTAGAGCAATAAGACAACTAAAGGAGAGCAAGGGGATACAAATTGGAAACGAAGAAGTCAAATTATACCTATTTGCAGACAATATGATAGTATACATATGCGACCCCAAAAATTCCACCAGAGAACTCTTACAGCTGATAAACACCTTCAGCAAGGTGGCTGGATACAAAATTAATTAAAAAAAATCAGAAGTCCTTCTTTATAGAAAAAATAAATGGGCTAAGAAAGAAATTAGGGAAACAACACCCTTCACAATAGCCACAAACAATATAAAATACCTGGGGATAACTATAACCAAGCAAGTGAAAGAACTGTATGACAGAACTTGAAGTTTTTGAAGAAAGAAATTGATGAGGACATCAGAAGATGGAAAGATCTCCCATGGGCATGGATAGATTAGGTTTAACATAATAAAAATGGCCATCCTCCCAAAAGCAACATACAGATTCAATGCAGTTCCTATCAAAATACCACCACAATTCTTTATAGACCTGGAAAAAGCAATTTTCAACTTCATATGGAATAACAAAAAACCCAGAATAGCTAAAGCAATCCTGTACAATTAAAAAAAAAAAAAAACATCTGGAGGCATCACCCATCCCAGATTTCAAGCTGTACTACAGAGCAATAGTAATAAAAACAGCATGTCACTGGTATAGAAACAGACTAGTGGATCAATGGAATTGAATTGAAGACTCGGAAATGAACCCACACATCTCTGGTCACTTAATTTTTGACAAAGAAGCAAAAACCATACAATGAAAAAGAACATCATCTTCAACAAATGGTGCTGGTCTAACTGGATGCCCACATGTAAAAGAATGAAATTAGAACCATACTTATCACCTTACACAAAACTTAAGTCCAAGTGGATCAAAGACCTTAACATAAGGTCTGACACACTAAATCTATTAGAAGAGAAAGTGGGGAAAACCCTGGAACTCATTGGCACAGGTGACAACTTCCTGAACATAACACCAACAGCTCAGGATCTAAGACCAAAAATCAATAAATGGGACCTCATGAAACTGAAAAGCTTCTGTAAGGCAAAAGACACTGTCATTCGAACAAAACGTCAGCCTACAGATTGGGAAAAGATCTTCACCAACCCCACATCTGACAGAGGGCTAATATCCAAAATTTACCAAAAAAAAATAAGAAATTAAATGCCAGAAACCAAATAATCCAAAAATGGGGAACAGAGCTAAACAAAGAATTCACAAAGGAGCAATCCCGATTGGCTGAGAGACACTTCAAAAAATGCTCAGCATCCTTAATCATCAGAGAAATGCAACTCAAGACAACTCTGAGATTCCATCTCATACCTGTCAGAATGGCTAAGATCAAAAACTCAAATGATAGTACATGCTGGCAAGGGTGTGGAGAAAGGGGAACACTCCTCCATTGCTGGTGGGAGTTCAAGCTTGTATAACCACTATGGAAATCAGTCTAGAGATATCTTAGAAAACTTGGAATAGCTCTACTTCAAGATCCAGCCGAACCACTTCTGGGTATACATCCAAATGACTCCTCACGGAATCATAAGGATGTTTCCTCATCTATGTTCATGGAAGCTTTATTTGTAATAGCTAGAAACTGTAAAGAACCCAGATGTCCCTCAATCGAAGAATGGATTAAAAAAACTGTGGTACATTTACACAATGGAATACTACTCAGCTATCAGAAACAATGAAATTATGCAATTTGCAGCCAAATGGATGGAACTAGAGAAGCTCATCCTGAGTGAGCTAACCCAGACTCAGAAGGAGGCACTATTCACTTATAATTGGATTTGAGCCATGTAGTACAGGATAATTATACTACATCCAAAGCACCAAACAGAACAGGAACATAGACTTTGTTACCTGTCAATAAGACACTTTGCCCTAGTGATGCTGTCTTGTAGGCCCCCAGTGTATGAGGAGGCTCTTGACCCTCATATGACTGCTGAACTGTGGTGGGGGACTGATATGTAGGGACACTCCACTCTGGAGGAGTGGGTTGGAAGGGATAGGGGGTAGAGGGTGGGAGGGCAGGACTGGGAGGGGTGGAAAGAGGGTACTGTGATGGAGACGTAACCTGAACTAATAAGTGAACATAAAAAAGTGTTAATACTATTTTTAAGATGTCATTTTAATGCAATATTCAAACTCGAAATTCCTTATTTTGGTTTCCAGCAGAAATTAGTTAATTTGCTATATTTTTGAATTTATGTATATTCTGTTTGCTTCTTAAACAGCAGAAACATATTTTAATTGGAGCACATGCTTTCAGAGAACCAATCAAGCTTTTCTCATTTACCTGGTAATGTATTTGGTACTTTCATTTTCTGTCTTTTGTTTCATTTCAAATTGAGGAAAATGTGATAAATGTGTGGTTTTTCAGAATGATCTTCGACTGTCCTTACTGATACATTGCTTATAAGATATTCGTTCTTTGTTGTTTAAAACTTAGACAGTAGAGAAAGATCCTAAAGATTGTCTTTATGAGCATAAAAGGAAAGTTTCTCTTAAGTATAAATATGAAAATTTCCCCACGGGTTCTCATGATGAATGCTTGGTCCACAGCCAGTGCTGTCATCTTTGTAAATGATGAGTGTGTTAAAAGATAGATCATAGTTCAGAAAGTAAACCTTGATGGGTTGGGGGTGCTTTTAAAGTCAGCACATGGTCCCTGGTTCCTTCTTCTCCCTCAGCTTCTTGTCCTCCAAGAGGTGATAGGCTCTGACACAGTATTCTGCTGTAATGATGCACTGCCTTACCATGGGCCCATAGCTAGCAGATCCTGGAACTTGAAAATCCTGAGACTGTGAGACAGAAAAGCCTTCCTTTTCATGCTGGTTATGTTAGGTGTTTTGTCAGCGATTAAAAAAAAAAAAGCTCTGATTTCAGTGCTTACAAATCTGTTTTTCCCTCTATCATTTATCTGTCTTCTAATTGGCATAGTTATGCCCCACTGAGTGAATTGGCACACTGTCAGGATAGAACATTGCCATTTTTCCTTCATTAGAAATCATTGTCTAGGAAATACTTTGGTAACTATTTAAAGGTGACCAACCTCACTACTTAACTGTAGGTGGGAGAGTTTCCCACAATTTCAGACATTTGGCCCCAAAGCCAAGACAGTCTCCAGCAATTTTCGCCAGGACAATTTTCCCTGGTGAAGTTTACTCAAGCAAAGGTACCTCATACATTAAACCCAATTATGTGAATAACCTCCTGTGGAAGAGGTTCGTACCTTCAACCCTCAATAGAATCCACCGAATGGCCCTGATAACCTTGAGTAATGTACATCGAATTTATTCATCTTGTCTATGATGTCTCACACACCTTGTCACAGGGAGATGTTTATGAACTGTAACATACCTTGGCAGATGGACTGGTCCTCCGCATCTCCCCTCTCTGCCTTCCCAAACCCTTTACTTCGTTGTCACTATTCTCCAGTCACTCTGGCTTCTTGCTGCCCCTCAAGCATGTCCATTTAGAGTTCCGACTATCTCTGGACTGGCTGTTCTTTCAAATGCCCATACATCCTTCCTCGTTCCAATCATGGCACAGGTGTCACCCACTAGAAAGGCATCCCTGGGCAGCCATTTACAGAACATCATCCCTTCAGCACCTGATCCTGCCATCTCACATAAACTTTTATATCTACCATGTCTCTCTCTGTGGTATCAGGAGCCAGGGGTCAGTAACAGCATAAACGTATTAAGTGAAAAGTCCTAGAATTAGACAATTCACACGCCTTAAATTTTGTACCATTGAATGCTATGATGAAAGTCTCAGGCTGTAACACTGTGTCATTTTCAGAGTGTAAATTATTCCTTTAACCAAGGTATCCACACTGAGCACACTAGCCAAATAATGAAACTCTCAGCAGTTTATCAGATCAACTGTCATGGATTCATCCTTCTGTTCCATAAACCCTTATTTTACTTAATAATGGCCTATTCTATCATTTTGTTAGTAATTACATTTTATTGTTGGATGTCATTGTTAATTTCATACCATTCTTAGCACAAACTTTATGAGAGGCATGTGTGGTGGTCTGAACAGGAATGGCCCCCATAGATTCATGTGTTTGAATGCTTGGCCCATAGTGAGTGGCACTATTAGGGGACATGGCCTTGTTGGAGGAAGTGTGTCACTCTGGGGTGGGATTTGAGGTCTCCTTTGCTCAAGCTGTGCACAGTGTGACACAATCTCCTTCTGCTACCTGTGGATTAAGATATAAAAGTCTCAGCTCCTCCAGCACCATGTCTGCCTGCATGCTGCTATGCTTCCTGCCATAATGACAATCCATTAAACTTCTGAAACTATAAACCAGCACCAATTACATATTTTCCTTTGTAAGAGTCATCGAGGTCATGGCTTCTCTTCATAGCAATAAGACTCAAACTATGACAGGTATGCAAAGAACACACACACAATGTGTGTGGGGTTTGGGGGGTTTTGGGTGTGTGTGTGCGTGTGTGTGTGTGTGTGTGTGTGTGTGTGTGTGTGTGTGTGTGTTTCAATATTGTACTTGCGGTTTTGTCACCTCCTGGAGGTCTTGGCATATATCCTCTGCAGATCGAAAAGACAACTCTGATTCTCTTTGTCACAGTTCCAGTCACTTAACACATGCTTATGTATTTGTTTACCATCTCATCTGTTTTCACCCTAGTAAAGTATGAGCTCAGAAGCAAGGCAGAGATGTTTAATCACTGTTTGTAAGGAGAGAGAACGCATGAGCCAAATGGGATAGCAGTGAACATTTGAGACTCTGGCGCAAAACGCTTCTACCTAAAACCTGATTCTTCCTAAGAGAACTGTGTGATCTTGAGCAGGTTATCTAGAAGGGTTTATCTGGGCATACATTTCTAACCAATATGGAGGGCAGCAATTATTATTGGAGGATGTTCTGGAAACAACAAGGTAATATACTTGAGCCAGTTGAAGCATCCTCTGAGTTGCAAGTCCTCAGTGAGTCTGCCCTGAGACGCTATTGTTTTACTCACTTAATGAAATTCATCCAAGCATTGCATCCAAGAGAGGGTGCAAACCTGGTGTCATCTGAATATGAATATGAAAATAATTAAGATCTCAAAATGGCAGGTGCTATTTGTTGCTATATAACTGCTCAGGTGTTATCCTATTATCTTTGAGAGGGCATGCTCTCTCAAAGAGTAGTTTTCCATCCCATAATTGATTCTGGTTTCAAGCCCAGTGCTCCTGATGCTGCTGAGATGAGTGGTAACTGAGTTTTCTATAATGTCTTGCAGGTTTCCTGGGAATGTCTGGTGTTGAGTTTTACTGAACACATTTGCATTATGAACAACATTTGAATTGGGAATTGTTCCTTTAATTTCTAAGGCATTTACAAAACCAGTTTCCCTAACTAGGATCATTTTCTGGGCTATAAAACACACTGAATTTGGTTTACTAGGAGGCATCAGTGGAAACCTTTGTCATGGATTCCATTTAACAGGGCTTTCCTACAAACATGCCATCTATATTTTTCTGAAATTTTAGAGAGTGGAACAGATGGTTCTGCGTTCTGATATTGGCCATAATGGTCTTGCAAAGCTTTTTATTTCTTTTGTGAGTTTTAAATCTTTAAACAATGAATCATGGAGGTAGAGAGGAAACACACTGAATGTTGCTTTCAAAAACTAGTCATGATCACCCTATGTGCCCATATGTGGTTTAGATACAGGTTCTTATTCACAAGCTTGCGATCTATTAGTCTCAAATTTTAGGGAAGAGAGAGAAGAGGCTTGAAAATTCAAAACTGAAATGATGAATTCTGTCACCTACTGAAGGTTGCAGTATGAAGTGAGACTACCAGCCAGAAGTCAGGCAAGTCCCACACCTGAGTCTTTCCACTGCAGGGCTCACTTTGATATGAGGGCAAGCCATAACCCCACCCCCTCCAAAAGCTACTTTGTGGTCCACAGGGGGGAAACGGCCTGTGACATTCAAATGGTCCTGGAACTCACTAAGCTAACAAATTTCAAAATGTTTTATGAAAAGGAGACTAATAACATCTATTGAAGAGAGGTCACCATACTCTTTGAAGATCTGTTAAGAGTTATGATCTTTGTTCAAGGAAGTAAAATATTAAGAAAAGTGTTGTTGGTAGAGTTCTGAACAGAATGTGTGCTGTGAAGTTCTTCTGATCATGGGAGCTGCTTCCCATCCAAAAATAAAATAAAACACTCTGATACGTGAATGATAAGAATATCCTTTAGCATCAAATAATGTCTAGAAGTAAACTCTACAAGATGTTGCAGAACTGTTTGAGAACATTCTGTTCAAACTTCAAGGTGGAATCTCCAGACAAATATTTATACAGATTATTTTTTTGAAGTTTTTCATAAGTTTCTGTGGTCCAGCTTTATCTCATTGATACCTATCAATCAGATTTGTTAATGATATTGTACCCTTGCCTAAGAACATATTATTATTGGATCACAGGTGTTATAATAGTAATGACAACAATAATCCATCTCTGTTGGAGGGAAACCCAAATCAAAAGAATTCATTGAAAACTGGCACAGTTCTGTCATGGCAAACAAGGCAGAAGATAACAACGTTAAAAACCTAGGCTAGCTGACTCTTTTGAGAAGACACCAGCCTCAGGCAGAACTCATTGTCAGCTGTCACTCACCTTAAACTCCTAAGAGGAGATGGGCACACATTCCCCTGAAATCTGTGGGGCTAAGAAACCAGGCTTTGAAAACAGAAGAGTCTGAGGCACACTAAAAGGCAGGAGAATATCTTATCCTTGACACTTAAAATACTGGAAGCATAATTTGGAATAGACCTTGGATTTCACTTAGCACACTTTGTACTCTGAATTAATTTCCTTTATAAACTGATATTTTGAAAAATATCTAAAACTTACTATGATACTTAATCTTCACAGTCAACTCAAGGGGGCCTAGAATCAATCACCATGGAAACATTTCCTTAGGTGTCTCTCTGAGGGTACTTCCAGAAAAGTGGAACTGAAGAGAGAAGACCCGCCCCAAGTGTGAGACCCAGGCTGAATCAAAATGAGGAAGTGGGTGGGGTGCTGGGATCTGTCTTCCTATGTTTCCTGACTGCAGAAACATTGTAACCAGCTGCTTCATACTCCCCTCACTATGCATGCCCTGCCAAGGTGGACTGTCTCCCTTCAGACTTTAAGCCAAACTAGACCCTTCTTTCTTGAAGTAACTCTTGTCAGGTGTTTTACTCATGGAAATGAGAAAATTAACTGATACAATTTATGATGATAAAATGTGTTCAATTTCTTCAACAATAACATTGCCTCTTCAAGTACTTGGATTTTAAAATCACTCCTCTTTTTTTCCCCATGCTTCTATTAATCTTCCCACATTTTTGCAAGACATCACATATTCCATTTTAACAGAGACATGAAATCACAGAACTTGTGATTTCGGAGCTGAGTGCTTTTCTATCTTTGTCCACTACTGTAATCTTTTTCTATCTAACCCATTACATTTGCCTATAATAACAACAGGTGGTAGGGCTATGCAGACTGACTCAGGAGAAAGGATATTGGAACTTAACAAGAGCAAAGTATAAGCTGTCGGGACAATATATCTGACACCAGATCGATACTGGCACAGTAACATTCATCCTTGTTAACACGGAGATTAAACTTTTTGGAACACCAGTGACATCAAACGTGCAAGGAGTCCAAATATATGATTCAGTTCCCTAAAAATGCTCTCAATTTTCATTTGCTAGCCATTCACCATGACCTCAAGTCCCTACAGGTTAATGTCACAAATGTAATTTCTCCAGAGAATACTGTGGAAGTCTTAAACACACCTCATTATTTAAACTCTAAAATCTAAGGAGACTTTGAAACTTCACAAAAGACTCCAAGTAATAATGAAGAGAATTCCCACTAATTAGCTGTGGCAAGTTTGAACACATCCACGACATTCTCCAAGGACTTTTAGTACATTTATGACATGAAACAAGCCAAACACTACGAGTCCAAGGTGCATCCCACACGAAATCCAGTTGATATTTATCAAGCTTCCCCAGAAAGAATAGAGGTTCTGCCACTAATGAACTATGTGACTTTGAGAAAGTCACTTAATGTCTCCTGACTTCCATGTCCCACTCAGAGGATTCCTCTGCTTAGCATCATGGTCATTTCTAGAAGAGTTCTAGAGTCCATGGGAGGTCAGAACATAAACTTATAACTTCAAGCACTTTTTCTATTTTAAGCATTATTGTTGAGAGAAAATAGTCTGAAATGTTTCCAAACTAATTCTCCTTAGCAACTTTCCAACAGTCATCAAATTTATTCAAATTAAGTAGCAAATGTAGACATCCTAGAGCAGATATACATTTAGTTTTTAGTTTGGTGCCTTTATATTTTACATATCATTGAATTTTCAAACAGTACAATTAGCAATCGTGCAAAATGTAAGTGGATTGAATCTAAACCGTGAAGCTACAGGGATAGAAGTTTTTAATCACTGGATGTTTTGTAGCATAACTGAATCATGTTGTTTATGATAATTTTATTACCCCAGCCCTCTTTGTAACAGAGTTATTATATTTCCCTGTGATGTATGGTATCACACTTGCAAAGCCCTTTCAGTAATTGGAACTCCACAAAACTGGCTTCTAAGGCTCATTAATGTGAAAAATGATCTTAAAAGTTAGGTAAGTATAGTCATACTGTTCTTGGATTAGAACTCCCAACTATGAAAGAAATATTCTGTATCTTTGATGGTATTATTTACTAGAAATCAACTTTTCTTTTCAATGACGTATCCTCATGAATTTCATATGCCTGATTCCTATTTGTAACAGAATAAATTTAATTTTTAAAACTAAAAATCTAAACTGTCGGGAGCGAAGATGGCGGCGACCTACACTGACGCATTCTGAACGCGGGGAAAAAAGAGCCATAAAAAACACAGAGTTATTGGGCACTGTGCAAAAACCGGAGGGGCTACACCCCCCCCCCCGGGAACACTCACAGCTCCCAAGGGACTGTTAAAAGTCCCAGGGCAAGGCTATCCCCATCTCTCACAGACACGGAGGCCACTAAACCGGGGATTCGGGAACTCCCATTTGGTGAGGCGCCTGGTAAGATCGTTCGCAACTTACAGCAGGCAGAATCAGGGTCCACTTGGCCATAGATCGCTGTCCTATTGGGCTCCCCACACATCAGGTTGAACTTATACCCACTTAGAAAAGGTTGCGAGATAGTGGAAGCCTTAGCAAGGAACAAACAGGGGGCTCAGTGGGTGGTCCGCAGCCGCTCATGAAGCGGAGGGCAGGAGGTTCCGAGAGAGCTCAGGAAGCTGGGAACACAAAAGCAGGCGGGAGGGGCGAAATCTCGCACACTCACGATAGCGCAGCTGGGGAGGGAACACGGCTGGCAGGGCCAAATCCCCGCCAGTCCACGGCAGATCATCTGGGGAGAGAGACAGGCGTGGGTGGGGCCAGGGGTCCGTGCACCCACGGCGGAGCTGCTGGGACGAGAGGTGCACTCAGGCAGCCAGAGGATCCGGGGCGTGTGGTACCCACGGGACCCGCGGCGGCGCACACAGGAAGGGAATCAGGCACAGGGTCCAGCCCTGTGGCGAGAAGACTAGAGAGAAGCCAGAAATCGGGACCATAGCTGTATCCTGGAAAATCCAGACATATCAGGTGTGGAGCCAGACCCTGTCAGCCTCCGGGACGACAAACAAAGCCCACAGAATCTGTGCCTGGGCAAACAGGCCCATACCATCAGAACCATTACAGGCTGATAACTCAGAGTAAAACACAGAGAAGTCTGAATTGGGAGCAGTGAAACAATCCTGGTCCATTACTCACAACCTGGGAATAGGCTGCACCAGATCACAGTGCCTCTGGCCATTAAAATCACAGTGACCTTGAAATCGGCCTGTAAGCAACAAGAAATAGCCAAGTAACTCGTCCCCTGCACCAAATCATCCACTGTGGTTCCAAGCACAGAAAACAGACAGCTAAATGCATCCAATGGCGAAAGGTCAAAAAAAAAAATAGAAATCAAGGAATTATGACTCCAACAAAGCAGAACCACCCTAGCTCATCCAATTCGGATGACCACACACCAACAGAAACACATGAAAACATTGACAATTCTGCAGTATGGAAAGTGATAGAGTCCCTGCAAGAAGAACTTAAATCTATGAAGGAATTCAAAGAAACCACAATTCTACAAATCAAAACAAGGAACAACACCATTAAAGAGCTCCAAGCCAAGGTGACAGAGCTTGAACAGGAAAAGGAAAAAGCCATGAAAGATTTTCATACAAAAACAAGCAAACTG
>CAJQZJ010033461.1:154739-167678 GCA_907164525.1 Lophiomys imhausi | reverse complement strand
GATAGATAGATAGATAGATAGATAGATAGATAGATAGATAGATAGATAGATAGACAGATAGATAATAGAATATTAATGTCAGTTGCCAAATATGTATGGACTAGACATTGTGAAAGTATGTTATATCTTATAATTTTCATAATTGTGGCCTAATTATTTAAAAAAAAAGAGTTATGAGTTCTGGAAGAAAGGGGAGAGGGTGGGAAGGTGGGGCCTGGAGGGGTGGTGGGAGGAGACTGTGATGGAGATGTAACTTGAAGTAATAAATGAACAGTTTAAAAAACAAAAAGAGTATTCTGGGTTCCTGACTTCTGAGGACAATAGTCCACAGATCTGAGCAGCGTCCAAGACCTCAGGGAAACTTCTCCACAGATTACTATGCTAGCTAAAATGCATCTCGGCAAGTGCCTGTGAACCAAATAACTGCACCCTATTCATTCTAAACTCATCCACACCCTGGCTCAGCTTCTTCCTAGCTAATTTAAAAGTATCCTGCCATAGATACTCAAACACCACGCAAAAGAAAGAAAATTTTCCTGATGGAGTTAGAATGAAAAGTCAACTTAACCAGTTGCTGGCAAGCAGACTTAGTCTTCCAAAATGCTTTATAGTAAATCATCATATATACCGTGGCCTGGGACTGCTGTGGATTCCTCTATGGGACTCAGTGAGAAGCAAGTCTTCATCTCCTCATTAACTCCTGGGGCTTCAGATCCCAGGCTTCAGGGGGCTGCAATTGAGCTGCTGTGATCTCTGTATGCCTGACTACCTTACCCTACTTGATGCACAATACAGCAACCAACTCTGTGATGGACAGATGGAAGAAAAGCTAACTGAGTCTTTTCTTCTTCTGATTTCACCATCCTAAACTAAAGGAATTAGCATTAGATGGGTCATGTGAGTGACCACGCCCAAGTCTCACAACTGAGGTTAATAATTACTCACTTGTGTGTAATTATGATATTATGTGCCTAAGATATACTTAATATTTATGTACCTCAAAATTCATTTTTGGCAGCTAATCCCTCATACAATTGCATGATGAAGTGAAGTCCTTGAGACATGATTAGATCATGGACAGAGACATTATAGAAGAGACACAGGGCACTTCTCTGGGTCCTTCCGCCACATGAGGCACACAGTATAGTCATCTGTAACCACGGTGCTCCTAGGGAAAGATGACATGAGGCTGAAGGGAAGTTAGCCCTTATACCTCCGTAGTGAGAGTTGGGTGTGTCCTCTCATGAGATCCATCCCATGCTAGTTCCTCTAGTTTAGTATGGCAAAATTTAGTAGGATTATAGAGAGAAAATGGCCATGAAAAAACTAGCCCTCAACAAACATCTAATCTTCCAGCATCTTGATGTTGGATTTACCAATCTCGAAAATGGTAAGAAAATAATTTCTGTCATTCCATCTATGCCATTTTCATTATGAACTGAGACCATTTAAATCTCCAATTAAATGATAAGAAATGGGACTAGAGAGATGGCTCAAAGGTTAGAAGAATGTATAACACTTGTAGAGGACTGTGTTTCACTTCCCAGCACTCACATTTGAGCAGCTCATAACCACCTACAATTCCAGCTCCAGGTGATTCAGTATCTTCCCCTGGTCTCCACAGGAATGTACACACACACACATACACATACACACATCCATATCTCTACAATAATATATACAAATCTACATAGTATAAAATATTTTAAACGATGATGACAATGAAAAAGGGACTCTGCTTTTGTTGCTGATGTTGTTTACCATCATGTGAGCCACAGGGAACAGAATGATTGAATTTATCAATAAACACGCTTACTCAAAAAGAACTTAGAAGATATCTCAGTAGGTAAAAGTGTTTGCTGTGTAATCCTGAAGCTACACCTGAGTTAGACTACCCAAAACCCACATAAATGATGATGTGGTAGGGTACACATCAGTAATCCCAGGTTTCCTACCATGAGATGGGAGACAGAAACACGAGAATCCTAGAAACTCACAGGCCTTTTAGCCTGGTGTATGCAACAGTGAACAAAAAACTCTGTCTCAGTGAAGACAGAAGGCAAAGGCAGATTCAAGTTGTCCTCTAACCTCCACACACATGTTATGGTACATATATGCTTACACTCATAGACACATACACACACACACACACACACACACACACACACACGCATCATATACATGAAACTCCTTTTTAAGAAGTAAAAATATTTCAGTGTTCAAAGAATTTCATGATAACCTGTTAATAATATTCAATTCTATGCTCCTTGAGTTCAAAACATGGTGTAGTCGCTGATATTTTCCTTACTTTCTGTTTAAATGCCCCATCTGCCGCTTGCTCGTTGGACTTGTCCACCTATGTTCACTGTGCACTTAATATGTCATACAGTGCACACATCATGGTTTCAGTGATCAGTTTCTCTAATTGCGGTTCTGCAGGCTGGAAGCTCTTCCTTGCACAGTCCATGCCACATAGGATTAAACAATGAGAAGTATATGGGACTTGAAATTCCTGAGTATGTTACAAACTGGCTTCTTAACCTAATCATCTCACTTCATTAAAATCTGCAATCAGTGTGCCTGTTTCATCTCTCAAATGCTTCAGTATAAAATACCAGCTTTTGCTGGGGAAGCCTAATCACTGCCTAATTAGCATAACATAAAGACTCCCAGCTCTTCTTTCTCAACTGACTCACCTGCTTGCTAGAATGTCCTCCTGCTGTTTTGACTGTAAAAGCTGCAGCTCCTCTACAAGTGAAGCATCACTTGGCCGGAGCCATTTGTAACTTTCAAGTGACAGAAACTCTGCAAACAACAACTATTCTAATTTTACTGTCCCACACCAGGATGGTATAGATAGAGCCAGGTGATACTGTGCTGCAAGGCACTGGGAAACCATCCCTGTGCCTACTGGCACTCCTAATACTCTCCTGCAATTCTTTCCCTGCTTTCCTCCTAATTTTTTAACCTATTTTCCAAATCTGGCCTATAATTCTTTGTATTTTCTCCCAATCCTTTTTATCTATAATTTGTCTTTTTCTGAGCAGAGAGTCCCTACTGGGTTCATTCTTCTTAGGGCATATCTCTTTGCCTCTTTTGCTTTTCTGAGACACCATAATCTGCAGTGTGAATGAAGAGTGAGGTTATGAACACCCGTCACTGCATGAATCATTTTTGTCCGTGTCTCAAAATCCTCTGCATCAGGACTGACAGTTGGCCCCAGCTTGAAGACTACTTTGTGATGTTCCAGAGACTTGGATTTGGTTCATAGAATTTATATCATGTTCAGGTGGCTCACAACTGCCTACATCTCCAGTTCCAAGGGATCTGACTTCCTCTTCTGTCTTCTGTTAAGCACTTGCACACAGATGGTGCATATAAACTCACACAGGCACATAAATAAAAGCAATAAATTTAAAAGATACTCTACTCCTACCCCTAGAGGCATTGCAAATATGGCTGCTGTGTCACACATGCATCAATAGGTGGCAGAAAGGAGAGAGGCTATATCTACATTTACTGTTCTGACTTATGAACATCTGAATGAATAGTAGCCTAACATTCCAGAAAAAAGCTGGAGACCAACACCAGTTAAGCCCCATAGGGCACGGACACGGAGCTACCCTGTGATGACCAGCAGCAGTCCAGCATCAGTCAATCACCAGATGGGCTCCCAGGACAGGAAGCAAACAAGATACTAAAAGAATCCCCCCAGGACCTGGATGTGGGGGATGTGGTTGAGCCAGTTCCAAGGGAGTGAACATAGGAGAGCCAGCCCTGCCTTTTGTCTGCTATGTGGTGATGTTGCTTAGGGAGAGGTCCTTTCCCCTCCCTTCCTTTTTGCTGTCACCACCATTGGCCAACAGGAGATCTGACCCTGATGAGGTCATGAGAGCAGGAGAACTGTCCCTGCACCTCACATGCTGCAGCACTCGGGAGGGCAGCCCCTGCACTTCACCTGGACAGCACAGTTCAGCTGGCCCTGGATGTGAAGGCTGTAGGTAAGCCAGCCCCGAGGGTGTGAGTCTGAGAGAGCTAGCCCTGTCTTTTGTATGCTTTGTGGTGGTATTGGCAAGAAAGGGATCCCCTCTACTCTCTGATGCCCTCACCACAGGTAGCAGGCAAGAAAGTTGGCCCTGATGGGGTCATGAGAATAGGAGAGTTGGTCCAACCCCTTACATGCTGTAGCACTTGGGATAGCAGGCCTTGCACTTTACCTAGGTAGCACAGTAGAATTGGCCCTGATGTGAGGGTTGTAGGCCCAAAACCAGGGCTTTGAGTTGGCCCACCCCAACATATACTCCATGGATGAACTGCTGGAGTGCATGAAGAGGCCAGTTCCACAGACCCAAAACTACAGGACCTCAATGACACAGGGAAACAACAGCATATCTGAGAGAAGTCCCAATGAATATTGACAAAATAACAGAAGCCAGAGCCGTCATACCAGACCAAGGAGTCATTTTAATGAATATTTGCAAGCAAAAATGTGTGGACGAATGGGAATACTGTGGGACACACTGAGACACACTACAGCTACCACAATGAGTTTTTTTTTTTTTTTTTAATGTTAGGACAGGTTTCAAGGATGGAGGGTGGGTCTGATGGGAGGTGGGAGATGAGAGGGGACACAAAACATGATGTGAAATTCACAAAATAAAAGAAAAAATAATGAAAAGAAAAAAAACAAAAAAGATACTCTACATCTATAAAGGAATTTTAAGAACTGTCTTCTGAATAAGAATTTCTCTGATAAGGCAGGCATTGTAGTGCATGCCTTTAATAGGAGGTAGAGGCAGGTAGATCTCTGTGAGTTTGAGGGCAGCCTGGTCTACATAATGAGTTCCAGGATATTCAGAACTACATAGTGAGACTCTGTCCTGGAAAAAAAAGAAAGAAAAGAGGAACTCTGATGGCTTTATTCTATATATTATATACTCACATAATTAAGATCTGGGTCATGATACTTTTACCATTAAAAGTATTTCAAAATCCACATTATAGAACTAAAAAGAAGATCTGGAGACCATTGATTTAATGTCTTTGTTTTACATACATGAGGATGAAAACTGGTGTTGTGAGGTGAACTTCAGGTTTGTCCCTTCTTCCACAATGACCTGAAGCACATGCAGAAGGGGGAAATCTTTCACTCTGCTCTCATACCTCCCTCAGCTCAGTGCAGGGTGTGTGTACAAGGTAAAAATAAGTAAACACGCATTCAGTATCTGAACTGAATAAACAAGACACATGAAATCAAGAACACTGCACAGATACACATGTATTTAGTTTAAAGATATTGCTTTAGGATAAGGCTTATAGCTCACTTGGCCCAGATTTCTTAGCATGGATAAGGTCCTGAATTTAATTATTACCAACACACTAAAGTAAATTAACCAATATATTCTTTTAAAACATAATATGGTGAGTTAATAGTATTAATACATACTAATTTAAGGTAAGGGTTCTGTTGAGATTGGAAGAGAAGATTAAAAGGTAGAGAAAGGACATCAGAAAAACATGGTATTCCTAGCATGCATGATAGCTTGGGAGGATTGTGGCAGGATTCCCTAAGCCTTACAAAGATTTTACTAATGAAACTGTTTTGATGAGCTCTAATAGTCTTATAAAACTTGCAAAGTAGCATGTATAGCTACAGGAGTTACCATAAAGTAAATATGTCTTTGAATGCAACAGTTTGGTTGAGATACAGGAGTGTACAATTAATTCAAAGACTCTCTGTCCACATGTAGACACAGTGATGAAGACTACTGAGCTCCAAGGTTCATGCTCTGTGAACTTCCTGGGGTCAGAATCCATCTTTGGGCATTTTTGCTGTCTTTTGCATAGCATTGTTTGTGAGAGTCCATCTCATTATTACTTGTAGGTTTTATTTATCCCCACTTGTGAATAATCAGTGATAAAGAGATAGGGTGATGTTAAGCATTCTAGATGTTAATTAATTGGTCCTGTTTGCTGTCTGTTACTTACATTGTCTCTGATTGGTTAAATAAATGCTGAGGCCTGAGATTGGGCAAAGACAGAGTTAGGTGGGACTAAGGTGTGAGGGTTTCTGGAGCAGAGAGGTAGATGAAGAAGAAGAAGGCTTCAAGACAAGCAGCTGGGGCAGAAAGGAGGACACACACCATGGGTTAGAAAAAAGAGCGTCATTTCATGTGGCCTGGAACATCAGCCTACTATGGAGAATTAGCAGTTCAGGGATGTATGTATATATGGGGTGATATTTGGGTAATAGAATTATGAGCTAGCTTGATGGGCTAGGAATGCTCGATCCAGGCCAAGTCTTGTTAAAATCCATGTGGCATCTGTGTGCTCATTTATAATAACAACTGCCAAACCAATTAAGTATAATATAAATACTGGTTAATAATTTAATTAGCCATTTTTACAATAAAGAGATTGTAAATACATGGAAGAGCATGTGAGCACTTCCTGAGTTTTGCATCTGTAAATAGGACTTCGATGGAGGGCCCTGTTCATGTCTAAGTGCCTAATGTCCAGGGAATACAACAATGGATTGTTGGTTCAGAGAACAAACACATGTTCAGCTTTAGTAGACACTGGGAATGTTTTTCTGAAGTGGTTTTATGGATGTATCTCCTGGAGCCTCCAAATTAAGGGTCTAATCACTCACATCTCTCTAATAGTGATACCAGTCTTTTCATTTAATCCTTTCTAGTAAGAGTCTTAACCAATTTTGTGGATATTTAGCAAAGCAATTTTAAAAATACACAGGAAACATTAAAGTAGTGTTTACCCATATTTAGACTAAGCAGGTTGTACTTTTATTATACATATATATATATGTAACATATATACATATGCAACAGTCAAATAAAAAGTAGCCATAAACTGACAGATAACAAGGGGAGATAGTACATGGGAGAATTTTGAGGGAGAAAAGGAAAGGAAAACTGATGCACTTATATTATAATATCAAAAAATTAAAAATAATTATTCAAAAAATTAAATATTATCCACAATGAAGACTTTTCTTTTGATGGAATGTACTCTATGAGGAAAACTACACCTTTTGCTATGTAATACCATGTTCTATAGAAGATTAATAAATAAATACATAAAAGATAGATTATAGATTGATAGATGATAGATAAATGGAAGATACATAGATGATGCATGATACATATATAGAGAGATGATAGATAGATGGAAGACAGATAGATAATAGGTAGATACACATAGAAGGATGTTAGATAGATAGATAGATAGATAGATAGATAGATAGATAGATAGATAGATGATAGCTATTGGTATAAGCACATCTAGATAGAGATAGTCATCAGAGGAGAAAATAATTTTAATAGTAAAACATGCAGCTTTCAGTACATATAATCTGATTTAGCTCTTAGAACTCCCACTTACAAACTGAGTGATCTTGTATATAAGTTTGCCTTTGTTTCCCCATGTGTAGATCCAATAACAACATTATTGCACTCCCATAAATTTATTCCTGGGGATGAAATAGGCTAATACACAAAACCCAGTAATTACAATAAGTAACGCAGTAAGCAGCAGTCAGATAACAGTTGTTCTTGTTATTGTACCTAAACATATGTGAGATTATTTATGTATGTCCACAGGTTAAGCAGCCATTGCCTAACCCTACAAGAATCAACCCTGTTTACCCATTTTCTTCTATCCTGTCCAGTTTCTTGTCTAAGAAGAACATCCCACATTAAAAAATGAAGACAAGATAGTAACATCTAAAATGTACAAAGAACTCAAAAACCAAATAGTAAGAACTCAAACAAACCAACAATGAATGAGCAGTGAAAGGAACACTTGTTGAAAGATGCTACACAAATGGCCAAAAAACGCATGAAAAACATATTCAACACAGTCAGTCATCCAAGAAATAAAATGACATTGATATTTCATCTTACCTTAATCAGGATGCCAATCATTCAGAAAATAAATAAAAGTATGTTTGTGAAGATGTGAAGTGAAGGGTACCTTAACTCACTGCAGCTGGCAATGTAAATTAAGCCAGCCACTAAGGTTCTTAGAAAAACTGAAAACAGATATACTTTACCACACAATTTACCTCTCCTGGGTATTTTCTTTGAAGATTCCAAATAAACCCATCAGAAAGACTTACACATCTATGGTTATTGAATTATCACTCATACTAGCTAAGTTACAAAACCAACCTAGGTGTCCAACAACAGAGGAATAAATAAAGAAAATGTGGTATATATGCACAATAGAGATTTTCAGTCATAATGAAGAATCAACATGTGGTTTGTGGGTAAATGGATGCAATGAGATTATCTTACTCAGTGAGTTTAATCAGATTTAAAATGGCAAATATCACATATTTTCTCTCTTCCATAGTTAGTAGATTTCATATAGATATATGACATTGAAAGGAGAGTTGAAGCTGTCCATGAGAAAGGGAAGGAAAAAGAAAGAGGAGGGTTGGATGACAAGGGAAGAAGTATGGTTAAAGTGTGTTATATATTGTATGAAAACGTCCTTATGAAACCCACCATCATGAATAGTGAGTACACTCCTATGTTAAACAACAGTAATAAAAAATCTATAAGCACAATTGTTCAAAACTTCCATTAGAATTAGATTTGGTAGGTTCATAACAAAGTTACAAAAATCTAATCCCATTGGAGTCAATTTGCCCAAACTCCTGAACTTCAAATAAAGAAAATGAAACTTGGATACATTAAATGCCTTGTGTAAGATTATGTAGATAAATAGCAATAGATATAAAGCCGAGTGGCTGCTCCCCCAGTAAGGAGTTCAGTTATTTGTTCAATAATCTTCTGTATCCATAGCAAGAATTAGAGAGCCCCAAAAATCAGAATCCCTAGCTCAGGATCAGAAGAATGGCATACTCTAAAAATTTGGAAATAAAGTGAAGAGATAATATTAATTAAAATGCATAAAAAATCATTCACCAAAATGCAACCTTGCTTATCTCAAGATATCAGATAAATTATGAATTATTTTTGTGGACATTAAAATAAGATGACTCAATGGTTAAGAGAACGTGCTGTTCTTACAGAGGACCCAGGTGTGGTTTCCAGCACCCACATCCATTAAGTGGCTCACAGCACCTTCTTTCATGTGGTACACTTACAGATAAGAAGATACACACACATAAACATAAAGTGTTAAAAATATAAGTTCACAATATCTAATTAGTAAGATGCTATGAGTGTCAATCACATTGCTTAATATAAAAACACTTTCAGAAACCCAAGCTCCATATTTTCCAAAGAATAAACTCAATTTTGTGAGACAATGTTGTCTCACTTCCATACTTCTTTCTTATGTTGTTTATGTTTACTTTTAGTGGGACCTCAAGTGAAAAAAGATTAAATGATCTTTATCATTGACTTTTATTCCTTTTACATTGATAGAAGATTCTGATATTTTAAATTGCTTTTCTAGAACACATCTGTTTTATAAAGTGAAATCAAATGACAAACATAAAAGTTAAATACAACAAAGGCATCTGTATAGTTAGAATTCTTTTGGTATTAACTAGACTGTGAATCAGTTAATAAGAATACGTTTTATTGGACAACTTTGTCTATATTGAAGCAGGTGCCATAAATAAATATGGCTGCATCATGCTTAGCAACCCAGATCTCAGTAATGAGATGAGGAAGTTTCAAGGATTTGTTTCCAGCATCTGTGCCCTAGTAAGATACCCTCCATCTTTTGTCTCCAGGGCTGTCACCATCTTGTTCAAGCCACCATCCATGAAATTTATTGAAAATAAGCAGTCCATTATAAAGATTCTACTTTCTCGGAAGTTCTCATGAGACAAGGGTGTGGTGCTTCGGAAGCATTTTATTTGCTGTAAGACTGACGAGATGGACAATAAAATTATATTACTGACCTAGTCTTATTTGTCTTTAACATTTTATTACAGCACTTTCCAAACCTCTCAAACACTAATAGAATCATATTTACCCAAGATCTTACTACCTAAACTCTAAGTTGTTTTTATGTATTCTGAGAATTGTCGCATCATCTACCTATTTACTTATGTACCCATTAATTGATCTTAATTTGTGTGTAGGGAGTACACATGTGAATGCACATATGTGGAGGCCAGAAGACAGCACCCAGTGTTGTTCTTCCAGATCTGTTCACTTTGTCTTTTGAGAAGGGGTCTCCCCCTGTTCTGGAGTTTGCCCATTAGGCTGGGCTTGTTGGCCGTCAAAGACACGTACACATGTGCTTGTGTGAAGGCCGGTGGTTGACAGTAGGTTTCTTCCTCAATTACTTTTCTCCCTTTTTTGGAGACAGTCTCTTGTTGAACCTGGAGCCCACTGACTCACCAAGGCAGCTGTTTAGTGAGCCCCAGCAATTCCCTTGCCTCTACCCACCCAGTACTGGAATTATAGGCGCATTATCCTTGCATCTAGCTTTTTATGTGGGTTCTGGTCATTCAAATTCAGGTCTTCATGCTTGCACAGAAAGGACTTTACCAAATGAGCCACCTCCCAAGTCCCCATTTCTCCAGTTAAAAGCTGTATGGTCTGTAGATTATACTAACCTAAGTGTTCTCTCAAGAAAGCATAAGAAATGCATATAACTGTACAACTCAGCGTGCCTCCTCCTGTCACTTCTCACTTTCTAGCCATCATGCACAAAGGTGGCCACCGTTTTGACATTTTCATCATAGATTAATTAGCCTGCACAGAATTTCACATGACTGGATCCTGTCACTCAGTATGTTGCCTTATATATGAGGTGCATTCCTGTACATCACTGAATAGTATTCCATTGGAATTATGCAATACTGGTTCCTGATCATTTCATGGTTTGAATTGCATTTCATTTTTATAATTTCAAGTCCTTTTAGCACAGGTTTTTTTCTTTTATTGAACATGGATTTTTTTTCCTCATACAATATATACTGATTACAGTTTCACCTCCTTCTATTCCTCCCAGTTTCTCCTGACTTCCCCTCCCACCCTGTTCCATCCTCTTTCTGACTCTTCTTAGAAAAGAACAGGCTTCTAAGAGTTAACAACCAAACATAACAAAATTAATATAATATGACAAAACAAAAAAAATTCATTGAAGTTTGACGAGGCAAACCAACAGAAGGAAAAGAGCCCAAGAGAAGGCACAAGAACCAAATACTAAACTGAAAGATGTAGCATATATGCAGAGGACATGGTGTAGATGCATATAGGCCTTGTGATTGATGATTATGTCTCTTTGTGTTCACATAATCTTTGCTCAGTGATTTTAGCAGGGTTTTTCCTGGTGTCCTCTATACCCTCTATCTCCCCTACTTCTTCTGCCTCCTCTTCTACAGGGTTCTCTGAACTCTGAGGGACGAGTCTTGATGAAGACATCTCCTTTAGAAGTGTGTGTTCCAAGTTCTCTATCATCTATGTCTATATCTATTTCTATATCTATCACTATCTATCTATGTCTACATCTATATCTATATCTACATCTACATCTACATCTATATCTACACCTACCTGTTGACGCTGGGTGTCTTCCTCAATTATTCTTCACCCTTTTTTTGAGATAAAGCCTCCTGTTGAACCTGTAGCCCATGATTCACCAAAGCAGCTGCTTAGCGAGCCCCAGCAATTCTCCTGAATCTATCTCTGGCTATGAGTCTTTGTTTCCTCTCTAATGATGGCTGAATAAGATAATGATCTATGACTATAACAGAGTATCATCAGGAGTCACTTTATTGGTTTTCTTAGACCATTAGTAGTTTGTGTTACCAAAGACCTCTGGAAAATCTATTATCTGGCTCTTTGTTGACCATGAAGTCAGGTATGGGTTTCTTCTCATGGAGTGGCCCTAAAGTCGAATCAGACATCAGTCAATTACTACCGCAAGGTTTGTGTTACCATTGCCCTAGCATATTTTGCAGGCAGGACAGATTGTAGATCAAAAGTTTCATGGTTGGGTTGATGTCCAAATTTCTCTTTTGGTAGCCTGCAAGTGTACCTTTCCACAACCATAAACACTAGCACATGGGGAAGATTCTATGTAGGCACATGCTTGGCCACTCCATATTCAATGAGTTGTGTAGGTGTTGTCTTCAGCAATAGTGTCTTGCTGTCAGTTTGTAAAGACCAACCTATAGTCTCGACAACACTCTGGGTTATTTGGGGATTTTTCTTGGAACCCTTTCAGCCAACAACTCAATTGGATGAAACCTAGTACCTGTACTGAAAGATTCATTTGGTGACAAAAGATGGCCAGTAGTGATTCTATCACACTCATTATTGGGAGACTTCATTAGGCTAGCCTTCACATTTTGTAGGAAGTTTCCACAGCACTAGGTTTCCATACCATCCCTCAAATGAGCTTGAATTCTGTCTTTCCCCTCATTCCCTCCCTCAATCCCATTTCCCTTCCCGCTTCCTTTCTGATCCTCCTATTTTTATACCTACCCACTTCCAGTCCACCCATAAAATCTATTCTATTTGCCCCTCCCAGGAGGATCCATGTGTTCCCCCCCCCATTCCCTTCCTCTATACCTAAACTCTCTGGGTTTATGAATTGTAGCCTGGTTATCATTTATTTAACAGCTAATATCAAGATATAAGCAAATATATATCATATTTATATTTCTTGGTCTGGGTTATCACACTCAAGATAACTTTTTCTAGTTCCATCCACTTATCTGAAAATTTCATTATGTCATTTTTTTTAATAATTTATTTTTTATTTCTTCAAGTTACATCTCAATCACAATCCCCTCCCTACTCGCCCCTCCAGTCCCACCCTTCCACCCTCCTCCCCCTCAACCCCCCCATCCTCTTCTCTTCTTTTTTTTTTAGATTAAGGTATTTCTTTTTTCCCCCCAACAGCTCTACCTTTCAGTCCAAAAAATGGTTCTTTTTCTTATAACTATAAATACAATACAAAACAACAGAAATAAATAGGCCA
>CAJQZJ010033461.1:102502-154339 GCA_907164525.1 Lophiomys imhausi | reverse complement strand
AGGGATAAATATATCTGATTATATAGGAAGTGCAGGGCCTGCAGCTTTATTATGTCATTTTTTAAGAGCTGAGTAATGTTTTCTTGTGCAAATGTACCACACTTTCTTTATCCAAGGGTCATTTTGTACTGTTACCTATATGGGTGGCTCTAGGTGGCTCATATCCTTACCACTTTGGTGTTGACATATAGTCATACATTTTAGATATATAAATAAATAAATAGATGGATATATAGATGATAGATAGATAGACAGACAGACAGATAGATGATAGATGGATAGATAGATAGATAGATAGATAAATAGATAGATAGATAGATGTGTGTGTGTTGAGGTAGATTAAAGTAATTAAATTAAGATAGATGATAGATGTATGTAAACACATGCGGCAACTTGTTAAGCAGTGACCTGCGTCACCTTAACATTAACTACTAAAATACTGGAAATTATATTGTGGGTCCTCTGTCACATGCAGTTACTTAAAGATTGGTTTCTTCTGATTCTCCATATCTCTAGTATGTTGTTGAACAAATTTCAAACATTAGATCTGTGTTGCAGATACAAAGTTTCATGACTAGAAGCTGTCTTTGTAACCTTATCTCCAGTTCCTGGAGGGTAGGAAGCAGTGGGTACATACATTGTCTTTACACTTATAAGTGATTATCTGTCTGATCATCCTAACCACTTCTTCTCTAGAGTTTTCTTTTTGTAGAAAAAATGGTGAGTGCTCATCAGGTTGCATTGAAATTTAAGGAATATATGTGAAGTATTTTACCGTATTTCAAGTACATAGTATATGCTCACTAAGTATATTTTAATGACTTTTTTCTACATGTAAGTATCATTGTGAGACATAGATTCTTGTGTCTTCTTTCCTTTTCTTTACTTATAGAATCTGATATAATCTTGTAGCTTCTGTTCTTGCCACTGTCTGGCATCTCCTATGAATTCTATATTCCCCAAGGTTTCCTACATATCCCCATTTAATCATAAAGCTCACCATGTCTTCAAATTCAGTGTCTGAAATAAAATGCTCCTATTTCATTCCTACTGGAACCTTCACATATCCAAGTAGTTTGGGCAGCATGTTTCTGTTTTACTTTATCCCCCTCTGTTCCAAATGCCAATCTTCTCATTCCGATCACTACTTACCTACAGGATGTGTTATTAGGATAGCATCCCAATGAAGTGCTTCATCTCTACCTCTCCCTATGTTCATTTCATACAATTCTTACTAATCTCACTAAAGCATTTTCCCAGACCTTCAGAATGTTCCCATGAATCTCTACTGCTTGTTGTGAATTGAGAACAGTTAATCTAATATTGAAAATATCCGTACCCTAGCAAGAACCCTGCTCAAGGCATGAAGCCTCATTTCTGTTGCCTTTATACTCACTCACTTGTGGGAAACATCAGCAGCGATTGCCCACAGATGACCTATGACTTTGAAACTGCTGACACCAGCCCTTGGGTAGGAATGTATCATTTTTCATTTGAAGTCCAAACTCTGCCCCATCCAAGTTCAAGATAAATGCCACAAATCATTCATGTCTCATTAACTGACCAACCTCATTTTTCACATACCTGGGCATTGCTATACTTATATGCAAGTTATCACATTTCTCAGTTCTTTCACTGTGTACAGATTTTAAGCTACTTATTAAGTGGTGAGTTTGGTCAGTGCAGTGAACCTGTATGTTTCAGAATTAAACAGACAGAGGCTTGAGTTTAGCTCAACTATTTACAATTAAGTGGTCTTAAAGAAAGTCATTAACTCCAGGCAAATTATCTGAAAAAACTGGAATAAAACTAATAACATTTATTATTTAAAAGATTAATTATGCATATATGTTTTGACTGCACAGCTGAGAGGTATTTCTCAGCCTTCAAGTGCACTGGCAAATTTCCCCCACTAATCTCGATTAGTGCTCATCAGAATTTTTCAAGATAGATTTAATGCCATTCAGCATCTGAAGAAACAGAGTCTGGAGTCAATCTGCAGTTTTTGAGTTGCCCCACCCCCGTCATTCATGCTTCTGTTTCTAGTTGCACCATGCTATGTACATAGTAGATGCCCAACGAACTGAAACACTGAGCAAATATTCAGTCTCTTCAAAGGAAAACTACTAAATTTAGAGCAAAGTCAGATTAAGAAAGTAGCTCCATGAACAAGGCGATCGCAATTAATGTTTTATGTTATATTTTTGTGGTGGGAATAAAAGCTACGGAGACATACTAAAAGGGATTGCAAATACAGAAGTGGTCTTGGTAAGTGAGGAGGGAAATAAAAAAAATAATGCTCTGCTATGGACAAATATAAGTTATTATATCTCAGGTACAATAATCCCAAACCCTAAAAGACAGCAGTGACACAAAAGACCTGGAGAAAAGAAGAAATGACAGATGATCTATGGGTTTGCACTACAATGCAGAAATGAGAGGATGAAAGCCAAAACTAATGCAATTTTGCTGTGAGCTCAAAGGGATCGTGATCCTGAGCCAAATTTTACCTCCAAAGCACTGGTCAGTTCTGGATATCATCGCATATAATAGTTATAAAACACTGGAGGCCCTTCTGAGGAATGCAATAAAAGTGAGTCCAAGAATAGCTGGATGTGAACTGAATCCGTACATTGCCTCTGTGTGCAAATGGACTGTAAAATTCAGTCTCAACCATTTATTTCCATTAACACAGCAGCAGAGAGCAGATCGGCTTCAAGAATCAAACAATTTTACAAGCATCTACATTTGTGCACACAAACTCACTACAGCTCTGAAAAAAATCAGTATGTAGCTTCTTTTTAGAGTTTAGAAGCTGAAGATAGGAGCCATTTTCCAGTTTTATCTAGATATGTTTCAAGGAGACCCATACAAGTTTAGTTCTAATGAAAATTTTCTCTGCTTTGAAGTGTTTCAAAATTTGATACAAGAAGAAGGTACATTCCTAAAGAAGCAGTATGATAATCTAATATTTTAAGAGACAGAATTCTCTAGCCATTTGCTTGGATTTGCATAGCTTTACTCTTCTTATAACTATATGGACCTTGGAAAAATTATTCACCCCAGTATAGGCAAACAGGATTAATAAATGCTTTACCACCCAGGGAGGGAGGGCAATAACCACCAAAGAAATTAATAGAATGAACCTAAGACTCTCTAATACAAAATTAAAATTCATCCTTAGTCACTAGATAGTATTTTCTGGCTGTGTTTAAGATCAAATGGTAAATATACTGACTATTAGAGGAATACATGGAATGTACAGGTAAAATTTACACTCATTCTGGGTTCAAGTTGGAGAGGTAGGGTTATTTGACATGTGATTTGTGAAATAACCATTGACACAGTTTGACTATGAACTGTTCCTCCAAAGCCTCATGTATACAAGGTGTGGCCCCCAGCAATTGGATCATGGGACTGTAAAGAGATGAATGGACTAAACCTTTGATGGACTTGCTGTGATAGAAAATGGGAAGTAGGACATAGTCAGAAGAAGGAAGTGGGTGGGGTAGTCCATGAAAATATGAGCCTTGTCCTAGGTCCTTCCTGTTTCACCCTGCTTCCTAAACAGCTTCTTTCTGACATACCTTAATGCCATGCTGTTCTGCCTCACCAGGGCCCAGAAGCAACAGAAACATCCATAGGCTGAGCCCTCTGAGTCTGTGAGCCAAAATAAATCTATCCTCAACTGAGACTGTCTCCATCCAGTATTTCTCATATTTATAAGAAGCTTGACTAATATGCTTTTGTTCTCTATACCATATTTGACAACATTTTCCTCCATCAGATGACTTTTTTGGTAATCAAGTTAATAGGCAAATATATATATATAAAGGTTATTTTGTTGTTGATGTCACAGACACACACCAGAGCACATGGTACTTAACATGTAGTCAGTAAATGTTATTATTGAATGAATTTAATTTTAAAAAATACATTTTCAAATAATTACTCAAGACAATTATTAGTAACATAGAAGAAAGGAAATTTCATGCATCTAGCATGAAGCATTTCTACAGTTCTGATTTATTGAATGGTTTTGTTTTGATTTTCCAGGTAATAGCCTCTAATTTTTACTTTTGCCCAGATGTAATTAAGTACTTGTATATAGATCAAAGCAAAGGGACTTGTCTCATTAAGAAAAAAAGCACATTATGTAAGTTATTAAATGTAAGTTATTTCATATCCAGTGTATTACATAACCAACTATCAGCTCTCACATTCCAGTTATTTCCAAAGTGGGACCAGTGGATTCCACCCAAATGTAAATTCAACACATTCTCCCATGGACCCAATTGGTTTCCTTATGCTATTAAGCACAGGAGGTTATTAATAACCAACAGCAATAATAACACTGAAAGAATTGGTTGGGTGCAAGCAACATGTCAGACAAACATAGCATACTTCTCACAGTTACATGGCATTTTTATATTAACTCATGTATTTAACCTTTGTAACAAACACATAAAGTAAAACAGATGTCATTAGTTCCATTCAAGACTTGAAGAACCTCCACAGCCAGCACTGCACTTAGTACTAAATCTGTAACAGCCTTCTCATTAAAGTCAAGAATGAGAGAAGAATGTCTCCTTTGTTCATTCTTGTGTAGCGATATTCTGAAATCCCCAACTAATGAAGTATACGTGTTACAAATGGAAAGACAAAAATTATTTTATTTGCATAGAGCATTTATTGTTCAACATGGAAAACTCAATAAAATTATCTTTAAAACCAAAGGCAGAAAAAGCCAGTGTGGCTGTTGGATTTGAGTTAAGCGTCCAAGATAAAAGGAACTTCCACCTAAAGTGAAGAGACAAAGGCACCAAGGCAGTTCTCCAAAACTATCAGGAAGGACGCTCTTCTAACCATCAATTTTGCTGGGTGCAGGAAATATCCTCATGGCCCAGGAGGGCTTCTGAGCCCAGCAATCTGCATTCCAGTCAGCAAATCTTAGGAAGCCCTGTGCAGAAGGCCCATGACATTTCCAGTCACTGGTTATAATTTATATACATCGCCAAACTGAAGGGTAACAAAAAGCTGAGAAATGCCTCTGCTCAGGAAGGGAATGAGCAAAGCTTAAGAAGTCTTTTGAAGAAGGGGTGATGCCCCTACTGTCGTCCTAGTTTTATGTTGCTATGATAAAAATACCCTGATGACAAGCAACTTAGGAGAGAAAAGGGTTTGGTTTAGTTCTCAGTTTCAGGTTCCAGTTTGTCACTGTGGAGAAAGTCACTAGCAGCAGGAACAGAGAGACCTCAGTCCCATTGTATCCACAACCAAGAGCAAAGATAGAAATGGATACAATGCACACATGCCTAATGTCTCTTCTCCTGGTCAAAGCAGGGCCTGAAGTCAGGAAATGGCCCTGCCCATTTTCAGTCTGGGTTTTCCCACATAGGTTAAGATGATAGAGACAATCCCCCAGGCATGCCCACTGTGCCAAACTGATATGGACAGGAACAGGCGAAGACTCTCTTCCCATGCAGTTCTGACTGAGCTGAAAAAAACTCCCATCTCAGTGCAGAGTGGTGCCTCTCCCCCTGAGTGAACTGATGCTCCCTCTCCATCAACTACTTCCCCTCCCCGTGAAAAGATGGAAAATCTGCATCTCATTCCTGCTTTTGCATCTCATTCCTGCTTCTCCCATGTGGAGCTCTGTTTGAGTCTATATCTTCTGATTTACCTCCTCCTTTATTGATATCTCCTTCTTTGCATCATTTGCTTTCCCATCCTTATACCAAGCCTCTAAGTTACCATGCTCCCGGGTATTTACTCTTCCCAGACAGCCTCATCTACTCCATGTATTTTATATTATCTTGTGCTAAATACTCTGAGGATTTGTCTTCACTAGTATCTCTTTCCCTGAATCCAATGTACTTATATATAACTTCTCGGTTGATATTTTTACTTAGACGTTGTCCTAGTTTCATTTGTGTTGCTGCAATAAAAATAGTCTGACCAAAAAAAAAAAAATCAACTTATAGTAAAGGTGTTTTATTTCAGCTTAGGTTACAGTCCTTCACTGGAGGGAATTCAAGGCTGAAACTTCAAACATCCAGAAACATCATGTGCACAGTCAGTAGCAGAGAATGAGTGTACACATGCTCACTTGCTTGTGTGTGTTCCTCTCAATTTCTCTACTCTTACACAGTTCAAGGCCCCCTGTCCCGCGGTGCGCTGGGTCTTCCCATATCAGCTTCATTAAGACAGTCTCCCAGAGACAAGCCTACAGGCCAACCCAGAGAAACTTGTTCTCACTGAGACTCTCTTTTCAGGAGATGATGGGTTGCGCCATATTGACAGTTAGAGTTAACAATCAGAAGTATCCAGCGGCAGCTTCAAAAGCAATAAATCCCAAACTGAGTTCTTAATTTGCAATGCCATGAAAGTACAATATACAATAGTGTATGTAGTCAACAAAATTAGTGCCTAGAAGAATATTTTAAGCCTAATGAATACACTTATAAAACACAGACAAATGCAAATTAATAATGTAAATACCTAAATTAAAAAGAGAGACAAAGCCAGACAGTGGTGGCACATGCCCTTAATCCCAGAACTTGGGAGTCAAATGTAGGAGAATCTCTGAGTTGGAGGCCAGCTTGGTGTACAGAGGAAGTTCCAGGGAAGCCATGACTACACAGAGAAACTCTGTCTTGAAAAACCAAAAGAGGTGGTGGCAGGGGAGAGGGAGAGAGAAAAGTTTGAAAAACTATTAATCTAAGTAGCTAATGTAAAACAATTAGAAACAGGACTGGGTATGTAGTTCAATGGCAGAGTAGATTTCTAGCATATATAAAGCCTTGTACCAAAAAAAAAAAAAAAAGAAAAAAACAAAACAAAAAACAAAAAAAAGACCATGAAAGGAAGAAAGAAAGGAAAGAATGAAGGGATAAAAGAAGGGAGGGAGGGAGAGAAGGAACCAGAAAAGAAAGGAAGGCCTTTAAAGTACATACTATTGTTTCATCTGCTTTGGAGATCATAAATCAGGCACAGCGATTAACCAGGAAGAGGTAAAATGAGATTTCTGCTCATTTTCTGGTTGTCAATACTGTGTGCCTCCTGTAAGTAAGGGTGCTCTCAAATATGCTAATGAGCACGTGCACAAAGTTGTCTCTGCAGTTTACAGGAAGTCATATGTTACTCAGAAATTAGATCACTTTGGCAGGATACTGTGGACTACTCTAAGACACTGTGTCATGTACTTAGACTCTTTCCTCTTTAGAAAAATCTAAAAGTGGACTGAAAGGCATTTTTGTAGTATTTTCTAAGGAAAGTTCTAGATCCTACATGAAGAAGTTTCTCACTGAGAAAAAGCTCAAAACCCTCAAAACATGAACGAATGATGCTCTGTGGCAAATGGCATCCCCAGTTTTTCCATGGGCACTTCCTTATGAAAACTCTATATTTAAAATATATGATCTTCAGCTGATTCAGGAATAGATGTCTGTCTGGCCATTGGTTGTATAGAACTATGTAAAACTCATGGTTTCTCCCTCCCTAGGGCCTTGTAGAATTGTCTCATTCAGAAAATACAATGCAGGATTGCCTGCTCTGTAGTTGGAACATTTGGCAGTGATGATACATATTCCTTGCAGAGGTACTCCTGTTTTCCATCTATGTAGCATCCTTATTCATCAGACATTTGTTGGTTGTCAAAGTTTGGTCCCATCTAAGTATTAGGAGGAGGAATGTTGAAAGCATTCTGCAAAAGAGCATCTCAGTTGTGACTATCAAATGAAGTTTTCAATACACAAAGTGATCTCTTGTTACTTCCTGTTCCATCATGGGCCAATCCATGTACAGACTAATAAATTTATTAGTATCCACCTTTGAGGCCAAGGAGATAAAGCTTAGTCAGAGTGACACATGTCCCTGCTCCCAAGGTAGCAGTTCACAGTTGAATGGACATCACAGTTGTTTTAAAAGCAGGCTGACTGCATATTTCAGGTTGGTAAGGCATCCAGAAGCACTTAGACAAGAACACAATGATGAAGGTGTTGGCTGGGGTTGGGGCTATTCCACAAGACATATGCATGAGATAACTTTTAGCTGAGTGGTTTGAAATTCTCCAAGCTAGAAGTCTCATTCTGTTAAGGACTATGTACATACCACTTACAGATCTTATTGCTTCATACTAGATAATGTTAACTTCCAATAAATTATTATAAAACTGTATCTGTAGACAAAAATAGCATCCAATAGTATAGAAACAACTTAAACATGCCACCATCTCACCCAGTCAGAATATCTAACAAAATTGAAATCAAGGGAAAAAAAGTTCAGAGAAATTAAGTTACATGTGAGAAGAATTTTACTATCAGAGGTCTGGAGTTCAGTAGTTCAAGTGTTTATCATGCGAGCTTGAAGACTAGAAGCCAAATCACCAGCACTCATGTGAATGAATGGTGGGTAGGTGTAACAGCCTACTTGTAATCCTAGCACACCAAAAGCAGGGACAGGAGATTTCTAATCCAAGATGGCCAACCAGAATCACAGAAACAGCAAACTCTGGGTTCAGCAAGATATCCTGCCTCCTATATAAAGAAGACACTTGATATGTGGCCCTCCACATGCATAGCTACACATGTGCACATGTAGCCAGACACAAATGAACCTACACTAAGACATACACATGTGCGCACACAAGCATACACACACACACACACACATGCACACTAGACATCTCCACCCCCCCACCCGCAAAAGGCATCTTCCCTCCTCCCAGATCTCACTTGCTCTTATTTTTAAACATTTGTAAGTAATTATAATTTTATAGTCTCTGCAATGAGGGTTGATGTTTACAATATTTAGAATTCAATTTGAAATGTCTTATCTCTTTACAAATGTAATTTTTAAAAGTTGGTGTTATATTTTCTTTGGGCTTGTAAGACTGAAGAAATTACAAGAGTATATTCTCTTCTTCAGAAGACCAGACATTTTTATACCAAAAGCAACTGTAGTGTTTTGAATAAAAATGACCTCCGTAGGTTCATAGAGAATGGCGCTATTAGGAGGTATGGCCTTGTTGGAAAAAGTGTGTCCCTATGGCATGGGCTTTGAGGTCTCAGAAGGTCAAACCAGACCTAGTGGCTCACATTTCTTTTCCTGCTGCCTGCTGATCCAGATGTAGAACTCTCAACTACTCATGGAACAAAGGAATGGCGTTAGTTAGTGTGTATGATGAAGGTCATGGAAACATGCTTCAGCCCACACTCCCCTTGCTTGGATATTAATGATAATAATAATGAGTCAGGTCAGAATGTCTTATCCATCTACAACTTTGCCATTTTTCTGCTTCTTTCCATGGGAATGTCACGATTGGGGGAAATTATAACTAATAATTGATTCTTTATGTACTCATATTTTACTTAATATTACCCTGTGGAGCCAAGGCTTTGTCCTTCAAATATACAGAATTTTCAGGCCATGGTGACAAATGTGTCCTTGCAAGGCACCTGAAACAAGAACCAGTCTGAGGTTGCTACGGTTTAACACTGGAATCTGTTCATGGGTCGGGAAAACTAAGGCAGTCTGTTGAAAGTCTTTCTTCTGTGGTTCCCACTTTCCCACTAGTTTATCCCTCCCTCAGGGTCCTGGCTTTATTCCGCAGCTAGCTGTTTGAGCAAGTTCCACTCTGATCGATGAGCAGGAGTTGCTCTTCGGAGCGTACTAAAAGATCCCTCCTGCCCAAGACTCAGACAGGAAAAATTAAATAAATGAAGGGAGAGATAACCACTCTCCGATTCTTTCACCAAAAATCAGGATGTATGAGAAATACATGGATTCTGCTAGAACCAAGTTTTCTTTTGTCTACACAGTGATATGAAGCTGTGCTATACTTAGGACTTGAAATGACCCCAGAAATGCCCATGTGGAAAGGCTTAATCCCTGGTCCAGTGGTGCTGGGAGTGGGTGGAACCTCTAAGATGTATGGCCTATTGTGGGAGATCATGGGTTGTTGAAGAGCTGGCTCTTTAAAGAGATAGTGCGACTTCAGCCTCCATCTCTTTCTACCTTTGGCTTCCTGAGCACAAGAGTGGCAGTTCCCTCCACCTCCTCACTGCCCTGTGCTGCCACAGGCCCAAAGTGACAGCAACAACATGCAGCCTCTTCTCTTTGCAAGTCGATCATTTCTTACATTTGCCACCTCAAGTTTTGTACACAAACAGCAGGTCTGTACTCTATTATTGCTTTATCACCAGAGATAAAGCTATGGCCTCAAATCTACACCATCAAAGAGCAGCAAAAATGAGATGCTTTACTCTTGGGAAGTAATATGTTTCCATGTGCGAACAGTTCTCCCTATTTGCAGAGCAGCATATACCACGATCTCCCTACAACACCAGCCAGTGTCTGTCTAAAACTCTGTTTTTTACATTGAGATTTCCTGTCTTAGAACACACATAAAATTATTTTAATTTTGTGTTTATTTATTACTTCAAGTTACATCTCCATCATAGTGCCTTCTTTCCACCCCTCCCAGTCCCACCCTCCCATTCTCTACCCCCTTTCCTTCCTATCCTACTCCTCCGGAGTGGTGTGTCCCTACATATCAGCCTCCCTCCCTCAGTTCAGCAGTCATATGAGGACTAAGAGCTTCCTCTTGCACTGGGAGCCTACATGGCAGTACCACTAGGGCAAAGTGTCTCATTGACAGGAAACAAAGTCTATGTTCCTGTTCCTTTCAGTCTGTTGGTTATAGGAAAGCTATCCTGTATTGTATGGTTAAAATCCAATTATAAGTGAATAGATGCCATGTGCATCTTTCTGAGTCTGGGTTAGCTCACTCAGGATGAGCTTTTCTAGTTCCATCCATTTGGCTACAAATTGCATGATTTCCTTGTTTTTGATAGCTAAGTAGTATTCCACTGTGTAAATGTACCACAGGTTTTTTATCCATTCGTCAGTTGAGGGACATCTGGGTTGTTTCCAGTTTCTAGCTATTACAAATAAGGCTGCTATGAACATAGATGAGGAAACTTCCTTGTGGTTTGGTGAGGAATTATTTGGATGTATACCCAGAAGTGGTATGGCTGGGTCTTGAAGTAGAGCTATTCCAAGTTTTCTAAGATATCACCAAACTGATTTCTATAGCAGTTGTACAAGTTTGCACTCCCACCAGCAATGGAGGAGTGTTCCCCTTTCTCCACAACTTCACCAGCATGTGCTAAAAAGCATGAAATTCTCAGAAAATTTCCAACATAACAAAAGCAGCATTCACAGTAACAATTGACTTCAAAGTAGATCTTTATTTTAAGATCTCATTCTACTCAAAACATCAAACTGAAAAACATAGAATTACGACTTAGAGCTTAAATTTAATAGCCACCTCAACCTTTCAAAAACAGCTGCTAGTGTGAGCTAGAAGATAAGATGCCCACTTAGCAAGAGATTCCATTTCCACATTACTATCAGGAGCTAAAGGGCTTTTTTAAAATTTTGAACGAGTAAGATAAAATAGTTGTTATTCTTATTTTGAACTCCTTGAAGGGCAGATCAAATGAGGCTTATCCATGATAATCATGATTGATGAGTTTCATCTAATAATTTTTAAATAGATGCAGGCAGCAGCAAAGCCCCTGCCCAAGGAAGGGCATTTGGAAGAAGCACAAACAGGTACAATTAACAGCATTGCAGAGGAGGGAGCTTAACCCTAGCATTGTATAAAGGAAGGGGATTATCATTTTAATTTTCAGCTTCTGGGCCTTCATCTTTGCTCTGTCACTTAAAAATTGTGAATGCTATAAAAAATTTGGTGAATCTGTAAGAAATTCAAGTTTCACTGCATGAAATGGACACTTGCTTAATTCCTTCTTTTCACTCTTGATTTTAAATTCTACAAGGTTAGAGACTTTGTCTCTGGTTCCTTTCTGCTATAAACGTGTTCAGCATGACGCTTGGCTCTGGGTAAATGAAGACTGGCTCTGACTGAAAGAATGAAGTATTTAGCAGTCATAGATTGACGTGAAAATCTCCAGGGCTGTAAGTGTTTCTCTGGTTGTTGGGTGTGCGTGAGGGTAGGGAGATAGGAAAATATCCTTTCTTTATGGAGTTTATACTCTGATGGAGAAGATAATTTTCAAAACAATTAGTGAAACTGATTCAAGAACAGAATCCTAGCTAAGGGGAGGATGGAGTACTCATTGTTGGAGTAATGGAGAAGTTGTAGTATTGTATGTTGGGGTGATGGGTAAGTGAGAGTATTAGTTCTTAGGGAAACAGGAGATATTTCCAGGAAAGCTGACATTGGTGAGAAGGTAACTTTCAAGAGGAGACATAGAGAAAGTATACTGTGCCCCACAGTACAGCCATGGAGGAAACCCTCTAAAGAGCAGGGGAAGAAAATACCAGGACTCTGAGGAAGCAGGGCTCCAAAGCACAAAGGCCAATGTGACAAACTGGAAGCAATCAGAATGAAGGAAGGGAAGATGACATCAGAGAGGTAGAGAGGAGGGAGAGGTCATCCAAGACCTGTTACTTAAAGCAAGGAGGCTGACTTTCATTCTGAGACACAAGAAGCTACCAGAAGGTTCGGACAGAGTCATGATATTATGTGGCTTATTTTTGAACAGGGTCACTCTGGCTGCTCTGATAAGACATAGGAGAGCCACCGAAAGAGCAAAACTATGGATGGTTCAAAATGAGACAATGCCAGCACAGACTTGATTTACCTTAGTGACTAAAGGAGAGCTGTTGAGAGTCTCAAAGGGAATGGCTGTACGCTTCTGACAGACCTAAACCAAGGACCCAAGTCGATACCTCCTTCATGGAGCCCCAGAGTCAGGCAGCTGAATTAAGTGAGCAACAACCAACAGAATCCTAAAAGAAGACTAATGCCTTACATCTAAGGGCTTATTCAAGCAAAATTCAGAAGTGCCACCAGCTGTCACTCACTCGATGGTAAGGCATCAAACGATTGTAAGGAAACTGAGAATTCTGATTTTATCAAGGTGTCTGTATCGAAATTTCACAGCACGGGCATCAAAGAGCAACCATTTACACTAGTATCTTCCAGCAAAACACACAGGGTACGTTATGCTCACCTGGTGTCTCTTGCCCTGAGGAAAAGCTAAAAGTTTCATGAAATATGACAACACCTATGATCTAAATTTCTCCTTAAAACACTATCATTAGACATCAACTGAGGCTGTTTTATCCCCTGGAGAAGTAACTGGTTACTTTTACTTCTGGAAAACAAACAAATAAAGCCCTGACAGTTTGACAGGCCAAACTGTCCCCACTTTGCAAACAAGCTGCTGAGCACTCAGTTACCTCCCCTTCCGTCCTCGTCCCGCCTACGCGCCGGAAGTCTCCAGTTCCTGTGACTGTCCTTGCCTTGCTGCCGCTCTGAGATGCTTCTGCGGCATCCATCACCAGCAGTTTCTTGAGCATCTGTTTTATGGGATTGTCGGTGCTGATGATCAGGGCTAAGTCAAATCGCATTGCTTGCCCCCAGGAGTTTGCTTTCAAGAGGGGCCGAAGAGAGACCAGAGAATAGTCCACCTGCCCATCATCCTGAACCACCTCCATCAGTGACCTCCAGGGAGGGAAAACAGATAGCATGGAATCTAGTCCCCTACACCATTATCTGAATTGTTGTCTCCTATGCAGAACTAAGCAACAGGAAGCTGGGTAAGGACTGGGATGGAACTGTGTGGACTGAGCCTAGAACTTTGTACAGAGTAAACTAAATAGAAATCAAGACTATCAAGCTTTCATCATTTTTAAAAATATCTTCTAACACTTTTTTATGTTTTGTTAATTATTTTCTTTCTCCCCATAGGGACTTTAGTTTTTCCAGTAGTTGCTCCATTGTCTGAGGCAACTACTTTTGAGACAATGCTCATGAGAGTTGACCAGCCAGACTTAATGGGGGCTATTCATGGTTACAGGAGAATGTTTTACTGTTGTTGTTTTTATTCCCCCTCTCTCCTACTAGATAAAAACTAGAGTTAACTCTAGAGGCAGAAACTGCACTGCCTTCTATCGAGTTCTGAAATGAATAAGCCAAGGTCACAGGTCACAGGAGATTCTCTGTCTCCATTGCCTCAGACAGACCGAACCAGATGCTCTGTTACTTACAGTCCAAAGCATTGGATCAAATACAGCATGGATCTGTCACAACTCTGAGCAAAAGCAGGAATTATTTGCAGTCCAGATTCCAAACAGAAAGAAATTCTTCCCATCACAGGGTCTTTTGAACCTACGCCAGTTGTTAAGCCGTGAGAAGAGGTAAGCTGTGTCAGCACAGAGTTCTCACCCTGGCAGGGAATGTAGACACACAACTCTCAGCTTAGAGGCTCATACTCCAGACCACTGCATTGTGGGATGACCTTGTGTACCAGACAGAATTTGAACAAGTATGAAAATAAATATTGTATTCTAAAACAAAAGTTTAAAGCAGAAGGTTTAAAGGCAGCTTTAGTCTGTAGGACAAAACTATGTAGGACATAATGCAAGAATCCAGATGCACTATACATATTCACTAAGACTTCTGGACCCATCCCTCAATGACACAGAAAAAAGTATGGATAACAGAAACTATCATGTATCTTGTATGTTCTTTTCTGCCATAAATGTATGGAGCACATGCAAAAACACTTTCTTAAAGATTTTTCCATCATTTTCAACAGGAACTTAAGCCATAAATAAATTCTTAATTTGGCTATCTGTACTATTTGTACTGATACATTGAGGTAAATGTATCCTCCCTCTACCCCACCCACTCCCAGTGCACTGTTACAAAGATGGTTGCTTCAGTGGTTCCCATTCTTGTAAGCCTACATCTCTGGAAAGTGGCTTTCACATGCTTCTCCAGATCCAATTAGTCTTTCTTCCCTCGATATGGGCTGTTCCTGTTGTGTGGCTTGTCAAGTCAATGGCAGGCTGAAGAAGTGTGACTTGAGAAATCTTATGGAAGGCCAGGATCTTTGACTCTCATGCTGTTGCTGGCCTGACAGGTAAGGAAGTCTGCACTGCCTCCTTGGGGTTAAACCATGAAGAAAGAGGCTCTATGGGAAATACCCAACCATCTCCATGGAAACCTCAGATATGTTGCTGAGTCTATCTTCAAACAGTGTGTACCCAGTCAACTTACCAACTAGCAGAAGTCCACCAGAAACACTATATAGTCATATAGAAATAGAGCCCCTCAAATGTCTACCTTAAGGAAGCTTTCATTTTTCCTCTTTTTTTAAATTGTATTTGCAACATATAAATATGTGTTTTAGAAAAGCCCACAGGTGCTCTTAAGGAAGGAGCCATTCTAGAAGAAACATGGTCTCCCTCAGTAGTAGACAGTTGGCTGGACCCCACACCTCTTTTTCCTCATTTGAGAAAACATCTAGCAATTGATCTGGGTTGCTCAGCATCAGGCACATTGGGGCCAGGCCTGGCCTCTAGTCTAGCTTTCTGCTTCTGGATGCACCAAGGTTTGAACATCCATTACATAAGCTACATAGCATGGACCATGCTGCCCCAGCCAGCATGATGGCCTGTGCCCCAGAAACTGTGAGTCAGATTGAGTCCTTTCTCCCCGAGTTTTTCTCAGTATTTGCCACAGAAATAAAGGAAGTCACTGGTACACATTGAAATTGATTTTGCAAACCCCAAATCAGTTACTTAAAGGTGAACTTGTGAGGACTGGAGAGGTGGGTCAGCAAATGCAAGTACTTCCTGCTCTTAGAGAGGTCCTGACTTCAGTTCCCTGCTCCTTTATTGGATGACTTACAACCTCTGTAACTTCAGATCCAAAAGATCCAACACCTTTTTATGGCCTCTCTCTCTCTCTCTCTCACACACACACAATTCATAAAAACAAATCTTTAATTCAGGAAACAGCTCTTCTCTCCCATACTTCTAGTTCATTCATTCTTCCTCTATTGCTTGGTAGAGCATTGGGTTCAAATTCTTTATAGATTTTTGGGTCAGAAATTTATAAATTTATTAAAAATTTAAAATTTTTAAATTTTTAGCTCCATGCTCTGAGTTAATTTATGACTTTGACCCTTCTTTAAGCATATGTCTTAATCAAGATTCTTAGTCTGTGTTCTAATATCTATGCTAGAATTTCACCTCAACCTTTGCTATGGGAAGCTGCCTTGTCCATCAGAGGCTGTTTGGCAACATGTCTGGCTTTTACTGGGTTGATCCAAGCATGACTTTCTCCAGTATTGGCAAACAAATATACATACAGTGTCACAATTTGCCTTGGGATACAAAATGGTCCTCACTTAAGAGTTATTGGTCTAGAAAATGCATTCTTAATAGGTGTGATATTGCTCTCAAGAGGACAAAGAGCAGGTAGGAGTGAAATTTTTTTTTCTCAACTGTCCCAGTGATGTGTGGACCCTCAAAGGGGCCAAAGAATAGCATACAATGCACCCATAGCACACAATTAAAGGGAAAAAGGAGAAGGCCTTTAGGGATGTAGGTCAAACAGGTCTTGTGGAGACCAGAAATGATAAATGCAGAAGTGTAGCTTTTAGGTCAATGCTGGGATACAAAGCTTGTTCTCTTTTTCTCTCTCCCTCCTTTGTTCACCTAGTATGGCAAGAATTAGAGGGAAAAAGTCTTTTTTCCCATTGGTGTTATAAAATTCCCCTTTTCTGTTAAATTCTCCCCTGCTATGGCCACTGTGTGAAGGCATATGTCACCAACATGGTGGCCTGGATGGCACTTTAGAGATTCCCACTCTGTACCTCTCTGAAGGGGATAAAGTAACTTCTAACTGTCCCTCATAGGTTAACCACACCTCATCTTTTTTCTGTAAGACCACATTCCCTAAATGTTTTTTTCTTGAACATGATTATTTAGAGATGAGGATTATGTGACTACTCATTCCCAGTCTAATAACTAAGAGGTCTTCCACGAAATGATTTCACACTCTGCCCAGTTGTTATCTCCATAATATCTGTGTCCTGAGACTTTGTAAAAGGGCCTGAGTTTAAAGGTGATAGATTAATCAGTCTGATAGGAAATGTTAAACGAATCCAAGATGCAAGCTGTGGTGTGGTTACTGCTAACTGCTTTTAGCCAGGTTAGAATGAGACACGAAAGACCTCAAAACCAGCAAAAACTGGCTTTTGGTCACCAAAGCTAGTGCAAAGGTGGTAGAAGAGGAGAAAGAGAATCTGAAGATAGATGGTTTTTTTTAATCTGAAGAGATTAAAAAGAAGCTAAGCCAGGCCTGGAGAGAGAGCTCAGCAGTTAAGAACATGTAGTAATCTTGAAGATCAGAGTTCAGTTTCTAGCACCCACAGCAGTTGCCTCACAACTGCCTATGACTTCGGTTCTGGGGGGATCTGATGCCTCTGGCCTCTGCAGCACCTGCACTCATGTGCACATATCCACACCTAGACATACACACATACACGGGCATGGGTTTAATCTCAGAAGTTGCTCAGGAGGCAGAGGCAAACTCTGTGAGTTTGAAGCTACCATTATCTACATAGCGAGTCCCAGGCCTGCTAGGACTACATTGTAAGACCTTGTCTCCAATAATAATAACAATAATAATAATAATAATAATAATAATAATAATTTATAGAGAGAAAAATAACTATGTATACCAAGACATATTCAAGGAAAGGCACTTTGAGCAAACCTTGGGAAATATCCAGAGTCCGTAAGTCACTGTGTCAAGAACAAAGAAGAGTAAACTCATTAGAAAGGCTTTTCCATGAGAAGAGAGTGCCTGTGGGATACCCTACTTAAACACAGCTGCCTAGGAAGCTGTTTCCCTGGGACTAGCTTCATTAGGTACTAGGCATTCGCAGACCACCTCACATATAGTTTATGGAAGCTCAGCTACCACTCAAGCCAGTCACAGTCTTTGGCATTGACCTTGTGAAGTGGGTTTTGTAGACATACAGAATGTAACAGAAGCTTTGACTGAGATTTCAAGCCCAAGCATGAGAGGCAAGGCAGTATGCAGCAGGATTAGAATTCTAATGGGTGCCCTCTAACAGTATGATGTGCAGAACTGTGAGAATAAAGACAAAGTCACAGTGGAGACTCCAGGATATTGGAGATGTCAGGAACCTGCGCTGTCTATCAAGGAACTCAGCAGGCAGTAAGCCAAAATGCTCTGAAAGAGGCCATGCCAGCTACAAATGACAAAATACAGGAGCAAGGGCTACACTGAAGCTCACATCATAACAATATATGCATGAGCACAAGATACGGAGCTATGGCTTTACGCTCCCGATGTTGTTTCCAGTCTTCCCTGTTGGAGCAGGAATGTCTAGTCTGAACTATCTTATTTTGGGGGCATGTAACTTGTTTTCTGATTTTTTAAAGACGCTACCAGTTAGAACTGAAGTCTGACTTCTGAACAATGCTAGAGTTATTGTAACTATGAAGGACTCTTGGAAATGGATTCAATGTATTTGTCTTGAGATGGATATGAGTCTTTTGGTAGCCAGAGGTGGACTATTATAATTGGAGGATAAACCTGGCTCTAAAGAGCTTGACTTAAAAGATCTGCTCTACCTAGTGGTGCTATATTTGGAAGGTTCTGGGGACATTGTGGAGGACAGAGTGTAGAAAGAGGATGAAGAACACTGGGTGGGGTCTTGGGTCATCTTGTTCCCAATCCCTCTTTATCACTCTGTTTCTTAGACACCATGAAGAGATTGGATTCTGTCATGTGCTCCTGCCTTCATGATGTCACGTAGTCCCAGAAACACAGAGACATGCGGCCCTCACCAAAACCTCCAAAACTGTGAGCTAAGACATATAGTTCTCTTCTTTATGTTGTCGCCCTGGGAATTTGGTTGCAACAATGACTAGATTTATTATGTGGAGTAGATAACCAGTGTAGGGGTTAGATAAATTAGATTTTAAAAAATATATAGGAGTTTCTGATACTGTCTCTTAATTCGGGGCCTGAAGAGCATTATCAACATGAAGTCATCAAAAACAGGGAAGACTTAATAGACTGAAAAACAAGGTTGAAGTCAGGAAAAACAGGAAAGACTCAATAGACTTGAAGAAACAAAGTATCTGACCTGACATTGTTTTCAGCTGCTAAGTGGGCGGAGCCCAAATTAAGATGAAACAGAGTTCCTCCTATTTAAGGACAGTGCGTGGAGCCCAAAAGAAGAAGAGGCCCCTGATGTTAGAGAGCTCCAAGAGTCCTGCTGAAAAAAGGGCTGGCCATTGATGGCCAGCTCTCTCCCTGAAGCAGAAAGAAGCCGGTGAGCAAAGAAAGCCTGAGCAAGACACCAAAAGGCCAAAGACTAAACCATGTGGCTCAGCTTTTGCCTAGAGGGGTTTGATCTGTCCGATCAGTGGCCTAGGGGAAACTGTGCCTGGCTTTAAGGACTCTGAAGTGGAGCGGCAGAGTTGCTGATGCAAAGGGGCTGGGATCTCCCAGAGAGAAGAAAGCATTAAGCCTTATTTAAGGTGAGACTGCAATAACCAACTTACCCTGACGAACCTGCATCTGAGAGATCCAGAAAAAGGACTGCTAAGTGCGTTCAAGAATCTATGACAAAGACTGTGTTCCTGACGACTGAGGACCTGCCCCAGAGACTGTATCATTCTAAAAGGTTATGAAAGTAGTTGTTATAATTATCAATAGGTTTAGTGGATAGGTTAAAGGGGTTGTAGGAATTTATAGGATTAATAGTTAAGAAATTGTTGGTGTTTGTTATAAGTGAATTTAGTAATAAATAAATAAGTGTTAAATAATAATTTAAAAGTTCGGTTACAAACCAGAGTTGACAGTTTAGCCCCTCTCCATTAAGCACTGTTAGAGTCTGTCTACAACTCTCTGGACAACACTTTGCCTTAATTTGGGAACATAATTAAAATGTCCAAATGAAAAGGATAACAATTATCAAATACCTATAATCAATTGTCAATCAAGTCTATATGAAGAGAAGAGGATTTCAGCTAATATTTCCCAGTTAGGGGGGAATTTGGGGATTATTAAGAGTCTGCAACCTCACTAACACACTTTCATTCACTCGTGAACATTTAAGGAGCACCTGTGAGGACGAGAAAGGCAAAGTCTGCTACCATAGAGAGCAGTCTAACAAGAAACATCACCAACAAATAACCAACTTCACATTGTAACAAGTGACACTGAAACAAGATACTCAGTTAAGAGTGTGGATGTGCTGGCTTTTATTGAGTGGCCACAGTGGGGGTTCTTTGTGGAGGGGTCATCTCAGGCAGACTTGAGAAGACATTGGGACGAAGGAATGCAATGGGAGGTTGAACAAATTTGAAAGGCAATGTGCAGAAATGGGCCGGATGGGTTCTGGAGACAATGTAGTCTTTGTGCTGACTCTTGGGACATGGAGAACCCTGTGAGAGGAGAGAGACAGGAGAGTGAAGTAGGAGACACTCCCCGGTGGTTCCTGGGAGTAACATGAAGCTACAAGGATGTTTCCAGTGTGATAGTCACACCACTCATAGAGGGCCCCACTGCTCCCATGTGCTCTGTATTGGTTGGTTTTGTGTGTCAACTTGACATGAGTTAGAGTCATCAGAGGAAGGATCCTCAGTTGACAAAATGTCTCGATGAAATCCACCTATAAGGCATTTTCTCAACAAGTGATCAATGAGGGAGGGCCCAGCCTATTGTGAGAGATGCCATTCTTGGCCTTGTGGTCCTGGGTTCTATAAGAACACAGACTGAACAAGCCAAAGGAAGCAGGCCACTAAGCAGCACCCTTCCAAGGCCTCAGCGGCAGCTCCTGCCTCCAGGTTCCTGCCCCGTTTGAGTTCCTATCCTGACTTCCTCCAGTGATGGACTGTGATCTGGAAATGTAGGTTTAATACACCCTTTCCTCCCCAACTTCTTCTTTGGTCATGTTGGTTTCACCACAGCACTAGAAACCCTGACTATGACACACTCACTACCATTGCTCAAATGCATGTAAATCTTTTTTGATGACACAGACACTCACTGAACAAATTACTAATTGTCTAGCCACTCTGTCATGAAGAGAGGGGCGGTAACATCTGTTGATGACAAAAGTCCTTATCTCTGAAAATATCAGACATCAGAGACTGCTTGGCTCCCTTTGGTTGTGTGACTATTCTTTCTTGTCATATGGAGACATGAAACCTTGCCAGGAGAAAAATTATGTAGACATCCCTTGCATATCCTTTCTGAAAGGGCAGAACTCTGTTTGCAGTGGGCAGAGTTGAGTGTAGTTGATAGTGCCAGCAGAGAAACCAGATTCCAGCCTTAGGCAAGAAGCTCCTGCTGTGTGGGAACAAAAAGAGTGTCTAGGAAGTACAGGGTCTGATCTCTCACGAGATGCTGCGTATTTACATTTCAAGTCACTCTAAGTGGGACAAGATTTGTGCTTTATCACCTTCCTAGGCATAGATTTTTCCTAATCGAGCTTATAAATACAGTTACTCCTAATGATGTAAATTGAAAGCAGGCTGCCATTACCGGCTGCTGCCAGAATCGTCAAGGAGCTACATCTAAATTACTATCACAGGCTTATTTACCATAATTGACTTTCTCATTGTTTTATCTTGTCTTTGACCCTGGACTTCCAAGCATGATGCTCCTGAATTTAAAGGAGAAAGTGATTAATGTGGCGAGAGCAGAGACAGCCACACTGGGGACCCCAGTGGGGACACAGGAGCAGCCTGATAAATACTAAACAGACTACCACCTCCTCCCATGCTCTCTTCTGCTGTGTCTTTCAGGGATCCCTTTAATGAGAGGTCACTGATTTTAAAGCCAAACATACCTCGGTGCTACTGAAAACATATTTATGCCAGGGTCAGGGAAAAATATTTACATCTAAAAATGCTGAAACATGAAAGGCTAGCCACAGGAAAGGTTACTTGTGTGGAAAAAAACAGAAGTTTGTATCAACACAATTTCCATAATCTTTTTTTGTCCTTCTCCAAAAACAAATTCTTGCCTTGAGAGACTAATACAGGTAACCCTTTTGCTCTGGTTTCTTTAGGAGAGAAATCCCAAATTGAAAGCTTCTGGAGCTCTGTGTAAAATCCTTTAACTATGAGGGAAAAAATAACAAAGTAAATCAATTCTGAGACGAGAGCTGGTTGGAGAACGTGGCTGTGTGAAATTATCGAACAAGGTTGGACTCCAAGTTCCTTCTGCATAGGGAGTTTAGAACTAGAATCAGAGTATCCAGTTTCTAATTTCTTCCTCATGGAGAGATAAAGAGCACCACAATTCACTTTGGTTTTTGAAGATCATTTCTTCCTCCCTCCCACTTCTCACCTATTCTCTTTCCATTCTGTTGCCGCTTGGGTCTCTTTGGATGCCTATTAGTTTGCTGGAAGTGGTGCTCACACCTTCTCATGAGTAGTAAAGCTATCCAAGGCATAGAGAATTCATGGAAGTTCAGTTAACACATCACTGGGTATATCAACAAATGGAATCAAGGGTGTGAGGGGAAAAGATACAAGAAGGAAGGGGTACAAGACAGAACCGTCCCTGACACTTGGATGACTGGACTAGAGGGAAATGTATCTGCCAGCTCCGCCCTCCATCTAAACCATTCAACATTATTTTATTTTAGCCGTGGCTGGCTGGTAATTTATCTTCTCCTTCCATCTGCAGTTATAAAATTTGAATTTCTAGTTATCGACCTATCAGTAACCTTAGAATAAGATGGGAAAGGCCTTGGGTTTCAAGTTTGGCTCTGCCACATTGTAACAAACCATGTGAACCCATTGTTTCAGGTTTTCCATGTATAGCATGAAACTGTGACATCCCCAAATGACAAAGGCATGAGCCCCATGCTTGGCACTGGGTAAAGTACACAGTACTTTCTAGTAGATCTGCCTCCACTGAACAATAAATATCTACCTAGCTTTGAACCAAACAATAACAATCCACAGACCTGCTGAACATACTTCTCTTTACTTAACTCACAATGAAACACAGATTTTATTTTGGACTAAGAGAAGTTTGCAAGGACTCTTCACAATTTATTAAGACTCGGTCATCCATGTCTTCATGTAATAAGTAAGACCGGATCACAAAACCGGACTTCGAGGCAGAGGATACTTTCTCAGAGTTACTGAGGCCTGGGGCCAGAGAGATGGCTCAGTGCTGAAGGACACATAATGTTGTTCAAGAAGACCTCAGTTTGGTTCCCAGCATCCAAGCCAGGCCCCTCACAACTGTTTGTGACTCCAGCTCAGGAGATCCAATATCCTTAGAGACAAGATAGTAACATATATTGTGTAAACCTTTTCCCCTTTGATTTTTCTTATGAAATTAACCAACGTGGATGCTAAGAGGACCTAACATCTGCATCCATACACTACCTGCAGTGGGAAACAAGGAATCTGTACAGATTGTACCCCACTTGACATGAAGTCAGCTGGCTCACCATACATTCTGAACCATATCTGTTAGAAACCATGCTAGTGTTCACTGTCAAATAAAACAAATGTCCACTTTTGAGTGAAATGATTGTATTGTGTCTAATATGGAATGTTAAAACTATTTTTTATTTGTGTGTCAACTTATCTCACCCTTTTTTCCTTCCTATGAATAATTTTATAAATGTTATAGCACTCACATAGGGCTGAGTTAAACCTATGGCCAGGGTTTGATTGGAAAAACCAAGACTGACCAGATCATTGACAAGGAGAATGTCCCTAAGTAACTAGACTAGAAATGGAAACTTCATTGACACAAAACTCAATGCTCCAGAACTAAGGCTGTGACACAGGCTAGTCTCCAACAGGGAAGCCTTGGATTACAGACAATGAGCCTTTCTCTCAGGCACCAAAATAGCCAGTGGATTCGGTCAATGCCGCAGTGGAGAAGCCCAATCGTCTCATTCTATTGATCTGAAGCTAAGTTAAGTCAGTCAAAGCAATCAATCCTGGTAGTCCACATGCTAAGTAAGGAACAGGGCAGAGCAGCCACTCGGGAATCACATTGGAAAAAAAAGACTTTTTCTGCAATAGATATTTGGCATGTGTGTATCTCTGGCCTTATCTACCCTAGAGCATGCATTAATTCTGCACTTAAACTAAGGGAGAGAAGATACACTTAAAGCCACTCACCTGTGAAGGAACTCACTGGTTTTATCTTGTGTCCCTATGACATGTATACCTTCTCACACATAGACATATACACATATTAATCAGCTGTGACGGCTTGAGGAAATATTCATCACTTGGAATGGAAAATTCTGCTCAACAAGTTTTTCTTTATATCCTTCCATTGGGGATCTTCATTCTCCTTTGGGAAGTAAGGTCTAGTTTCAGAACTTGGCAAACCTGACAGATACACACATTGGCATGTATATATTTAATATTTTCAAATGGAAAATTTGTTATAATAGTTATGAGGACTTTATAGATTCTCTGAGCCAATGAGGGAGGACCAAGAGCCTCTGCTTTATACACTTTGATGGAATTAGGTGCTGAAATTCCTGAAGCAAGAAATTTAGGGTCCCATATGCAAGGTCATGAAACAAAATGGTATGGTTTGGGGGATCACACAGTGGGGTGGGAAATAAGAAAGTACAAGGCAGGCGCCCCGGCATAGAAGGCCACATATGTTACACTGAGAATTTACACAGGATACAGAAGGGCCAGCTTTTTTATTATAAGTATATGTCCTGAAAGCTAGAAAACCTGAGTATGTTGAAAATATCTAATTAATATTAAGCATTTAGACATGAAGTCAGAATTAAGCCATATGAAAGTCAACTTAGCACCAAGCACTTAGAGGTGTTGCCTTATCTGACAGAGAAATACACTGAAGTCCTCCATTAAGCAATACTCGTGAGAATAAAAACCAAGCCTGTAGACTTCAGTTCAGAAGCAAACCCAAACACACATGGGGATTTTGTGATTATCAAGTTCATAATAATGGCAACATTTCAGCTGGGGAAATGGCTCAGAGGATAAAGCACTTGCTGTGTAGGCAGGAGGACTTGAACTCAGATCCCCATCATTCATCTAAAAGCTAGGTATGACAAACTATGCCTATAACCCCAGGGCTGAGATCTAGGGGCAGAAGGATGCCTGAGGGCTGCTCCAGGTACACTGAAAGACATGTCTCCAAAACTAAGGTGGAGAACAATTGAGAAAGTCATTTTGATGTTGCCTTCTAGACCTGCACACACACAGACAGACAGACAGACAGACAGACAAAGAGTTGGTATTTCACATTAGTGGGGGAAATAGGCTATTCAATAAGAATTGTTATTGGATAGTCTTATTTATACTATCAAACAATTTCTATGTAATATATAGATACATTTCTATATTATATGCAAAAAAACTTATGCTATTGAATAATAGTATAAATAAGACTACTCAATAGCATCAATTAGTTTGAGGAAAATATAAGCTAAGTTTGCAGCCCCACTACTGGAGCTAGACAATTGCATAGAGCATTTACATACTACAGAAGGAAGAAAGAGGTAAACTTGTGTATGCAAGTGTGAGAAGAAAAAGGGAGTGAGATATTTTCATAATTTTACAATGTAAAAGGCTTTGAACACATTGTCACAATGGAAAGACCTTACAAACAAAGTCTCAGACAAGAGATTGAAAAGGGGAGGACATCTATGGCATTTTCAACAAAGTCATAATATCTGTAAGTGATAGAATCTATCTTGGCTCACCGATTGATTAAGGAAAATCAAACAACAAGATAGGAGAGAGAGGGAAAAAACTCAAATGAATAGGAGAGTCCCAGGAATTAAAATGATTTGGAAACTTACAAAAATAAACAATATCCTTGGTTGTCAGAGAACTACAAAACTTCTCAATAGATTATCAGGGGTTTTTAGCAGCAATAGGAGCAATTCACAAGTGACACACTGAGGCACTGTGAATCACAGCCATGATGCTTTGCGGTACATCTGTACACTTGCTCATCATGCACAACTGAAGCTTCACAATCATAGTGTAGCAACTCAGGATTTATTGTTCTCAGTTCCCAGATCTCCCACAGTTTACAAAGACACATATGAAGTACAAGCTGCAAAGCAAGATACAGGCTTCTTGCACACTTGTAAATGAGCACAGGGTAATGGAGCCTTAGAAGGTGTCTTGTCTTTACCCTGCAGCTGTGAAAATGCACCCATACAAAAGCAGTTTAGGGGAGAACAGGCTTATTTATTCTGACTCACAGCCCATCACTATGGGAAGTCACAGAGATCGGTGGTTTAGACAGCTGATCACATCAGAAGGCAGCAAGGAACACATGCACGCTGCTGCTCGACTGACTCTCCACCTTACACAGTAAAGGATCCCTTGCCTAGGGGATGGCCCTTCCCCAGTGGATGTGTCTTCTTACCTGAACATGACTAAGGAAATCCTCCTTACAGGCATCCCCCCCAGGGCCTTCTTTCAAGGTGATTCTAGGTTCTGCCAAGCTGACAGTTAACATTAAATACCAGAGAAGGCAATCTGAGGGGTGAAAGTCATAGTGGCCTTAGTGAGCATGGGTTCTTTGGAACAGAGGTCCGCCATAACCAGCTGGTGAGGTTCTGTCAGTACAGGTTCTCCAGTACACACCAGCTGAATATCAATCCACATGTGCTTTTGACACAGCACCTCACTTATAAGAATTTATCCCAAAGAAATGCTTTTAACTCCAGAAATGCGTATATACAATGGTGTTTATTTTATAATTGTTTTGGAAAACTAAAGGGAGAAAAAAACTGAAGTCAATCTTATTTATTGGGGTGGTTAAGTAAATTCGTGTTGTGGAATTAGTTGGTGTCAAAAAATGAACAAGTTGAACTTAAAGAGACCAACATAGAAAACTGTAGACGGTTTTAAGTCTTCTTTTTAAGCACATTGCAAATCACAGAACAATTTGTGAATTTAATTTCATATACCTTAAAGTATCCACATTGTGGTATCTAACTCCACATGCTAACCAGATTGAATCATAGAATGTGCAGATATGTGCATACAGATGGTTTCTGGGTATTACTGTGAAAGAGTTTCAGAAGAGATGAACTTTGAGTCTACAGATGGAGAGAAGAATGTTGTCCCTGGGAACTAGAGTGATACCTCAGTCAATAAAGAACTTCTCTTCCAGGCTTGTGGACCTGAGTTCAATCCTGGGAGCCTGCATTAAACATCAGATTCAGTGGCACATTGTGCTTAGAAGCCCAGCACTGGGGAAGAACAGAAATGTGTGATGGGGTGATCTGCTTGTATTCAATTGTTAATTGACTCCTCTTCTCCTGTTTGTCTGAGTTGGCAATCTCATATCCCAAAATGATGTTTATAACTCTTGCTTCCCCAAAACTTCCTGATTGGTTTTAATAAAATGTTGACGCCTGTGACTGGTGCAGAGAGACAAGTAGGCAGGGCTAAGGTTTGAGGGATTTTAAGAAAGGAGAAAGATTAGAGAAGAACCCACAGGGTGGAGAAAGAAGGTGGAGGAGTAGAAAGAAGGCTAGATGCTGTGGGTTAGATGGAAGAACATAACTCCACCTGACCTGCAACATCAACATGAAGAATAACAGACCAAGGGGACATATATATTGGAGTTTAATTTGAGGAAACAGAATTGTTCAGTCACAGGTTAAGGCTGACTAAATTCCATTAGATGTTTCTGTGTGTTTATTTATAATGGTGGGCTAGGGACTAGTGTGCCGCCTGATAACTTTATATTTCTATTGGTAATTATTACTTCTTTAATTCTATAAATGTAAGTTCATGGAGACCACTGGCTAGCCAGCCTAGTTTACAAGGTGAGCTCAGGGCCAATGAAAGACCCTGGCTTGAAAACCAAGACCGACAAATGCACAGCATCTGGTGTGCTCAGGGTATTCTGAGACTACCCTCTCTCCTCCATGCTCCCATACACACCCACAGGCACACCATATGCACATCTGCGTATATCCACAACACACGCTGAAGGTCTCTTTGTCCAGTGTGGATGAGGTCAACAAGACTTCTAAACCCTGAATAGACCAAAAAAAAAGGTACAAGAACGATTCATCCTCTCCCTGGCTAGCTGCTTAAGCTGGGACATCTCTCTTGTTTTAGTTAGGGTTTCTACAGCTGTGAAAACAAACCATGACCATAGTAACTGTTATAAAGAACAACATTTAGCTGGGGATGGCTTACAGTTTCAGAGGTTTATTCCATTAGCATTGTGTCAGGAAACATGACAGTATGCCAACAGATATGGTACTGGAGAAACTTTTCTGCATACAATCTGAAAGACCCAAGGTATGGGGCATCAGCCACATCTCAGGGCTGCATTTTACATGAAATTTGAATGGACTTTGAAAATTATCTAATTTTTCAGTTTCAAATATTTGACCTCTGGGTTTCAGGCAGCATTCCTACACTCTTTTATTTCCTAATTTGTGCTTTTCTTTAAGTAGGACTCCTAGAAGCATGTAGAAGACACAGGTTAGCTCACCTCACTTGTTAAACATGGAACGGACTGAGCCAAAACCCAAGGGTATAATCCTTTCCATACTTTCCAGGCCAACACATCATTTGCAATCGACATTCCTGTCCATACTTATGGTGTTTTATTTCACATTCTTTAACACTAATTCTGAAAGGTGCAAGGTGAGGCATCTGTCTCTCTAAAAAGTAGTTTATTTGCTATGCATCGTACCATAAACATGAAACTTGGTACTTAACATATGATAAAGAATTTAAATATAACTTGGACATGTAACAAAAACCTTTGCACTACCAAATGTTCCCCCATAGTCAATACTACAGAAGCTCAGAGAAACTTTTTTGGTAACTTAATTAGGAAGAAAACTCCATCTAGATGAGTTAGGGACCATGCCTTGAGAAGTCTGGATCTGTAAATACTCTCTGCTTGGGAAGTGGTACCAGAGAAAGGATATCAGACCCTCCAACACAAATCTATCCTATCTAATTCACACTAAGTTTACTGAACACATTTCCTACTGATGTTTATTAAATAAATACAATGTTTAATAAGGGCACTCACCAAATTAACACCTTTAGAACATTTCCACCTATGACTAAAAGCAAATGGAAGTCTCCCATCTTGATTCTGTCCTATTCTTACACAGGGTGCTTGAGGAATGGAATGGTAGTGAGGAGAAGTGGTTACATTTTCCTGAGATAACTGGACTGTGTTTTCATTTACCTGCCTAGCAAAACGCTCTTCTCAGTTTCCTAGAAAACAAATGAACCATTGTTTTCCAGGCAACAAGAAGAGTCACGGAAGTTGCGGGGACCTAATGATGTAATTAATGATTAAGAGTATCAATTGATGACAGTCAAAACTCTCTTAGCCTGGCAGGAATTTGGGTCAATTGATATTTACCTCTAGTTCTAATTGTTAATTTGAATTTCAGGTGCATATGCTGTGTGGGGTTACAATTGCTCAAATAAAAGACCTCATAGGTTAATAATAGCATGTTTGTGTCCTCTAGAAGAGACGATCTCACCATCATTAGCTGTGACAAGTTTCTGCAAGACATAGTTCAGTACTTCCCTTTTCCATGATGACAAAAATCCCAGAAAATGCAAGTAACTGGACATTTTGGGAGGAGGGTTGAGATCAATTCTAACTCTGTAGCCTATATTGGCCCCAAACTTGTAGCCATCCTCCTGCCTCAGCCTCTAAAGTATTAAGATTATAGATGTGAGCCACCATGCCGGGTTGGATTTTTTTACTTTTTTAAATGTTTACTGGATGCTTTTAAATAATACTATTGACAACACAGCATGAATTTTTTGTGTGTTTGCTGTTCTATCTTAATATCTGGCTGACCATGTCTAGTATAGCTTAGGCATGTCCAAGCTCTTTAGAATAAAATGTACCGTTTCTGACTGTCACAAGGAGGCCTTTTGTTTCCCCTGCAATTTGAAATACCATGTTCCAGAGATCAAGACTTCAGAGCAAAGCGAATATTCACACATTCTCAGCTGTTTCGGGCTATTTCTTCCAAAAGGTTGAGACTTTAAATCCTCCCAGGCAAAAGTGAGATGGCCATCTGGGTGGCCAAACAGGGAAAGACAGGTATACAAAAAGCAGCACGTGAGCTGCCTACCTAACCCAAAGAGAGAAGTTTAAAAACTGGAAGTTCACACCACGACATTGTTCAATGGATGATTATACCATTTCTTACCTAGGGAGAGTCTGAACCTGGAGGGCTATATTTTGTCAGGTGTCCAGGCAACACATCTGGCAGGTGTCTTGAAAAGTCAAGGGAAGTGAAGACACACTGTTTAACCCACATTCTTGACACAGATGGGAAAATCTATCAGAGTTGAGGCTATTCATCAGCCCTGGAAAGAGCTGATCCCCCACTTCTCCTTCCCCTGGTCTTTCCAAAATATTGCTCTGATGAGGCATCAAAGCCAGAAAAGCACATTTGAAAACGAAAGGTCTATCCCATTCGACGATTCTTTTGAAACATCAAAAAAGCCACATAAAGAAGTGATCGGACTAGAAAAACCTGACAAGAAGCAGGCTAGTGTGGGTGAGGGTGACAGGGGTAGCTGGAACTGAACCGATGGGCGGTCTATGAAAAGGCAAGAGAGAGACAAAAATGTGTGCTGATGAGATAAAACCGCCCACAGCTGTGTCATGCTAATCAAAAGTTAATTCCAACTCTCAGACACTGGTCATGGTACTTCACAGTTGAATGGCACAGAGCTCATTCACTGTGCAGCATCACCAGCCGAGACTGGGTCTATCTACGAGCTCCTAGACTCCAGAGAGAATTGGAGAGAAAGATGCCTGGAAGATGTTCACAGGCTACGAACATGTGTGTTTGTGTTAGAGAGCAACCCTAGCCTCCTTGCAAACTCCAGCTTCAGACTTGAAATATGTTCTGAAATGCAGGCTTGTGAGGACCAACAGATCATTCTTAGCTGTACCGAACATGCCTTGGTCCTTTACAAAAATAGTGCATTCCCTTAACCACTGAGCCATCTCTCCAGGCCCTAAAAGCCTTTTTAAAACTTAAGTCAGAGCTGGAGGAACAGCTCAGCAGGTAAGAGTGTCTGCTCTGTGATCATGAAGCCTTGAGTTCATATCTTAACATGTACTTACAAAGCTGGGCATGGCCGTGTATCTACCCCTGTAATTCCAGTACTGTCTGAGTGTTGGGAGATGGGTGGAGACAAATGGCCCTCTGAGACTGGGAAGCTGCCTGTCACGCTCCAGGTTCAGTGAATCGAAGGAATAAGACAGATTTATAGAACAGGATACCCAATATCCTCCTCAGGCTTATACACACGTATACACACAACATATGCTCACCACTCATATGCTACATTCACACAAACATGTGCGTATATATCACATATACATACACTACATTCACATACACACACACACCATTCATACAAGACATTCACACACACACACCACACACCAAACATACAAGTCATTCACACACACACACACACACATGTGCTCTTGCACACATGCATATACCATATCTTGCACACATGCATATACACACACATCTCTCATACACCATATTCACACACACATACAAACCACTCCTACAAGACATTCACAAACACTCACATACACAAACATGTGCTCATGTGCACATATATCAGGCATGCATACACCACATTCACACAGGCAGAGAGAGAGAGAGAAAGAAAGAGAACAAAGCCATGTCACTAGTTTTCAACTGTTATTTCCTAAAACCATAAATCCAAACTGCTGTGTACACAGAAGGTGCCTGGGGGAATCTTGTGCTCTGTAGGTTTGAGAAATACAAGCTGAAAACAAAACTCCAATCATTTTTCACACATGTATCTTCCTGGTCCTCTTGTACCCTGGCCTCATTAAAAGCCAGAGTGGCCATTTCAGCCACAGAGTAATAGGGCCACAAAGACTATGGTATTTTGAAATTCAAAACCTAGCTCTAATCCTCAGCTTTGCCACAGATGAATTCATTGTAAGCAAGACACAACTCTAAAGCAAGCCACACCTCCTGCTGGGTGAAATGAAGGCTGCCCTGGCATGCCTGGCTTGCAGAGGAGTCACAGGAGCTTATGAGGGAAGCTTGGCACGTTTCATAGAAGGTACATTATCACTAACATAGCAATGCCTAACTGCACCCAACAATGAAGCCATCCAACATATAGGTTGATTCAATGAAAAATGTATTCATAATACAAAGAGAAGAGACTCTGTGATATGATTTTATTTCAACTACTATGTTCTACAATTTGCGGTCACAGTATCCTTTTTTTTTTCTGCCTGCCTCGTGCACCACCACACCTGGTTTCTTTTCTTTTTTTCTTTTTTTTTTCTTAATATTTATTTATTACTTCAGGTTACATCCCCATCATAGTGTCCTCTCTCGCTCTTTCGACCCTTCCCAGTCCTGCCCTCCTACCCTCTACCCCCTAACCCTTCCATCCCACTCCTCTGGAGTAGAGTGTCCCTACATAACAGTCCCCCACCCCAGTTCAGCAGTCATATGAGGGCCAAGAGCCTCCTCATACACTGGGGGCCTACAAGGCAGCACCACTAGCGCAAAGTGTCTCACTGACAGGAAAAAAGTCTATGTCCATGTTCCCTTTGGTGCATTGGTTGTAGTATAGTTATCCTGTACTATATGGCTAAAATCCAATTATAAGTAAATAGATGCCATGTGCATCCTTCTGAGTCTGACTTATTTGTAATAACTAGAAACTGGAAACAACCCAGATGTCCCTCAACTGAAGAATGGATTAAAAAATTGTGGTGCATCTACACAATGGAATACTACTCAGCCATCAGGAACAAGGAAATCATTCAGTTTGCAGCCAATGGATGGGACTAGAGGTCACAGCACCCTTAAAAATCCGACGGCCTGTGCTTCAAGTTATCAGTGGTTCCATGTGACCTCTTCTGATGCTACATAAGCTGATGTTCCTGGGTTATTGGTTCTGTTCGCTGTGTTTGGAGCTGCACTTTTACCGAGGTGTTTCTTTCAGGTGCCGGTGAGTCTGTGCTGTCTGTGTACCTTTGCTTTTGAAGATGTGAGTTCTGTCTCTTGTCTGCTGCAGCCTACCCAAGGGTCATGGGAGGTGGGGGGCAGGGGGAAGTTTGGAGCCTGAGGAACACACTGCATTCTCTTCTGTGGAATCACCGGGTCATGGTAAATGCAGGGGACACTACTCTGCTCTGCAGACTCAGTGCACACAATGACTTCAAGTGCCACACAGTTAGTAAGCTAGAGATTGGGCCATTGGTTAAGAGGCTGCAACTCACAGTGCCTGCTGGTCCTTCTAGGAGTCCCGCCTCCTGACCTCTCCTTTCGGCAGGGAAGGGGACTAGAAAACAGCTCTACTTACCCAAAGCCTTTCCCTTGTGGAGAATCCCTTTGATTCACTCTGCTTCATAATTATGGCTTCATTTCTCTAAGAAAAATTTACCACTGACTTTTATTTGGCGAGATGAGGGAGACAGTAAATACAGTCCAGCCAGAAAACAAACAACAAACAAAAACAATGATCTAAGAAATAGTCCTATGCAATCAACTTAGTCATAATTTTATTTACTGGTTACAAAGACAACTCATAGTTTTCATTATGTTTTTGGCATGGTACTACAGATTGAACTTAGACCTCCTGAATGCTGGGTAAGCTCTATCACTGAGCTAAATCTTCAGTCCGAACAGCAAATGATTTTGATCATAAATTCAGGTGGTGCAAAATGGTTCCAAAGATAAGTGGAGGCCCATCCCCTATTCCTCCGAGTTCTTCTCCTTGAAGTTAACTACAGTCAATGGTTTTCCTTACACCCAGAAGTTCATGATGAACTTGTATGCCCATGGACATTCTTTTTTTTTTTCTCATTACATTTTTTAATTTATTTTTATTCCTTCAAGTTACATCTCAATCACAATTCCCTCCCTACTCCCCCCTCCAGTCCCACCCTCCCACCCTCTTCCCCCTCAATCTACCCATACCCTTCCTTTTTTTTTAAGTTTAAGGTTTACTTTTCCCCCCAACAGCTCCCCCTTTCAGTCCAAAAAATGGTTCTTTCTTTTATAACAATAAATACAAAACAACAAAAATAATTAGGCCACAATTATGAGAATTATAAGGCCTAGCATACATTCCCAATGTCCAGTCCATATGTATTTGGCACCTGACTTTAACATTCTACTATCTAACCATCTCCATGAGTTTAAAGTTCTATATCTAACTCAGCTTCCATCCTAACTTCCATCACAATTTTAAAAACATCTTCTAAGATCCAGAACACCCTCTTGATTCCTAAACAACTCAAAATTTAACTATGAGACTCTAGCTATCTAGTCTTCAACCACCTCAGAGACCTGAGAAGGATAAATATATCTGATTATACAGGAAGCACAGGGCCAGCAGCTTCCAAAACTAAGAAATGACATACCAGTGGCTGCCTGGAAAGTTCCCAATTTCTCTCCATACATTACAGCATCAATCTTCAGCGGTTTGGCCCCATTTCTCTGACAGACATTGATTGTAAAGCAGGCATTACGAAGGACTTGCCTACCCTGTCTTGGCAGAGCTAGGCTGTCTACTTACCTGCTTCCAAGTTTTGTCCTGTTTGGACAGCATTCTGTCTACAGTTGAAACAAGGGATTTTTCTTGCCAAGACATAGGCTTGCCACTAATTCAAACATCTCCAATTGGAGATTCTTCGATGCTCATCTTCTACTTGGAGTAGAATAGGGGGTGCTGTCAGGAGCTGACATGTCTTGATATCAAAAAAAATCTTAAGTTAAAAAAACATCTTTGAATGCCATATTCTGCAGATCTCTTGAGGTTTTTCAAGACCCCCATCTATCTCTTATATTTAGATAACCAAATGTTGCTTGTCTCTTAGCAACTTGATTTCTGATTAGCTTAGAAAATAAGTGTGATAGACTGTCATAGTACCTAACAAAATGACAAGCTTGAATGACTATTAGTTTGCATTTCTTAATTATCCTAAACAGTTTATGACAGTTGATAGCAAAAGGCCAAAACTTCACATTTCATTTTTAAGCATTACCTAGGTTTAATACCTTAAAAAGCATTAACCTTAATTTTGTATCAATATACAAAGATCAGTACCAATATGGCCAAATATAATCTTAATTTTGTATCAATATACAAAGATCAATACCGATGTAGCCCAATACAATCTTAAATTTGCATCAATATACAAAGATCAATACCAATTTAGCCAAATATAATATTAATTTTATATCAGTATACAAAGGTATAAGGGCATATTCAATAATCTGTTCTTTTTTCTTGATCTTTCCTATATTATGTCTATGTCCCATTTTTTTCTCATCTGTTCACCCCTACATAGAAGAGAAAGAAGGATACAGAAAAGAAAAAGAGAGAAGTTCCTGGGTCTAACCTCCAAAACCTATTTAACAAGACCATTTAACAGCTTGTAATCTCTTCCCCTAAACAACAAGATTGTCTATAACCCATCAGAGGACCAAACGGGGGGAAAACACACTCCCCACCTTCTGGAGATGGGACATCACTCTCTTAAAATGACTTCCTGCTGATTTGGGACATAGTAAACCTGTTTGGGGCCCAAATAAGAATGGAAAAATGGTTAACAATGTTAGTAGAATCATTTGACGTTCAGTCCTTTTGTGCTCAGCTACTTAAATGTCCTAAGAAGTTTGTAGACAGAAGCTGAACTTCAGGGTTTTACTGAAGTTCTGGCTGAAGCAGTCTGTGGAGCTGAACAATCTTAGCGATTTTGAGTTGTTGTGGTTGTAGACTTTTGAGGAAACAGCTATTGAGGAAGTCTGCAAGGCTGGATCGTCTGGGCTACCTGTCTTCTTTGGTGCCTGATCTGTTTTCTTCTGAGGTTTCAGTTGTCCAGTTGTCCCTGGATTCCTTTCTTCTTTCAACTTAGAAATATGTACTGGAGATCCATAACAGCACATGCAGATACACTAAATTATTTTCTATGGTTATATAGCAACTTACATAATTACATCATGACTCATATAGTTAGTCTCCTGTTGACGGACATATGGATTGTTCACCACATAATTTTTCTTCTTTTACTAGTTGAAACAATGTAGCAGTGGACTACTTTGTTTTCACCACTTTTTGTAGCTGTGCAAATAAAACCAGAGAACAAATCACTAAAATTAGGACTTGCAAGGTCTGCATATTAAAGTTTGCATATTATTAGCCAATGGCACCAACATTTAGCTTATCAGCATGTATGCGTGCCTGTCTTTGCATCCTTATCCACTCTGTCAATTTGAAATTTTTCTTTTAAGAATTATGTTTTATTTTATACATTATTAATAAACAAGTACATAATCAAAATACCATTCCAACTAAGTCTTTCAATTAAAAGAAAGGTTTTACCAATGTCATTTTGTCGTAGACTGTATACATATGTAGAGAAAGACTATGTACTTTGCTATATAAGTCATTCTGATAGGTTACCAAGAACTTCCATTTATGGAACTAGTTTTTTTAATTTATTTCTTAAAAAGAGCAATAGTAATAGAAACAACATTCATGGTTCTGGCATAGAAACAGATCAGTTGATCAATGGAATCAAATCAAAGACTCAGAAATAAACTCACATACTTACAGTCATTTAATTTTTGACGAAGAAGCCAAAACCATACAATAGAGAAAGGAAAGCATCTTCAGAAAATGGTGCTGGTCTAACTAGATGTCTACATGTAGAAGAATGCAAATATACCCATATTTATCACCCTGCATAAAACTCAAGTCCAAATGGATCAAAGACCTCAACATAAAATACATACACTAAATCTAATAAAAGAGAGAGTGGGGAAAAGCTTTAAACTCATCGGAGTAGGAGACAACTTTGTAAACAGAACACCAACAGCTCAGACACTAAGACTAACAATTAATAAGTAGAACCTCATAACACTGAGAAGCTTCTTTAAGGCAAAGGACACTGTTGATAGAAGAAAATGGCAACCTACAGATTGAGAAAAAATCTTCACCAGCCCCACATCAGACAGAGGGCTAATATCCAAAATATATAAAGAACTCAGGAGATTAAACACAAACAAACCAAATAACCCAATTAAAAATGGGGTATAGAGCTAAGCCAAGAAATCACTACAGAGAAATCTCTAATCCTTAGTCATCAGAGAAATGCAAAATCAAAACTACTCTGAGATTCTATCTCACACTATATTATAATGGCTGCCATCAAAAACTCAAGTGACAACACATGCTGATGAGGATGTGGAGAAAGGGGGACACTCCTTCATTGCTGGTGGGAGTGCAAGCTTGTACGACCAGTATGGAAATCAGTCTGGTGATATCTTAGAAAACTTGGAATAGCTCTACCTCAAGACTCAACCATACCACTCCTGAATATATATGTAAAAGATTCTCCACCAAACCACAGGACACTTGCTCCACTGTGTTCATAGCAGCTTTATTCATAATAGTCAGAAACTGGAAATAACCTGGATGTCCCTCAACTGAAGAATGGATTTTTAAAAACTGACATATTTATACAATGGAATACTATTCCGCTATTAAAAACAAGAAAATCATGCAATTTGCAGGCAAATTGATGGAACTAGGAAAGATCACACTAAGTGAGGTAACCCAGACCCAGAAAGACACACATGCTATGTACTCTCTTAAAAATGGATGTTAGCCATATGGTACAGAACTACCATATTATAACCCACAAACCCAATATAGCTGAGTAACAAAGTGGGCCCAAGGGAGAATGCTGGAATTTCACTCAGAAGGGAAATAGATTAGACACAAGTGAATAAAGAGGGGAAACTGAGTAGGAGAGTATATGGGGAGGGGGAAAAGGGAGGAAATCAGGCGTGGGGAGAATAAGGCCGAGAGAAAAGAGGGCTGAGAGAGGGAAGAGAAACTAATGGAGAGCATCTTTGAAAGAAGCTGGAGACCTCTGACAGGGTACCTCCTGGGAGGACAAGAGGGTGACTCTAGGTGATACTCCTAGCAGTGAGGGACAGGGAGATGGAAGTGGCCACCTCAGAGCCTCACAGGACTCCCAGTGAAAGGAAGGGAACACCAATCCACCCACAAATTCTTCGATTCATAAGTTATTCAGCCTACAAGATGTATAGAGGTAAAAACGGAGCAGTGACGTGGGGTGGGGGGAAGGGCCAATCAATGACTGGCACAACTTCAGACCCACCCCATGGGAGTGAGCCAACCCCTGACACTACCAGTGCTACTCTGATATGCTTGCAGACAGGAGCCTAACATAACAGTCCTAAGAGAGGCTCCACCCATCAGGGGATCAAGCAGATGCTGAGACCCACAGTAAAACTTTAAGCTGATTGGACCCATCACACATATGCAGATGATTGGCACCTCAGTCTTCACATGAATATCCTAATAAGTAGAGAGGAAACTGCTTTTTGACAAGGACTCTGTCACCAGTTTGTGGATCACGTCCCCCTAATGGATTTGCAATGTCTGGTCTCAGTGGAAGAAGTTGCTCTTAGGCCTGATCTGACGTGATGAACTGGACTGGGTTGGTATGGGGAGGGGCAGCTCCCCTTTTCTGAGGAGAAGGGGAGGACAGGGAAGAGGAAAGAGGGTGGGAGAAAGGGATTGGGGGAGAGAAGGGAGGGGCCCACGATTGGATTGTAAAATTAATTAATTAATAAGAATTATGAGTTTCATTTTATACATTATTGATAAATAAATATATAATCAAAATACCATCCCTACTAAGTCCTTCAATTAAAAGGAAGGTTTTAGCAATGCCATTTTGTCATAGACCATATACACATATAGAGAAAGACTATATGCTTTACTATATAAGTCATCCTGATAGGTTATAAAGAATTTCCATTTATGAACCTAGTCTTTTTTTTTAAATACTTTATTTTTTTTTCTTCAAGTTACATCTCAGTAACAAACCCCTCCCTATTCCCCCTTCCTATCCCGCCCTTCCACCCTCTTCCCCCCAGAAGTTTCCCCTTTCAGTCCAACAGATGGTTCCTTCTCTTATAACAGTAAGTATTATACAAAACAATAGATATAAATATGCCACATTTATGAGAGTAAATTGGCCCAGTATACCTTCCCAATGTCCAGTTTATACATATTTGGCCCCTGACTTTAACATTCTACTATCTAACCAACTCCATGAGAACCTAGTCTTTTTAAAATTAATTTGTTTGTTTATTCATTTTACATCCCAATTGCAGGGCCCTTCCCTCCTCTACATCCTCCTACCCTCTTCCCCCTTCCACCCTCCCATTTTTCTCAGATAAGAGGGCCCCTGTCCCCTCAGCATCAACCCACCCTAGCTCATTAAGGCACATCAGGACTAAGAGCATCCTCAAACAAGCAACAGAGTCCATGTGAGAGTCACCACCCTCCCCGCCCACCTCCACTTCACATCCTTATCTACTCTGCCAATTTGAAATTTTCCTATCATCAGCCCGGCCAGTGAGTAACCAGTCTACAATTTTGATTTGCATTTCTTGAATTATGAATGAGATCAGGGATTCATGTATGCATAAACTAGAGATTTCTTTTTCTCTCTGAACTATTTTTTCATATCCTTTGCCCATTTCTCTAGACCACTTGTATTTTTCTTTTCCATCTAGAACTACCTGTAATTTGTGTTTGACCATACTGTGCACACACACAGTGCACATGTGTAAAACTTGGTTCAATCTCTTTGGAATACTCGTGGAGACAGACATTCGCATGCAAGGCTCATCTTTTCATCTTTGCCTTTAATTGCTGCATTTTTCCCTGGAGGAGGGTTTAAGGGTTAGAGCAGATTTACGTGACTCTTTTGTTGTTAATACCTACTCAGGTGGTTTCTAGCTTGATAAAAAAAAAAGAAAAAAAATTTACCCAACCCAAGATTACTTTAAAAAAAAAAAACCTTTCCATAATACCTTATAAAAATTTTAGAGTTTTTTTATTTTAGCTTTAAAGTTTTGGTATATCCAAAATGTACTTTAGTCTGAGGAGAGAGATAGAGATCCAATTTTTTGCTAAATGGCTGAAAACGTTAACTCAGTGCCACTTCTAAACAATCTGTCTTTCTTTACTGATTTAAAATGCCACTTTTATCATAGATTCCCTGAAGTGCTTGGACCTACTTAAGATTCTATCCTGTACCATTGATCTGTCTGCCTATGCAGATATTTTAGAAGCAAATGCATTTATGGAGCTGTAATTTAGCATATGTGGGTCTATTTCCAGGCTTCAGTTATTTGTACTCTACAGAATGTTTACTTGTTATTGTGTACCTTGGGCTTGACTTCCTGAAGGGCAAAGATTATGGATTCTATGCCTTCTGTAACTCCCTAAAACACTAGTCTTTGCCAAGTTTGACATTTTGGAAACTGAAATTGAGCCCAGTCTTTTTACAGAACCAGGGACGGTCTGAGTGGTTGGAGCAAACTGAACCTCTCTCAAGAAAGTCAGCCCCAAGACACAATACTACCACAATTAACTCTCTTCATTAAACATACTTGCCCATTAAAACATAAGTACAATGCATTTTTTTCTAAAAATGTATTCATTATGATTTCTCCTTGGAGGAGGTTTTGGTGAAAACGTGAATGAATTTTTACTGAGCCGGGCAATCTGGCAACAGGGCACCTTCCATCTCTTTTAGTATCACAACACAGCCTACAAAATTGTTCCTATTAGTCTCACTTTTCAGAGGAGAAATGGCTCACATATGTAAGCTAGCATAGCAGGTTGGGAAGAGGCAAAGCTGGATTCAAACCCAAGCTTTTCTAGTCCCCAAATATCCCATTCCTCTTGTTCTTGTATGCTGCAGGCACAAAGATCCTCAAGCCAGAATAGGGAATCATTTCTCCTCCTAGTACCAGCTCTGTGGTGGTTGCCCTGGTGGTTGGATGAAGAATAACTTCTGCCTGCACCAGCGCTCAGCCAGAAGAGCCATGATCAATGACGCACTTCTGCCCCGGAAGTCAGGAGCAGCAGTGGCTGTGTGGGACATTGCAGTTGTAACCGTGATAGTGGGGCAGGATCCAAGAAGATCTTACCAACTTAATAGTTATGTTCAGTAGCTGATCTAAATACCAGTAAGTAAAATTCAACTCTCAAGCCCTAAGAAGCCAGAATTTAAAACAATTTTTGAAAAATACAGTAAATAAAAGACAATCGTATGTATGGTATCCAAAGTTCACCACCACAACTATTGGCTTGCCATGTCACATGTTCAACAGCACTTTGTAAAAATGCATGCTGGCTCTGCTAGTTGGAAGAAGGCTGTTTCAAACTAGTTTTCTTGTACACAGAAGAGAGAAAAGGAATGCAAGGAAATGCTAGGCTGTAAGGCTCATGGCATACCATCCAATCTCTCTTGCTTACATCTCTATATTAGAACTATGGGTCAAGGTATGTAAGCAATATTTGAGTCAAATTCTACCCACATCTGCCAATTCCAAGAACCCAATCTTCAGTGTAGATGATTAAGGGTCACTCCAGGACCAATCCGGCTTTGTTGAAGTAGCCATTAAGAGTGGCCATTCAGCTTCTCATTTTCTTTCCCTCAGAGATCTGCTGGTGTATTTCAGTATTCAGCCCAACTCTGCGGTGTCACACTGTAGCTCAGGAACTATCAGCCTCACCCCTGCTTCTCCTAGCCCAGATGCAATGCCATGTTCGTGCCAGCAAATGTGTCACCAGTAGGCAAATGGGCAGAGGTTTATCCAGGAACAGAGCACGTCCTTCCTTCTTCCTCTGGAACAACACAAAAATCTGTTATTTTTCTGTCTAGGTTAATATGAGACCAGAGTCACTGTCATACTTCCCTTCTAGCCTTTAGAGGAGAAAGTATCAAAAGAAAATCCACTCGGGGAAGTGGTCTGGGACACAGTCATGCCGACCACATGGTTCCAAACTAGAGTTGTCAAGTCAACGAGTGATGTTTTCACTCAAACACCCTACCACAATCTCTGAGATGAGTCTTTCAAGACTTCACCCTGTCTCCTGAAAGCTATTTACCTAGTAGAAGGGCATTGTGGGAATTAGGAACATGGCTCAAACCTTGGCCCTGTCACTCATTTCCTGTGTGACCTTCTCCATGCCTTAGCTGCTGCAGTTGTAAATGTGGAGAAACTGTCACATGAGAGCTGCTCAAAATCCCTAGAACTGAGGCTGGTATGGAATTACTGCCATTATTGCATTAAACTGTGTCAGCGCCTACCTTCTGAATGTCCCCTTCTCAACAAAGACTTCCAGTGCCATGTTTCTTGCGTCTATTGAGGCCTGTAGCTATGACATCAAATCATTCCAAATCCTGCTGGTCTTTTTCGTATCTGGATATTGTTATCAACCTTTTTCTACCTAACAATCTCCAAGATGACATAGCTAGCATACACTTGTAGCCTGAGGAAATCCAAGCCTAGTGCCTGAGGAGTTCATATGATTTTAATCAGTTTTTCCTTGATATGAAACTACTTGAGTGTCTCTCCTTGCCAGGATAATGAATAAAGAAAATAATACCACAATTTTCTACTAATGTTTACTTTTGTGTCTTCACAGAGAATCACCTTGCTGCAGGAATATACCTTCACATCCCGCCTCAGTGTTTAGCCCATTTGGCTTTTTTTTTTTTCTTTTTGTCTTTCTTATAAACTGGTAGACAGAAGTTCAAAACAAGCCTGATGAGGAAAGATTTCAAATATCCTCTTTCGGTTTTCTTTTCTCCTGGCAAATGAAGTTGCAGAGTCCTTGTGCCATTTCACGTGGCAGTTGGATGGATAGGGCAATGCTTTTAAGATGGCACACCTAGAGCTGTGCTCAGCAGCCCAGCTTCAGCTTGTTGGACACTTTACGTGCAGCATCACTGGGAAATGTGCCATGTTTGACTATCATTTTCTGCTTTACAAAAAGGAAGTGAGAGATTGGGATCATTAGATTCTATAAACACTTGAATGCCTGGGAAATGCAAAACCACAGCCAGGCTGCTGGCGAAGAGGCACAGAATGGGGAGAAAGGAAATTACATCTTAAACTCCAACGCATACTATTCTTACATGATGTCTAAAGAGACAGGAATTCAAGTTGAGCATTTGAATGCTAAAACAAAATAGACAATGCAATGTTCCCCCAGCAAAATAGCTGCCAGATATGTGTTCTCCTGAATGGAAAAGGGAAGAAAAGAAGAGAAACAGAGATAAAAGGCAACATGGGGAAAAGGAGGAGACAGATTGTCTAGGGAGGGTATAGTTAAGAATCTTGGAGTTTTACACGAAATGTAATTTTGTTCCATAAAGGGATTTAAAATTAGAGAGAGAGGAAAGAGTCTGGGCTTAACTTCACAATCTATGATTCCCTGACACAATATTTCCTCATCTGATTCCGACAATTCCAGGTAGCCAATTCAGCGCTATGCAATTCTGAAAATCATCCACGAGGCCGAAATCTCATCACCAGAGCGTCCACTCTCCCAGGTTCAAAGCTGGGAACATTACTGCCAGCTTTCCGCTTCAGCTGCTCCACAGTTTCAGGACAAATTATAGGAAAGCCAATGAGATTTCAGTGTGTGGGCTGCATTGTTCTTTTCGCCTGTGGTACAGGTAACCTTTCCCTGCCTGTGTGGAAATGCAGAGGTCTGTTCCATATGCTTTTTGTTATTTCGCTGCTTGTTGGTGAAATGGATTGCTGCAGAGAAACCAGAGCCACAGAGATTTAAGAGCGGGTGACAGAACCTGGTTTCTGCTGTGCTGCTCAGCCATTGTGTGCTACCAAAGCCCCATACTAGTGCAGGTCACAGATATTATGTTGTATTTACTCCTGCCCACAAGCCCTCGGACAGGAAGAAAACTGATTGTGGGAAGTGAGATTTTAGGAAAAGTTCAAAAGCCAAATGGTGCTCTCTGAACCCACTGAACCCACCTCATTGAAGTCATCAGATTTAGCAATTCTCCGAGAAAGACTGAGAAGCGAAATCAGGGGGAGATGTTATTTTATTTTAAAGTCTTTCTCCTTGGCCTCTCTGGTGCACACTCACATAGCAAGGTAAACGCTATCGTCTCTTGAAGGCAGCTGGGAACGTTATTGATTATACCATAGCCAATGAAGAACTCGTGCATTTTTTAAAAGCTCTGTAAATTCTCAATCTAACTGTGCCCTAAACACAGAGGAGAAAATAAGCAAAATTATTGTTAAATTGAAGGACAATGAGTTTTAAAAATGAGATGACCTAAGTATGTAACTCAGTGGTAGAGCACTTGCCTAGCATGCAAAAGACCCTGGGTTTGCTTCTCAGTACTGCCAGAAGGTGAGGAACGGGTGCATGTAGCTCAGGTAACTGAGTGGCCAGTGTAGACCACCAGTTCCTCAGGAGTTCCATGAGATCACCAAGCACCTCCTTGGAACAGGTGGCGGTTCTGTGTGGCTTATGAATCTGACATTTTGATTCCCATAGGACTTGCTCTCTTGTGAGGTAGAACTATTTAATTAGGGCTGGCAAGATGTCTCAGTGGGCAAGTCTGACAACTTATGATCCATTCTTAGAACCCAAATGCTAGAAGGAGAGAACTGAGTTCTGCAAGTTGTCCTCTGACTTCCCCACATACACCTTGGATATGTTCTCACACATCCAATACATGTAATGATTCTTAAAAGAAATACATAAGTAAACAGTTATGAAACTACATCCAGTGCCTACAAAAAACAAGATTAGATACTTCCCCCAGTTTTTATGCCAGCCACATAAGGGAGGGATATGAAAACCGATGTGAGTCATGGCCATTTTCACAGACTGAGAAACATGGCTTCTTTCCAAGTAGTATGACTCTATTTATGAAATAGACTTTTTTATTGTTCTAAGTCCATTCACAGAATTCATCTGCAATAGTTATTTTTGAATCACTGTAACAAAATATCTGGGATAAACCGCTAAAGTGAGGAGAGATGTATTTTGGCTCACAGTTTCATTGGATTTCCCTTTATTGAGGCAAGGAAGGTGGAACGTGTGGAGCTGAAGTGTGAGATGGAGGTTTTTCACATCACAGAACACCAGGTAGCAGAGAGTGGGACAGGAACCAAGACTTGGCTACTCCTTACAAAGACCAGCTCCTAATGATATATTTCTGACAGCTAGCTCCCATCTCCAAAAGATTCCACGGCATTCCAAAACAGAGGCACTGTACTACCTAAGAAACAGCCTTCTGAACATTTTACATTCCAATCATCTTGCCACTTGCAAACTAAGGAGTTACTTGAACCATTAATAGATCTTTTCTATTTTAGGTAGATTAAGAGATTTTTAATCTTCATTATCCTGTTAAGTACTCTCAGGTTTCAGTCTTCAAAGGATTTTTTTAAAATAATGAAAAAAAAAAAACACAATCCAGCAATCAACTAATTGAAAAACAACATTTTAAAAGACAATACTGCTTAAAACAAATTGTCACCTTCCATGAAGAACTGCCAGTCATCAGGTGGATCTCTTGTCAGATGACAAATCAAAATCCAAATTGAATAAAGAAAAGCAATTAAGAAAAGGGAAATGTAATGAAATAAGAGCTGGTGGGGATGGGGGTTACATTTAAGCAAATCTTTATAGCAACATGCATCTTGGGCTGCCATATTGGACTCTGCAGCCTTCTGTTGAAAGGACATGTTGGGAAGGAATACTGCTCTATCAGGTAGACAGGGGTCTGAGCTTCTGAGAGAGGTCTATTGGAGCTACTGACAATGTCAATCACAGACAGTTTCACTCAAAGGGTAAGAATAATAAGACATATTCATCCGCCAGAGCCAAGTGACAGGGAAATTGAACAACAGGAGAGTGGGTCTGTTCTTTTCTCTTGGATGCCCATGAATGGTCCAGGAAAATAATAGAGATGGACACCAGGACACTGAAGGAGGCTGGACACTTAGGAGGTGGCTCCTAGAAACCGCTCTGCCACAGCAGACCTCGGTGCCTGTCTTAGTTAGGGTTCCTATTGCTGTGAAGAGACACCATGACTACGGCAACTCATTAAAAAATAATTAATTGGTGTGGCTTACACTTCAGAGGTTTAGTGCATTATTACCATGACATGGTGGCATGTGGGCAGACATGGTGATGGACAGATAGCCAAGACTTCTACATCAGGATCAGCAGGCACCAGGAATAAACTGTGAGCCACTAGACCTGGTTTGAGCTTCTGAGGAGCCAAGGCCCACCCACTTCCAGTGAGCCACTGCCTCTAACAAAGCCACACCTACTCCAACAAAGCCACACCCACTCCAACAAGGCCACACTTACAATGACAAGGCCACACCTCCTAATAATATGACTCCCTATGGACCAATGGTGGTCATTTTTATTCAGACCACCACAGTGCCCTTCTACCCTCTCTTTATGCCTCTGAAGTTCACTTTCCTTACCTATAAAACAAAAAAGGCGACGAGATCCAAGATGGCGCCAACTATAGAGCAGTGCATCTGAGTAGTAGGTGAATGAGATTAGTCACTGTGGAGTGAATGTGAGGTCCCCTAGCCTACAGTGAAACACAGATGGTGTCTGAATTCCCACAGCGAACATTGAGACCGGTCACCAGGTAAAACAGCCCACGCAGTTCCCGGGAACACCACCCTGAGATCAGCCAGCTCCGTCACCAGTCTGGAGAGGAGCTCTGGCTAGAGATCTAGCCCAGGAGCGGATCCAGCCCACGGCTCCAGCCACAGAACAGCGGCCCCGCCTGTCTGCCTGATATCCAGCCTGCACTCGAGCCGCACCACAAGAGCAAAGGTAAGTGAGATTATTTTTTTCCGGAGTTTCCAACATGGTGGTACAGTGTGCACTGTAGCGGAGAGGCAGAGACCTAACCCAGTCACAGCAAAGCAATTAGGAGCCAAGACTGCCTGCAAACAGAGCCCGCAACAGTGTGTTCTCCACAAATACTGAGGCGGGTGGGTCACTCACCCTAGCACCCAAGCATCTGAGGCAGTCAGCAACAGGCGCACTGAGGCCGGCATCTGTTGTGGGTGGAGTTCCCTGACTGCATAGTCAGCCCAGCTGGGGAGCCAGAACGACTGGGTCAGTGAGAGGAGAACACAGACCCAACCACAGCTCTACCTGCCTTTCTGAGGAGACCTGTCAGCTCCGAGGTCCTCAGAGGCTAGCCCTCTCCCCACTCCAATCCCTTCTATATTGGTCCAATTGGGTCACAAGCAGTTGAGGAGAGCGGCAGCCACCCTCCTCTCCGAGAGCCAGTCAGTCTATTACAGGAACCTGCCCGCCATCTGGAGGTAAACACCAGGATCTCAGGATCAGCAAACCCCCAGGGCAGGGAGTTTTCCTGAGCACCAAGGTCAGGTAACAAAAGAAACAAACAGATAATACCTGGGTCGATCTGATGACAAAAGGTCAGTGCAAGAACATGGGAAAAAAAACCAAAACAATAGGATGTCTCCAGATCCTAGCAATAATGCTACAGAAAACTCTGGACAGCTGAACCCAATTGAAGCAAAGGAAAACGACCTTAATCCTACGCTTAGATTAATAATAGAGGCCTAAGAGAGGAAATCAAATACCTCAGAGAGCAACAACAAAGTACTGCAAAGGAGGTGATGGAAATGAATAAAGTGCTTAAAGGAATGGAAGACCTGAAAAGGGAAGTTGAAGCAATGAAGAAAATCCAATCTGAGACATCCATAGAACTGGAAAACCTTAAGAAAAGAATCAGAACTACAGACACTAGCATCACCAACAGAATACAAGAGATGGAAGAAAGAATTTCAGGCTCAGAGGATAAAATTGAAGAAATGGATACATCTGTCAAAGAAAATGTCAAATCTAAAAAAGTCCTGACACAAAACCTTCAGGAAATCAAGGACACAATGAAAAGACAGAATCTCGGAATAATAGGAATAGAAGAAAGAGAAGAGTCCCACCTCCATGGACCAGAAAATATCTTCAACAAAATCATTGAAGAGAATTTCCCAAATCTAAAAAAAGAGATGCCTATAACTGTACAAGAAGCTTACAGAACCCCAAATAGATTAGACCAGAAAAGAAAATCTTTCCGCCACATAATAATCAAAACACTAAATGTACAGAACAAAGAAAGAATTTTAAAAGCTGCTAGGGAAAAGGGTCAAGTAACATATAATGGCAAACCTATCAGAATCACACCTGACTTTTCTTCAGAGACACTAAAAGCCAGAAGGGCCTGGACAGACGTCTTGCAGACCCAAAAAAAACCACAAATGCCAGGACAGACTACTATTCCCTGCAAAATTGTCAATCAACATAGATGGAGAAAACAAGATATTCCATGACAAAGCTGAATTCAAACAATATCTATACACAAATCCAGCTCTACAGAAGATGTTAGAAGGAAAACTTCAACCCAAAGAGGTTAACTACACACAAGAAAGCAAATAGCATGCCTGCAGCAAAAACAAAAGAAAAGAAGCTCACTCACACACTATTTCTACCAACATCAAGATGGCAGGAAGTAACAATCACTGGTCATTAATATCTCTCAACATCAATGGACTCAATTCCCCAATAAAAAGGCACAGGCTAGCAGAATGGATGCGAAAATAGAATCCCACATTCTGCTGCTTACAAGAAACACACCTCAGCAAAAAAGATAGACATTATCTCCAAGTAAAGGGCTGGAAAAGGATATATCAAGCAAATGGACCCAAGAAAAAAGCTGGAGTAGCAATTCTAGTATGCAACAAATTGGATTTTCAACCAACATTAATCAAAAGAGATGGGGAAGGACACTATATACTCATCAAAGGAAAAATCCACCAAGATGAAATTTCAATACTAAACATCTATGCCCCAAATGTAAGACCACCCACATTCATTAAAGAAACACTACTGAAGCTCAAATCCCACATTGAACCTCACACATTAATAGTGGGAGACTTCAACACACCACTCTCACCACTGGACAGATCAACAATGCAGAAACCAAACAGAGAAATAATGAACCTCACAGATGTCATGAATCAAATGGACCTAATTGATATCTACAGAACATTTCACCCCAAAACAAAAGAATACACTTTCTTCTCGGCACCTCACGGAACCTTCTCCAAAATCGACCATATAGTCAGTCACAAAGCAAGCCTCAATAGATACAGGAAAATTGAAATATCTCCTTGTAACTTATCAGACCATCATGGAATAAAGCTAGGCTTCAAAAATAACCAAAACAACAGAGAGCCTGCAAAAACATGGAAACGGAACAACTCTCTCCTCAATGACCTCTGGGTCAGGGAAGAAATAAAAAAAGAAATTAAAGTCTTCTTAGAACTCAATGAAAATGAAGGCACAACATACGCAAACTTATGGGACACATTGAAAGCAGTGCTAAGAGGAAAGTTTATAGCTCTAAGTGCCTTCAAAAAGAAACTGGAGAATTCCTATACTAGCCACCTAAAAGAACACCTGAAAGAGCTAGAACAAAAAGAAGCAAACACTCCCAAGAGGAGCAGACGAGAGGAAATTATCAAACTCAGGGCTGAAATCAACAACTTAGAAACAAAAAGAACAATACAAAGAATCGACAAAACCAAGAGCTGGTTCTTTGAGAAAATCAACAAAATAGACAAGCCCTTAGCTAAACTAACTAAAAGGCAGAGGGAAAATACCCAAATCAACAAAATCAGAAATGAAAAGGGGGAAATAACAACAGACATTGAGGAAATCCAAAGAATCGTTAGGTCCTACTTCAAAAACTTGTACTCCACAAAATTGGAAAATCTAAATGAAATGGACAATTTTCTTGATAGATTCCACCTACCAAGGTTAAATCAAGAACAGGTAAACAAATTAAACAGTCCTATAACCCTTAAGGAAATAGAAGAAGTCATTAGACGTCTTCCAACCAAAAAAAGCCCAGGCCCAGATGGTTTCAGCACAGAATTCTACCAGACATTCAAAGAAGAGCTAACACCAATATTCTTCAAACTCTTCCACAACATAGAAACAGAAGGAATACTGCCAAACACATTCTATGAGGCCACAGTTACCCTGATACCTAAACCTCACAAAGACCCAACGGAGAAAGAAAATTTCAGACCAATTTCCCTTATGAACATGGATGCAAAGATACTTAATAAAATACTTGCAAACCGGATCCAAGATCACATCAAAAGTATCATACACCATGATCAAGTAGGCTCCATCCCAGGGATGCAGGGGTGGTTCAACATTAGAAAATCCATCAATGTAATCCACCACATAAACAAGCTGAAAGAAAAGAACCACATGATCATCTCTTTGGATGCTGAAAAGCTTTTGACAAAATACAGCACCCTTTCATGATAAAAGTCTTAGAGAGATCAGGCATACAAGGACCATACTTAAAAATAATAAAAGCAATTTACAGCAAGCCAATAGCCAACATCAAACTAAATGGAGAGAAACTTAAAACATTTCCTCTAAAATCAGGGACAAGGCAAGGCTGCCCACTCTCTCCATATCTCTTCAACATAGTACTTGAAGTTTTAGCAAGAGCAATAAGACAACTAAAAGAGATCAAGGGGATACAAATTGGAAAGGAAGAAGTCAAAGTATCCCTATTTGCAGATGATATGATAGTATACATCAGTGACCCCAAAAATTCCACCAGAGAACTTCTATAGCTGATAAACTCCTTCAGCAAGGTGGCCAGATACAAAATCAATTCAAAAAAATCAGTAGCCCTTCTTTACACAAAAGATAAATGGGCTGAGAAAGAAATAAGGGAATCAACACCCTTCACAATAGCCACAAATAATATAAAATACCTGGGGGTAACTCTAACCAAGCAAGTGAAAGACCTATATGATAAGAACTTCAAGTCCCTGAAGAAAGAAATTGAAGAAGATGGAAAGATCTCCCTTGTTCATGGATAGGTAGGATCAACATAATAAAAATGGCAATCTTACCAAAAACAATATACAGATTCAACGCAATTCCTATCCAAATACCAACTCAACTTTTTACAGATCTGGAAAAAACAATTCTCAACCTCATATGGAATAACAAAAGACCCAGAATAGCTAAATCAATCATGTACAATAACAGAACATCTGGAGGTATCACCATCCCAGATTTCAAGCTGTACTACAGGGCAATAGTAATAAAAACAGCATGGTACTGGTATAGAAACAGACCAGTTGACCAATGGAATCGAATTGAAGACCCAGAAATAAACCCACACACCTACGGTCACTTAATTTTTGATAAAGAAGCCAAAAACATACAATGGAAAAAGGAAAGCATCTTCAATAAATGGTGCTGGTCTAACTGGATGTCAACATGTAGAAAAATGCAAATAGATCCATACTTATCACCCTGCACAAAACTTAAGTCTAAGTGGATCAAGGACCTCAACATAAATCCAGACACACTAACATTAATAGAAGAGAAAGTGGGGAAAAGCCTTGAAATCATTGGCACTGGTAGCAACTTCCTGAATAGAACACCAATAGCTCAGGCACTAAAACAAACAATCAATAAATGGGACCTCATAAAATTGAAAAGCTTCTGTAAGGCAAAGGACACTGTCCTTAGAACAAAACGGCAGCCTACAGAGTGGGAAAGGATCTTCACCAACCCAACATCTGACAGAAGGCTAATATCCAAAATATATAAAGAACTGAAGAAATTAAACACCAAAAAATCAAATAACCCCATCAATAAATGGGGTACAGAGCTAAACCGAGAATTCACAGAAGAGGAATCTCTAAAGGCTGAGAGGCATTTGAGGAAATGTTCAACATCTTTGGTTATCAGGGAAATGCAACTTAAAACAACTCTGAGATTCCATCTCACACCTGTCAGAATGGCTAAGATCAAAAACTCAAATGATAGCACATGCTGGCGAGGATGTGGAGAAAGGGGAACACTCCCCCATTGCTGGTGGGACTGCAAACTTGTGCAACCACTTTGGAAATCAATCTGGAGATATCTTAGAAA
>CAJQZJ010033461.1:63981-93451 GCA_907164525.1 Lophiomys imhausi | reverse complement strand
AAGAAGAAGAAGAAGAAGAAGAAGAAGAAGAAGAAGAAGAAGAAGAAACACCACTGCAAGCCAGCAGCTGCACAGGTTCCCTCATACCAACTACCAACTCTAGGACACTGTTGAGTCGTTCCTCCCCTCCAGAAGGGCCCTAAGGGATCTCCCTCAACTGCCATTGTCCCTGGCTTTTATTTAATCATATTTTCAATCCCCCCAACCCACTCCAATGTCAGCAAAGACTGTTGATCTTGAGAAGTCCTTTGCTGTGAATCCCGCCGAGCCACTTCCCGCAGATAACTGCCCCCTTTGAAGGCCTGCCCTAGCGATCCCTCTGTTGGCTGTCGCACTGAAGAAATAAAGCAGTGTGCCTTAGGGAAGATTTTTCAGTGTCCTTCCTAGCCGTGTTTGTGCATGTTAGTCATCCCAGCCTCTCTGAGGACCTAGGAGGTTTCAGCTCTGTGGGGGCTCTGGTAAATGCTTAGAATATCCATCGATGCATTTCATTCTTCTGAGCCAAGCCCTCAAAAGAAAAGACTTGTGGACAAATATTGATTTCTTTTTCCCCGAAAGATAAACTATTATGTATGAAAGGACAGCTAAACATGAAAATGAAAGGTTTACATTGTCAAACGAGGACAGGAGGTAGGGAAGGAAGACCATGCTTCCCTACCTTGAGACAAGAGGGTGAAGGAACAAAACAGAAATGCCTCACTTCAGACACCTCCTGTCAGTCTTCCCCAGGCCAGTGAAGCAAAATAAATTTGGAAATTCAGGAGTGGTCATTCTTGCTGTGCAGAGTACAGCATTTGCTATTGTAAGATGGCTGCGATTGGGGGAAGCTTTGGGAGGGCTTTCCTTTATTTTTAATTGAAATAATAACTATATTGTAAGTTTGAGTGCTAGATCCAGTGTTTTTGTAGAAAAAGCATGCACATTATGAAATGATCAAATCATAGTAATGAACTGTCACTTCAAATGTTTCTCATCTTTGTGATAAGAACACTTTAAATACTATCCTTAGACTATTAGAAGTATATGATGTATTGTGGATGTCCAAATCCATCACTGGAGACCTTATTACTATGCAGCTGATGTCTTGGGTCCACTAAGGCATTTTTTTTTTCCTTCTCGGGAGGGTAGGGGGTGGATGTTTGTTTGTCTTGAGATAGAGTCTCATTGTGTAGCCCAGGCTAACTGAAATTCTCACTTCTCTTCCTAGGTCTCCTGCAGGAAGGATGAAAGGCATGCATCCACCAGGCCAGCTTGAATTCTGCATTTCTAAAGAATTTACAGTCTGATGATGCTGATGGTGCACATCAGAGATCACACCTCAAGAAACATAATGAAGGTCTCCTGCTACTTGTGATAGACAATGGCATCTTCAAATAACAAATGTCTGTATTCTTTCCAAAGCCAATGTCTCATTTGCATTGACTGCCTCAGAAAGTTAGGAATGGTAAAGAAGCCCTCTTTCACACCCAGAGGCTTCCTCTCATGAGGAGATTCCACCCCCAAAAGACAGGGACAGACTGAGGCAGGTGCTGGGTACTAGTGCGCCACAGGCTCAGCTGTCTCAGTGCTGGGTGTTGCCAGTTCTGGGTTTGGTTTTTGCATTACCAGCCTCAGTGAGGTGGAACAGAGGATTACAAAGGGATAAGCTAAATGGCAATCGCTAGTGTATTGTTGTGACAGCCAGCACCTTTTCCAACAGTATTTGTCATTCCTTCAAAGCCATATGGAGCAGCTAATCTATTTAGGTGTGTTCTTAAGAGAAAATAATGAACAATGTCCAAGTGGTGAGTACAGTCCAAGTTAAGAATAATATTTTCTTTTATACCTCAAACTGTAGAATGTTTACAGATCTTACTATTATCATAAAAATAAACAACAAAAGGGATTTAGTCCAGTGAGAAATCACCCTGCTGTTGGTCATAACACACCACCTTCTAGCCTTCAGCCCCTCTAGTCTTTAGCACTGAAATAAAAGTTCAATATGAAAGTAAGTGTTGATCCATGATTAGAAGAACGGCTTGTTTCAACAGTTGTCATGACCAAAGACTTATGAAAAAGAGGCGTCTGGTATGGAAGCTAAAACAGTACATTTATGCTCAGATGTTTTGTTCCATTGGAAAATACTGTTAACTTGTTCAGGAGAGCTCCCTGCTCTGTCCAAGAGTAGTTGCCATCCGAAAAGGTGAAAGAAAGAAGAAAAGAAAGAGAGGGGGCAGAAGAAAGAGAGGTAAGAAGGGAGAGGAGAAGGAATGAAGGCTTTTGCCATGAATCTCTCTGTGAATGGTGATGCTGATTGCTGAAGTGGTGGGAAGAAATGACTGGGAAAGGAGAACCAAGGAATCTATTTCACTGTGCCAAGTTTAAAAGTGTTCTTTATACTGCCCTGAAGATGTTGATGGGCATTCAACATGTATGTCTGGAGCCAATGGAAGAGAAGGTCTAGAGTTGTCTAGAACTACCTAACAGCATACAAGAGATAAAACCTAACAAAATCACCTGGGGAAACAGAGTGAAAAAAGAGAGAAAATAACCACGAGGCTACTCCTTGAAAATCTTTAAGTACCCCAAAATCTTTAAGTCAGAATTAAAAGTGCCTATCAGAGAATGGGGAGGACACCCATTATTTGGGAAGGAAAAGAAGCATGACAGAGTTATTTATGCCAAGTAAAAAAAAATGACCTTCTAGAAGGTAGGAGAGAGTGGTCTGTGACTGTTCCTAAGATATCCTGTAAGATCAATACTAATGTCTGCTGCATTTATCAAGATGGTAGCCATTAGAAAGCTTGACAAGGCTTTCTGTAACAGAAAGACGTATGTACAGACTTAAGACCAGGAATGTAGATGATGTACCCCTCTTTCAAGAGAAGCAGAAGGTAAACAAAAACAGGAAGTAAATTCTGTTTCATGGGATCTTTTAAAATGCTTTTGAATCCCAACAGGAATAATTCCATGGATATAAAAATGATTTATCCCTCTCAGATCTCTGAGGTTGTTGAAGAACAGATAGCTAGAGTCTCATAATTAAATTTTGAATTGTTTAGGAGTCAAGAGAGTGTTATAGATCTAAGAAGATGCTTTTAAAATTGTGTTGCAAGTTAGTATGAATGTTGAGTTAGATATGGAAGTTTAAACTCATGGAGATGGTTAGATAGTAGAATGTTAAAGTCAGATGCCAAATACATATGGACTGGACATTGGAAATGTACACTAAGCCATATAACCCTCATAACTGTGGCCTAATTACCTCTGTTGTTTTGTATTGTATTTATTATTATAAGAGAAAGAGCCATTTGTTGGACTGAAAGGGGAAACTATAGGGGGAAATAAGACATACCATAAACTTAAAAAAAAGGGAAGAGGATGGGGGTTTGAGGGTGGGAGGGTGGGACTGGAGGGGGGAATAGGGAGGGGACTGCGATTGAGATGTAACTTGAAGAAATAAAAAATAAAGAAAAAAAATGATGCCTGAGAAAGGACACCTAACTGCAGGGGGAAAGTTGCTGAGGAGGCAAGAAGTGGTGGTATCTATCACATGAGAACAGAGCTGGATGCCTAAAAAAAAAAAAAACAACAACAAAACAAAAAACAGGACTCTCTATCCACTGAAACAAATGTAAGACTAAGGGTCTGAATCCAATGTGAATGGATTTGCTATGAACTGTTCTTTCCAGTTTGACTTTATTCTTTAGTGAAATCTGAGAGTAGGCCATCTGCATGGACAGAAACGGTGTTAGATACTTAAGGAACAGGACAGGGTAGGTTTCTAAGATCAAAGCTGTGAGCTGACCTTGGAACTTTAACTGCTGTGTAGCAGTGCAGACAGCCTGCTTGGAGGTCTGTGAGCAAACTCAGATGGCTCTCATTTGCCCATTGCTTCAAAAGTGTTGTTAAAGGATATAATTTTTACATTAAAAAGATTTTTGCCTACAATGAAAATATGGAGAATGAAACTAAACAGAATGGAAGTGATGTTGTAATAGACAAGTATATGTGAATGGAAGGATAGTAAAAATATATAGCAGTCTTTATTCCTATTTTTCTATCTATTAAAAATGGCCCTATTAAATTTAAAGGGTCATTCTCTGCCCTTAGGAAATTGTATAGTGTTAAATAATTATTTAGAGGTAGTGTCACAGAGACAGCATGTTATCACCCCAATATTGTTTCTTCCTTTCTAATAGTAACAAGCAACCTTGGTTCTCATCTCCTAGAATTAAGACTCCATCTCCCAAATTCCCTTGAAACTATCTGTGGCCACAAAACAAGTCATATATCAAATGAGCTATAAGAAAAAGAAAATTAACCCAGTTTCTAAAAATGTCTCTTAAGGACGTAAATGCCTCACCTACCTTTTAATCCTCCTTCAAAAAATATATTGAGTTGTAGTCACTGTCTTAAGTCATCCTAAGAAAGGCTTGAGGGTGTTTGGAGTCCCTAAAAGTTTTATAGAACCTCCACAACCTGAAGAGAAAACGTTTGGTCTCAGATCATAAGAGTGACCTACGATGGTGCCCATTGAACCAACTGGAGAGGGATGTCTTTTAACAGTCTTAGCTTTCTCTAAACTAAAGCTTTTGGCAAATTTCCTGTCCAAGAACAAGATCCCTATTTGCATTGCCATCTCTAATTCTCAGGTCACAGTGGCATAGTTACAGAACTAAGTCCACAGTTTCAGACTCTAATTCTGCTTAAGTGCTGTATGCACTGTCTAGAGTCTCCAAAAGGCCAACATCCAGTAGTCTGAGTCCAGGCTCCACTTAAATTTCCATCAGGATACCTGATCTCTGGGCCCAGCAACACAGGTCAAGCCAAGAAGAATCACAGAGTACTTTCTGTGACCACTGGACACTCACCCTCCCAAATCCCACCAGTATTCAGTCTTCTCTCCAAAAGAAATAGAGAAATAATCTGAAAATGGTGGCTCCTCTAGAAATATACTTACCAAAGGACATGCTTTGAGGGGGAGGGGTACTTTTTATATTTTTGGTTGTGAGCCTAGCCTTTAACGGCTGAGCCATCTCTCCAGCCCTGGAGGGGTACTTTTTAATAATGAAATTGTGTCTACTCTCAGGATTTATTCACTAACCAGAAGTGCATACATTTTAGGTTCTAAAATCCCACCATAATAAAGGACATAAGGCAATATGCCAGACAAAAACAATTATTTGTGGCATGTTATGTAAGCTATGACCTTTAGGAAATGAAATATTGAACTTACATTGTTTTTATAATTTATGAGTAACTTTCACATTTTTCTACATTTCATTGCTATTATACCAAAATGGAGCTCTTTCCCTTAAGTTATCATTTATTAAAAATCTCCCAGGATTCCCAGGCAGTTTAACAAAATGTACCTTGCAGGGAGATCAAAAAACTTATATAATACTTTAGCAGATTTCTCTTGAAAACAAAAACCGAAAAAGTTTTGTTTTCTAAACTCTATGCAAATAGCATTAATCCAAGAGAAACTTTTGGAGAAGCCTGTAGTGGAGGTTTGTCTGCATTTTCATTTGATGTCTCTCTGGATTTAATACCCTCATGAAGCCCTAATGGAATATATGCATGTCACAGCATGGCTGAGAGATAATACATTTTCTCCTGCTTCACTGAGCATGAGTTGTGTATCTTGCCATCTTGAGAGTCCACCGTGCAGCACATTTATCCCCATTAGAAAAGCATGGTTGGATAATATATGTATGCTGCAGCGATTCATGACAAATACGTAAAGCCATATCCTTATGCATTCAAGGATCCGTGCATACACATTGAAGCTATTAGCTATGCATTGACAGGATCTTGCAAAAGCCAGGTTTTCAACTCCAAAATCTAAACAGACAAATATATTGATTACATGTGCATATTTATTCAGCTTCAGAGGCAACAACTTTAATTCCAAGAAAGAAAGAAAAAAACAAAAAAACAGGGCTTGCCACTGTGACCATGTGAATTAATTTTGGTCACCTTAAAAAAATGCTACTTATACAAGGATATGCATTTGTAAGTACATCTTGAATAATTTGTGAAATATATCCAGTTCCTTTTTTTATTTTATTGTTTTGTGTGTGTGTGTGTGTGTGTGTGTGTGTGTGTGTGTGTGTACACATGTGTGTGTGCACAGGTATTTGAAGAGAGGCCAGAAGAGAGTTCTGGAGTGAGAGTGGTGAGCTGTCACCTAATGTGGGAGCTAGAACTGAATTCCTGCTCAAGAACAACCATCACTCTTAATCACTGAGCCACCTCTCCAGACCTCTGTTACTTGAACTTCATTTCAGAGCCAAAGATCCCAGCAAAATAGAACATTTAGATGCTCTAATATATAGAAAGAAATTGGGGACTGTCCAGGCAGCCAGTTGTCTGACATTTCTTAATTTTGGAAGCTGCTGGCTCTGCACTTCGTGTGTATTCAGATATATTTATCCTTCTCAAGTCTCTGATGGAGTTGAAGACCAGATAATTACAGTCTCACAGTTAAATTTTAAGTTGTTTAGGAATTAAAAGGATGTTCTAGGTCTAAGAAGAAGTTTTTAAGTTGGTAATGCAAGTTAGGATGGAAACTGAGTTAAGTATAGAACTTTAAACTTATTGAGATAGATAGATAATAGAATATTAATATCAGTTGCCAAATATGTATGGACTGGACATTGGGAATATATGTCATACCTTATAATTTTCATAATAGTGGCTTAATTATTCTTATTGTCTTGTATTGTATTTATTGTTGTAAGAAAAAGAGCCTTTTATTGGACTAAAAGGAGGAGCTGTTGAGAAAAAAATACATCTTAAATATAAAAAAATAAAATAAAAAAGCAGCTGGGCGTGGTGGTGCGCATCTTTAATCCCAGCACTTGGGAGGCAGAGGCAGGCGGATCTCTGCCAGTTCAAGGCCAGCCTGGTCTACAAACTGAGTCCATGGCATCCAGGGATACACAGAGAAACCCTGTCTCAAAAAAACAAACAAACAAAAAAAGCAGATAGGAGAGTGAGGGTAGGAGGGTAGGGTCAGGAGGGGGAAGAGGGAGGGGACTATAATTGATATGTAACTTGAAGAATAAAAAATAATAAATTAAAAGAAGTTTATAAGAAATTAATAAGAAGTTAAAAAATAAAATAAAACTGATCACCAAATAAGCAAGTAAGTGTGCTTCAAACAGCAACACTTACTGGCTGTATATCCTTGAGCAGAATCCAAAGGTACAATTTGCTGCAAAACGAAAGTAATGATACTTGCCTTATAGGATTTTTCTACAGAATACACAGGATTCCAAGGACAGGGAGGGGGGCCTAATATATGGCACTCAGAACGCCACTGGCATTCAATAAATGGTGGCAGTTTTCATCAAGGTTCACAAAAAACCTGCCCATTACGCCAGTTGGGCAGAGGGAGTGTAATATATAAGTTTTCAATAACCGTATTCTCCAGTCACCCTGGCTAGCTCTCAAGGTTCAATGTGGTGTTGTCCCTAAAAATAATGGGAACATCTTTAAGACTCAGAGACACAAATAAAAGCCTGAAGAGCCTAACGGAAGTTTTGTGCTAGAACAAGATTTATAAACACTCAAATTCATGTCTCTGTCTGTCCCTATTGAGTATGCAGAAAGCAATTATGACCAACTTCACAACAAAAGGAATAGTGGCCAGGGTCAAGGAGCACCACAGTTAAGTGTTCTCTCCTTTGTAGCCAGAAACTTCAGAATTCTCAGCTGGGGTGTTACATTCTGTTTTTGTTTTGTTTTGTTTTGTTTGGTTTTGTTTTGTTTTGTTTTGTTTTGTTTTGTTCTGTTTGTGAAAAGAAATTTTGCCAGTTGGTTCATTCTTAGTGTTTATGAGGTCATTACTCAGATTCTTTGGCTTTAGAGCTAAGTGTTCTAACATTGAAAAATCTTGGTATATAGTTTTTCCCATAAAGTTAAGAATTCAGATACATTACTGGTGTTAAACTCTCATAGATATGCTTAATACACTTGCTTCTCCAATTAAAATAACACAGTCATAATATATTACATTATGTTACGAAATTATAATTGCAGCCAAGCAGAAAATAATTGCCATCTATCAGCCTTTGCGGTTTACGAAAGCAAAATTATTTTTCCTTTGTTTTAGATGTTTCACAAGACAAATACTAGTCTCTCACTCTATAACCCATGGTGACATGTGTCTCTAAAACTGTCCTCTATCCTTCTGGGCTCAACTTACATTGAGATGGTTTAATTTTAAAATCTAATCCCAAGGCAAATCCTTCTGATTCTTGTGTGAACACGTGGTATGGAAAAACACTGGGTTTCTTTCAAATGTATCTCCATGTGAAAACAAGTGATTTCACACATCTCCCAGACCAGAGCTTGCAATTACTTTACATCAACAAACTTATAACAAACACCCATTGTAGCAGGTATTGTTAGGCAATGTGTCTAAAGGCCTTGCCCTCAGGCTGTATATAGATGGTTGGACAACTTGATGAAGAAAGGGCACAAAATGAATACAAAACAGTGGTAGAGTGAAAACAAGGAATGAAAGAAAGGTAAGTATCACAGCAAAGCTTGGGGACCAAACAGCTCAAGAATATCTAAATGGATATATTGGCATCCTTGTAAGGATACCACAGACTCGGGGAATTTCATCTGGGCTCTGTGTCTCCCGCACAGCATGTGATATTAACAAGGAGTGCATCTTGCATGAGTCATGGAGGGACCTTTGTTTCTATTACTCAGAATCCATTTACCCCACTTCTAGAAACAGCCTCATTTTCTTAAGAGACCCACTCCTGTGGTCCATAGGATCTGAGTGGCCCTGTTCTTGGCTCAAAAATAGAAAACAAGACCTTTAAAGTACATACTGCAATGACTGTTGGGATTGGATAGATAGCCCACTCCAAGCTACCAGCATCTTCAGAGCAGGTAGAGAAGGCAATTGTTATTTTCTCCTGCTAATGAACCAGGAAGTTTGTGACTCTCTGATCTACTAACAGACAGTTTATAAGGACAAAGGGACTAGCATGAAGCAAATTCAAAGATAGCAAGAGCAAGATCAGATCCAACTGTAACATCACAGGGGTAGGACCCCACCGATGCTCCAAAGTTGCTTTGGTGCTCTCAGTCTGAGTCAAACTCATCTTCCAGCTCTCTCATTTTGCACCAAGATAAATAATTTCTTTTTGGTCCTCAAAATTATGAATATTGCTACTATCTACCTAGTAATACATATTAGAAAGTGGAGAGCCAGTCATACTTCCCCATGCTCTGTAAATTTAGATCGTGTAGGTCATCCCATCAATGACTATCTTCTCTCCACTGTCCCTGCACCTCTGACTTCTTGTCTCACTTGTGGGTCTTGGGAGTCTGAAGATTAAGAGCTGAAGCTCTGAAGGTGGACTAGCCAGGACTCCCATTTCCTACCTTGATCCTTATTAATCCCAGGAAATTCAACAAGTTACTCAATATACCTAACCATTTTCCCACCTGCAAAGTGGGAGTAACTCATTAAAGTTGGGATTCCATGAGTAGAGAGCTTAGCAAAGTGTATGCCACATAGTAAGCAACAAAGAAATGTTGCGACTCCTCATACAAACATCTGCTAACCCATTTCCTTCACCTGTATCCCCACCTATTTCTGAGATTTCTAAACATGTCAGTTAAGCTGTATCATTTTGATGGTTGATTGTTTCTGGTTTGTTTCTTCAAGATAGGCAAACACAGCACTCTGATAAACTGTGAGGCGATTTGGTCTAGCCAGGTATCTTTTATTTTAAAGAGAAGAGTTGGTTTCAAAGTAGAGCAGCCATAATTGACTAGGGCAGTTTGATGAATGGGTGCACACAGGTGGAGACTGTCTGCCAATGAATTAATACAGACAATATGTCTTATTGTATCTTTGTAAACAAGTTGAGATCCATCAGCCTCCGGAAAAAGCCCACCTTCTCACCCATTATCTGCCAGCCAACCTCTCAAGTCTTCTCCAAACTGGTTATTACATATACAATCTCTCAAGTCTTCTCCAAGCTGGTCATTACATATACAATCTGTGGCCTACTTATCTCTTCTAAAAAGTGGCAAATTTCCTTGCTCTACTTTTGTTATACTTTTAAAGTAAAACACACTTTTCCTGAGGTAAGTAGTATATACATAAAAAATGTACTCATTTTAAGCATAGAGTGTGATAACTTTGGTAAATACATACATTCCTGTAACTATTACCACAACTGAGCTATGAACCACTCTATCACCCCAAAATGCCCACTTGCACCCATTTCTAGGCATTCACTCCCCCATGAACCCACTCCCTATCACTAAAGATTGGCTTTGTCCATTCTGGGATTTCATATAGATGGAATCTCCTTCTAAATGCCTTCCTGTGGCTGTCTCCTTTCACACAATGCAATGCTTCTGAGGTCCATCCACACTGTTGAGTGCATCGGCAATTTGTTTCTCTTCTGTTCCTGAGGAGTATGAGATCATATCATGTAGTGAATGAGTATTCTTGATGCCATTCAAAAATAAGCACACAACAGAAGTAAAAGCTACCGGCAAAGCAATCTCTTACTGGAAAAAGGGTGAGGTGCATTATAACACTAATGAGGCTGGCAAGCAGGCGTGATCAAAATAGCCTGTGTCTTTTATCCCTGACATAGGTGGTTATTGTGTCTCATCCTATTGATACAACCACAACTTCACACTCTAACACAACTGGCTAATCAGCACAAAGGGGAAAGGGTAAGGTCCTTATTGGGCTAACTACACTGGATAGGATAAAAAGCATTTCTCCCATATAAACAACAACCTATTTATCCATTTCCATGTGAAGCGACATTTGATTGATTTTCTGAATTTGAATGAATAAAGTTTCTAGGAGAATGTCCACATATATCTTTGTGTGGGTGCATATTTTCATTTCTGTTGGCTACATGTCTAGGGATAGAGCAAATGAGCATTCAGGAAAAGGCATACTTAATCCCATAATATACTATACCAAGCTGTTTTCCAAACTTGTTGTACTAGTCTGAACTCGGAGAAGCTGTGTATAAGAGCTCCAGAAACTCTGCTTCATAACCATCTAGTACTCAATATTTAAATGTCTTTAATGTCAGTCATTCAGTTGGATGTCCAGAAAAATATAACTCCTGTTTTAATCTGTGTTATATTCATGTTTAATAAGGCTTAGCATCTTTGGTATCCTTAGACATTCTTTTTTCTTTTATAGAATTTCTGCTCAAATCATTTGCCTGTTTACTGGATCACTTGCCTTTGTACAGCCTTGAAAAAGGAAGCATTTGGGGCCAGAGAGATGGCCCAAGAAGGTAAAGGAACTTTCCACAAAGCTTAATGACCTGAATTTAGTGTCAGGGATGAACCCATATGGTAGGCAGAATCAACTCCACAATAGTTTTCACATTAGTTTTCCCCTAATCACCTCATATGTACCTTGGCATGCACATGTGTTCACACATGTACACACACACACACACACAAATACAAATATGTACTTTTTAATATTCTTATGATTTAATTTTTTATCTTATGTGCATTGGTGTTTTTCTTGCAGTTATGTTTGTGTGGGAGTGCTGAATCCCCTGGAGCTAGAGTTAAAGACAGTTGTCAGCTGCCATGTGGGTGCTGGGAGTTAAAGGAATTGAACCCAGGTCCTTAGGAAGAGTAGACAATGCTCTTGACCACTGAGCCATCTCTCCAAAATTAAAGTAAACAAGCATTTGAATCTTCCTGGTCTTTTCTACCTGACATACTAGTCATCGGCCAATCTCTCTCTGTGTCTCTGTGTGACACATGTTCTTTCAAACTCACTTTTTAATTTATGTATATGTGTATATGCCTGAGTGAGTTTATATGTGCCACCTGCATTCAGGAGCCCACGGAGGCCCAAAGACGGCATCTGATCCCCTGGAACCAGAGGTACCAATAGCTGTAAGCTGCAACACAGATGCTGGGAACTTTGCCTGGGTTCTCTGCAAGAGAAGTGAGTGCTCCTAACTTCAGAGTCTTCTCTCCATCCTTCTGATACACCTGTTACATGCACAACTCATCAAGACTACCTCTCTGTGCAACGTCATCACACCTCCCCAATCTCTCCTTTCTTTATGCTCTTACACCACTTCCCTTCAATAGTGGCACTAATCCAAGGGAATCATAGCTCAGTATTATATAGCTCTATGTCTCCTAGTCTGTGATCTCCTTGAGAGCATAGGAAAGTTTTCCTTTTCTTTAAATTTGGCCATGGATTAACACAGTACCCAACACAGGTAAGAGTCGAAACAATGTCATATTAAGAATGAAGCCTTTGGAGGGGAGAGTGCCAAGTCTGAACACTGAGATGTGTATCTTGGCACGGTACAATGACCAATATCTGTTTCTTTACTGTTACCATGAGAAGAATGTGAAAACATTGGTGTGAGGAATAAGTTAATGCAGGTCAAATTTTGTGCCAAAGATTAACTGGGTGCTCACTGAACATTTTACTCTTGACACCGTCTTTATCCACTTATTTCACAGATATTCACTGGTCCTCCACCACCATAAGCCTGCTTTTAACTACCGCTTGGCTAATCTTGGCAAGGTATGATGAACAATAACCGTTTCCTTATTTTTATCATGAGAAGAATGTGAGAACAGTGGTCTGAGGAACAAGTTAATGCAGGTCAGATCTTATGCTGGAGATTAGCCAGGTGCTCACTGAAAATTTAACTCTTGACAGGAGCAGTTGCTCTGCAGCAAACCCCCAAGCCAGGTAGAACACATTACTCAGCAGTAGCAATGAACTGTGAACCCACTAGTGTGTCACTTCTGCACTACAGCAGTAAGGTGACCCTTTCCCATGAGCGCCCTTGTTCTTTCTTTTCAGACCTTTAAAGTCCTGCTGTGTAAGCCATTCCCTCAGAATAGGAACATTATTTCCTGGAGGGAAGAGACAGACAGAGCTGTGAGATTCAGGAAGCTAACACAACTTACAGGACTGAGGATGCTGAGAAAGTTTTTAGATTCACAAAGCCCCTTTCAGGATTATATAAGCAGCAAACAATTACAAAAGGAGAAGGAGACTCTTTGGTACTGGGGTGGGCCTTTGGTGAAGGATCTGTCTTTACATCATCTGGGCTCTTATAAGCAAGCTGTCACCCATGTTGTCTACCCAAGTAATTTTAATAAACTCGTTGGTTCACCAAGATAGGTTCAGAGGGTTTGTATGGGTGCTCCATGGGGGGGGGGGGGTCTGTGCACATCTCCATGAAACAAATCACAAGTCCTTGTAGTGACTGTTCACTGAGGGGAAACCTGGATTCCTCAATGACTTCATGGAGCAGAAACCCTTTTTTACTACCTGCACCCTTCATTTGTCTCATCATAGTGCTTTATGACCCCTAACTTTCAGTGGAAGACACCAAGTATTTGAGGTCATTTTTGCATGGGGAATCCTATCCTGTTCTATTGAAATATCTAACTCACGGATAACACATAATCAGTACTCGATATAAGCTAAAAAGACCATAATTTTTATTGGTCTTTACTACATGAGACAACATGAGCACTAATTCAGCCTCAAACTCTGGAATGAAACAAAATTGAGTCTGACCCCCAACTCTACACTTAACTTCATTTTCTCTGCCAAATTAGTCAATCCCCTGTGCCTTACTTCAGTCATCTGTAAGATGCAGATGAAAAGGTGCCCTGCCTCAGGTCACTGTAGGCACCAAAGGTGATAGCCTGTAGACTTTCTGTTGCAGGTACACACTCAATAAATGGAAGCTACTAACACCGTGATCCTCAGCTTGAAACCTGATCCTGGGGAGGTTTGAAGATTTGTTGTTACATGATTAAAAAACAAAACTCAAGTCATAGACATCATGTCCCTTGTATTTTACAAATCAGAAGGAAAGGTGAACATAGCTGCCTCTCTCTGCCCCAGGACATATGCAACAGTGGACTGGTCACCTTGGTAACCTGAAAACTTTACTTCATGCGATCACCCCAAGAATGTCTGCTGCTCTCAATGAATATCCATAATATCGTCAGGTCAATAATTACTCTGCCTGAGATAATAGTGTGCTAACAGATCAAGCCTCAGGGCTCATCAATTATTCCTTCTCACCTTCCTCAATGAGGATCTCAGGGTCTGGGGAATTTGAGCTCTTATTGGCCTCAGGGGTTTTCCGATGGTTGCTTCCCTCACTCCTAATGCTTCTGGCATGCTCCATTTTCCCAGCACCACAAGTTGCAATCAGCTCATGCTAGCATTTGACATCTTTTAATATTTGCTGCTCTCTTTCTGCCAAGCACTTGTGGCTCCATCTTCATAAGAAGCTGTTCCTGTTATTGCCATTACTAACTAAATAGCCCTTGGACTCTAGCTAGGAAACAGCATCATAAATTGCTTAGAGTTATCTTATTTCCTGCAAACAAAAACCCAGGTGGCTTCAGGCCCATTTTTACTCTATTATTTATACAGCTGGACCATTTATTCTATCTAGGATACCGCCTCTCCATGGGTTGGAGTAGGCGAATTATTTCATTTCCTATCGTAATGTTCAACTCCTGATTCTGCAGCCTCAACAGGAGGCATACTTGGGATGGAAGTGTCTGAACATTTGTTGTTGAGAGTAGAAATTCATTATGTGCGTCTTGTTCTTATTTGGCACTTAACATAAAGTGGGGCTGAAGAAATAGATCTCTCCACCTAGTCAGCCACTGGGCCAGGTCATTGTTGTGGAGAGAAATAAGAACAGGGCTTGCTTAGACAGATGCATGGATTTTAATGGTCTGTGGGTTCTACTTAGTGAAGGCCTATTAATTGCATAACATGTGCCCATGTCTGTGTCTTTCAAATAACATTTCTAACCACCTGGGGAACTGTGAAGAAAGCAAAGGGAGATTATATAAAGAATGGGCACCATTACCATAAAGGCTGGAGAAGGTTTGAAGGGAGAGGAGAAATATGCTCTTACATCAGCTGTGGGATTTTTAATAGAAATGCAATCTGCTTAATTACGGGAGGTTCTGCATTGTAAATTACTATCGAAACTATCGAAGTAACATCATGGCTGAGGGATGCAAGTTCCTCAGAGAAGGGAATGAGGTATTTGTAAAAATAGAAGGGAGGCTGAAGGTTTTTCACTAGATGAACCAAAGCTTCTTGATATATATTTTTTTGTTTTAGTAAACAAACCTATTGGGCAGAGTGCTTGCTTATCTTGAATGAAGCCCAGATTCAATCTCCAGTCATTGGCACAGCAAGACTGAATGGAGTAGCACACACCTATAATCCTGGCACTAGAGAGTTGAAGCTCCAGTGGGCTCAGGGTCATATTGGGCTACACAGAGAGTTTTAGGAATACATGAAACCCTGTCTCAAAAAACAAACAAACAAAAACAAAACAAAAAACACATTATCATTACATCTCACATTATCCTGTCTACTTCCTATAAAATTCCATTTCTATGATACATGGGAGTGAAGGACAGCTTGTGATTTTAAGCTTACCTCATATCTGGTGCACCCTGGCAGACCCCACACCTCTCCTGCTTGCTGGGACTGTGCACTTCTGAGGAAGAGAGGCATCAAGTTCCCCTTGGAGAGATGCTACCCCAGTGAGAGTCTGACCCCTTCACCACTGTCTAGCATTTATAGCTAGAGTGCTGTCTCTGAAGTAGTCTACAAAGAACCAGTGGCCATTCAGAGCATCTGATCCTGGGAAAAAGAAAAGGGACACCTGGAAATGCCTGGAAACATTTAAGTTTGTGTTTATTTGAAAGAATGAAAGCAATTTCAATAGATCTCTCCTTTTTTAAAACTTGATAATTATTGCATTGTCCTTTGCTAAGAAAGAAAGCATCAAGTGAGAACAGGCTCTACTTCTAGAACAATTTTAGGTGATAGGAATAAGCAGGCTAGGTTCTGGTCCCTTTGATGTAGCCACCTTGAGAAATGTAGTGTTAATGAGACTCAGGCTTCCCAACCAGTAACAGAGAAACTGTAAATCATTGTGAGAAAGCCAGATTCTAGTCTTTGACTATGGCTCCATGGCTTTTGACTTGAAGCCATGAAGAAGATAAGTCACATCCCAAGAGGCTTGAATAATAGTGGGCCCACTCCTAGTCAGTTTCATTAAAAAGGGAGAACCAGGATAATGAGCTCAGCTTCCCTTGGGCCTACAAGTCAGTGTCAAATAAATAAATGGTTAGTGCTTCTATTTTAGTCTTGGTCTCCCACAGGTCCAGTACTGACACCCAGTTTTAAAAGTCTATGTACTATAAGAAGTAAACCATTCTATTTCTTCATGTGGAAGGTGAAGTAGCCTAGTGAACTGCTTCCATGGCTAAAATGGGTCTTATGCCTCCGGAGTCTAGAGTCTTATGACTCTAGAGGTAGGAGCTCAGTTGTGGTGATGAGGTCCAGAAGAAATGATCATGCTACTTGAATCCCTGCCAAAATGGACTATAAACAGCACCAGACAACATTCAACACCTCAATGCAACAGCATGAGGTTGAGATTCAGACTGGCATTAGGTCTTATATTTTTGGTTATGAGCCTAGCTTTTAATGGCTGAACCATTTCTCCAGCTCAAGGATTAGATCTTATTAAAAGTACCATACATGAAGATTTCCAGAATGTCTCCTTTAGCCCATTCTGCAATATTTTTGATTAAGCCTCCTCTGTCATCAGTTAAAAATCACTTAGCATTCTCTACTGTGTAAATACTGTCCATCTCTAACAGTACTAATGACTTCATTATCTCTGCTCACCAAACATAGTGTCTTTTCACTGACAATTCAAATTATGTAAAATAAGTAGAATGGGATGGAATGCATTGGAAAGAGTAGAAATTTGTCAGTGCAATACAGTTTCCTATATCTGATCCTCTTATGGATGAATGGCACACTTTTAAAACACGCATGGCTCCCTACCTGTTACATCAGTAAACAAAATGATCTCACCTTTAAGACCTAACTTTTCCAAGACAGCTTTCCCTTCTTATATAAGACCAAGTGGAAACCATAACACCACTGATAAAACAAATGCAATTCATGGGGACAAAAAGAACTATACGGAACAGTTTGAATATATCCCTGAAAAGGTCACTTGTTAGAAATGTATTTCCCAAATTCACATGCAAGCAGAGGTGGGACTTTTGGAAAGTAAGTACGATTAGATGATGTCATGAGGGAGTAGGCTCCATGATAATGCTAATGAACTGACAATAGGAAGAAAGACTTCGCCAAAATGTTTACTCTGTCTCACCATTTGATGCACGAGTTCTTCCATGCTATGATGCAACAAAAGGACCTATGTCAATGAACCCTCCCTCAATTGTTTCTCTCTCTCTCTCTCTTTTTTTTTTGGTCTTATTCTGATTTGTTTGAGATAGAACTGTACTTTGTAGCTAGGCTAGCCTTGAACTCACAAGGAGCATCTTGCTTCAGCCTCTCAAGAGCTGTGATTAAAGGTGCGTGCAAGCATGGCTGTCTAACATCTATTTTTTATAAATTAATCCTATCTGTGACATCCAGTGTAGTAACAAAAAATGACCTAAGAAAATGACTTAAGCCAATCTTATAATATATAAGTGACTAAGTTTTAACTTGTCACTAGCACTCATTGCTGATGAGACAGTGTACATAGTTTGCCTCCCAATTCCTAACACAAAATTAGAGACATTTGTCAGGCTCAGATTGCCTGGCCATTGATTAAAGGAGTGTATTTCCAACTAGCTAATGAGCAAGAGGAAAGGCAGAGCAGATGTTGTTCAAATGTAAATTAAGAGTCAGAAAAATGTTTACTAGAGACAAGATAAAACTAGGCAACAAAGAATAACTAAAGGATCCCAAGAAGAAATATCCCCAAATATTCCATAAGGCATTGTGTCATTCACTGTAATTTTATAAGTTAGGATATGTGAAGTAGACCAAACAGTAGTTGAACCACTGTCCTCAGAAAGAGCTTTCTTTGTTTTGGGGACATGAAGATATAAAAATAATAATAAATCTAGATAGTACACGATAGTAAGCACTTACCATAGAGAGAGATGACCTACAGGGGTTCAAGTTCCCCCAGTGCCAACAAGATGTACATCTCAAGCATAATCATCTCTAGCAGAGTAAGGCAACAGTTCTCCATAAGGACCAGATAGCAAATGTTTAACTTAAGATTTACCTAAACAATTCCCTGTCTATGCTCAACTCTGATATTATAGCCTCAAAGCAAACATGTTCAATACACAAATAAATTGGCATGACTGTGTTAAGTAAAACTTCATTTATTTTTTTTAATTATATTTTTCCCCTAGGGGCATTGCAGATGTGGTTGCTGGGTCACATGTGCATCAGTAGGTGGCAGAGAGGAGAGAGACTATGTCTACATTTAGTGTTCTGACCTATGAACATCTGAATGAATAGTAGCCTAATATTCCTAGGAAAAAAACTCAAGCCAGAGACTAACACCAGTTCTGTGCCATGGGGCCCAGACAGAGAACTAGCCTGTGATAACCACCACCAGTCTAGCACCAGGCAAGCACCAGATGGGCTCCTAGGACAAGAAGTAAGCAAGATACTAGAAGAACTCTGCCTGGCCCTGGATATGGGGGTTGTGGGTGAGTCAGTCCCAACAGAGTGAATGTGGGAGAGCCAGCCCTCCCTTTTGTCTTCTATGTGTTGGCATTGATGAGGGAGAGATTACCTCCCTTCCCTTTTGCCCTCATTACCCATGGCAGACAAAAGATCTGGCCCCAATGGGCTCACAAGAGAAGGAGAGCTGGCCCTGCCCCTCACATGCTGCAGTACTCGAGAGAGCAGGCCTTGCACCTCGCCTGGGTAGCACAATAGAATTGGCCCTGGATGCTACAGACCCAGAAACAGGATTTTGAATTGGTCCGCATCAACATATTCCCTGTGGATGAACTGCTAGAGTGCAAGAAGAGACCAGCTCCACAGACCCAAAACTACAAGATCTCTGTGACACAGGACTACAGTAGGGTATCTGACAGGAGTTCCAGTATTGACAAAGTGTCAGCAGCCAGAGGCCTCATATGAGACCAAGGAATCATTATAATGAACATTTGCAAGGAAAAATGTGTGGACAAAATGGAACATTGTGGGACACACCAAGACACACTACAGCTTCCACAATGAGTTGTTTTTTTTTTTTATGTTGGGAGAGATTTCAAGGGTGGAAGGTGGGTCTGAGGAGAGGTGAGATATGAGAAGGAACAGGGTGCATGATGTGAAATTCACAAGACTAAAAAAAAAAAAAACCAATTAAAAAAACGAAAACTAGATAATGATTGAGATATGGTTTACAAGACTTAATTCACCAACACCTACCTACTTCAGAAGAATGGAACAGGATCTGAGCAGGTAGACTCAGATTCACAATGTGATCCACACATGTACCTGCTCCCCAACAAGATAACTCTATTTTGTTTTATTTGAAAAGTAAAATTTTAAAAACTAGTTATTTACTTATAAAAATATGTTTATTATAAAAATCTATTATGTAATGAAATTTTTCTGTTTTTTTCAAAAGATTTGTGCTTGGAAAGAAGTTCCAGAGCTAATAGTTATTTGATTAAACAAACAACTGATGGGTTTAAAGAAAAATTCCCAGGATACCTGACAATGAGGGTAGATGGATAAACAAACAGAAAGTTAATATTTACCATCCTTGAAAGAGCTTCTTTATTATTTCTAGGGAAAGTTTCAATAAGACCTTCTCTCCAATCTTATTTGTGAGTAGTTTGCAAAATTTTAGTTACATAATTTTAATCAGGGATGTGTATGAAAAGCAGGAGATACTGATCCCCTTCAGAAGGTCTGAGGCTAGCCCTCAGTCTCTGTGTTTTTAAGGACTGATGGTGAATCACACTATGAGAATGCTACTGTAGAGCAAACTTAGGATACAGAGCAGGTATTTACAAAGAGAAGCTGTTCTAAAAGGTGGAGGATTGGACAACAGCATTTGTCTTAGAAAAGTGTTCTTTCTATTGTGATTTTTTTTTCAGGGACATGTGTTTGCCTTAGGTGTCTGAAGAATGTTTTATTCTCTGCTGTTCTCTTCTCTTGTGTTCCCTCATGTCTGCTCCTAAAGGAAATGTGTTTAAGCAGCACAGAAATACAAGCTGCACAGATAGAATCTATATTTTAACTCTGACTTGGTTCAAGACCTTTCTCAGATGTCTTTGGGGAGTTGAGTTCATGCTCTGTTCTAAGAGTATCAGTCCTCAGTAGATGAGAGTGTTGCAACCCAGTTGAAGTCATTGGACAAAGATGGGTTTTGGGGTTTTTTGGGGGGGGTTGTTTTGGTTGATTGGTTAGTTTGCTTGTTTGTTTTTTTGTTTTGCAATACCTTGCACTCTGCCTTCATAAACAATAGTTGCTGTAACTTCTAAGATGAAGATAAAAATAGGATCATAGGAACAAGAAATACTGATCTCTGACTAACAATGCACACAGAAAAGGAACATAAGAGGAAAGTGCAAAATGTGGTCTGCATGTCAAATGTGAGCACAGTGGCAATCTGTAAACATTTAGAAGCTTCCAGAAATCCTTCTTTGGGAGGAAGTGTCTTCACATGACTGAGTTCAGGGTGCCAGTACAGGAAGGGGCAGCTCCTGATTTCTCTGGAGCTTTCTGTCACACCCAAAGTTGCTGGCTACCTAGTTTCAGCCATTTTTGAAAAAATGTATTTTGGCACACAGGTAAAGCACTTCACTGACCCAGAACTGCTGACAGGCATGCAGCAAGAGTTTATTTACAATTAAGCTGACCATTCCGAGAGGTAGAACCATTTTTTAAAAAAATCTTTGGGAAGTTTAGTTGTGGGAAAACTCCACTCTCTCCTCCTCCAAGAGTGTCAACTTGGAAAAGAGGAATCCAATCATAAATCCACTGTCTGGCACAAATATTAATGAGAATACCATGGCTCTCTCTGCTACCTTCCAACAGCTGACAGGTCCTATACTTCCTATAATGAATCCATATTAGCCAAGAATCCCAGGGAACACAAAAGTTGGCTGGCTTGGAAAATAACTCCCAACTGCAGAGCAAAAAAATACTACTTCTCTGCTCTTAGCTCCAGGCTACACACCATATCCATAGGCAACTTTCAGTGCGTCCCAGAGGAATTTTGCTCAGCTTTCTCATTGCACTTCCCTTACCAACGTCAAGGTCAACTAGGAAAGGCCAGTCTTGGGTATATGCTTCTATATTTTTGAAGTTTCATCTTTCTGCCCTGCCATGATATAATTTTCCTCACATTTTACTGTGTATACTAAAGACACCACAATCAAAAGCAACCATTGGAAGGAAGAGCTTATTTTGGCTTCTGGTTGTAGAGGGAGAGTTCACAGTAGAGGGGAAGGCATAGCAGTGGGAGGCTGGAGCAGGGAGCTAGCTCATTACATCTTGGTCCACACAGAGGAAGCAGTGAAAAAGGACAGAAAGTGCTCTAAGACCATAAATTCTCAAAGCCTGCCCCAACCCAGTGATCTATTTCCTGTAGCAAGGCATCTAAAGTCTCCTTAACCTCCCCACCAACTAGGTACTAAGTATTCAAATACATGGGTCTATAGAGGACATTTCTCATTCAAACCACAACACTAAACTATATTGTGTCTTCTAGTAAAAGATGTAAAATGCCTTTTAGGATAATCATATCTCATCTAAGACTACGTTCACGCCCTAGGAATTCTATGAGTTTGAACTCTCCCCTGTAGAACTACCATGATCATCTAAAAGCAATGCAAAATCTTAGAATGAATCCGAAACCTACAGAGTAGGAAACTGCATCCTTACAAGATCCTTAAGTGGCTAATATACATCATAAGCCCGAGAAGCCAATGTTCTCAGAGAAGAGCCCTCACCTACTCCTGAGATCCTGATTTTTGCCATTACAAAGAACCTGCACTGTACAGATTGGATGGAAAGCAATACTTAAGATATTTCTCCTGTGTTTTTCTACAGTAAAAAGGGCAATAAGGCATTGTGGTACCCTCAGCACATGGAAGGGTGAGGCAGGAAATCTGGAGTTGGCTTCATGCTGAACTCTTGCCTCAAAACAACAACAACAAAGAATAGTAGGGAGTCATTTATCAGTGTCACCTTGCCTAGGGAAAGCACTCTTGGCAAGAATATCCCAAAGAGGATCAGTTAAACACCACCAGTGAAAGAGAGCAGCGTGGAGCATGCAATGGGTGTTCCGTAAGGAGCCACAAATGAAACCCTCTATTTTATTGCTGAGTTACATAAGGATCTCAACAACATACCAGTGTGATAAACATAAGATTGCCTTTCTCCCAGTTTCACTGCTATTTACACAGTCAAGGCTGTTGTCATATGAAACTTAGTCTAAAAATCCAGATCTAAAAATCCCAAGAAAAGCAGAGCAGATCCCTGAGAGCCTCAGACTTCAGGATACTGACTGACATCATACTCCCTGAATCCCAAGCTTCCGAGGAGGACTTGTTCTAACCTAACTGTATGGTATGCACCTGGTGAGTCCTCAATAAACACTGCTGACAGACTGCAAAGATTCATCATCACTGGCCCCAGAGGGAAAGTCTTCACAGGCTTCTCTGTCCATGCTAAATCTGGACAGACGTTCACCAATGCAGAAAGCTAATTGCTTCCTTGTCTCTGGATTGCATATTGCTTATTACTGGCATGACATTCCAATACCCAAGAAGCACAAGTAGCCATCCCTGAAGCTGCCTTAACCTTTTCAAACTCCCGACAACTTTATTGTTTGCCTCATTACATGCTCCAGACCTTCTGCAGATGGCAGTCTGATGTAGAGAATTCAGCCAGCGCCCCTCATTAGCACTTTCTTCTCTGTTGGCCCACACAGCAGTCCCAAGGGTTCAGGAGCAAAACTTCTGTGACCCATCCTTCAGAATTTTAGTCCTTCATGTCCCCAGTACCTTTTCCAACTAACAAGTCATGTGTATGTTTTCAAAACTATAAGCTGATAGCAAGAAGCTTTGCCCAACCCAGCTTGCTGCAGGACAAGCCCTTCGTCAGAACATTTCTTTGGGTGGATTTCCCAGCCCAGGCCAAGGACACTAGTGGAAACTCAGGTGCTCAGGAAAGAGAGCTAAGGTGTGGAAAAAGGAAAATAATTGGAGAAATCCTGGGGAGGTGCCCTAAAATTATAGTTATAATGTGTCATGGTTTGTCTTGGCCGTCAACTTGACTGAATCTGGAAGCAACTAGATGTACCTCTGGGAGAGTCTATAAGAGTATGTCCTGGAAAGATTAGCTGAGAGAGGAAGACCCTTTCCCTCACAGTTCACAGCAGTCTCTGGCAGCAGCTTAGATACAAAGAGTTCTGAGGGGAAGCATATGTATGCTTTGCCTTCACTACCTTCACCAGCAGGAGCAGGTCTAGCCTTTCCCCAGCTCATGCTGACATCCTCTGTTGACTAAAGAACCCAGCTTCCTTGGCCTTCAGATGTAGACCGAAGACAAGCTGTTCTCCAGGGATCTTGCATGCTTTCTGTGCCAGGCTAGGACCACTGAGCCACCCAGCCATACAGAGTGAGCAGCTACCAGATCCTCAGGCACCCACGGTGTGAGGTCAGCCATTGTTACACTAGGCAGCCATGATGCATAGGTTAAGCTAATAAATGCCTTTCGTGATACAAATCCATGCTATGAGCTCGGTGCCTCCCCAGGACACTAGTGCACCACCATCCCCTGCTAATCTTACCTGAGTCCGCTTATAGATTCATCCTTCCCTCTTTCTCATTTACAGTTCTTCTGCTCCAGCCCATTCTTCTATCTGTAAATGGGCCGAGCTCATCGTACGCACTGTAATGTACTGTTTTTCTAAAAATTCTACTTTAATAGTAATATAAGATTATATTTGGCTACATAGGTATTGCTCTTTGTATATTTACACAAAACTAAGATTATGCTTGGCTATATCGGCATTGATCTTTGTACATTGATGCAAAATTAAGGTTAACTCCTTTTAAGATATTGTACCTATGTAACGCTTAAAAATCAAATGTGAAGTTTTGGCCTTTTGTTAGCAACTGTCACAAACTTTTAGGATAATTAAGAAATGCAAACTAATAGTCATTCAAGCATGTCATTTTGTTTGGTACTAGCATAGTATATCACAGATGTTTTCTAAGATAATCAGAAATCAAGTTGCTAAGAGACAAGCAATATTTGCTTATCCAAGTATGTGAAAATAGATAGGTGGTCTTAAAAAAAAACCTCAAGAGATCTGTAGAATATGGCATTCAAAGATGTTTTCTTAACTTAAGATTTTTAATATTGTCTCCATGTCAGCTCCTGACAGTACTTCCTCCCATTCTACTCGAAGTAGATGATGAGCATCAAAGAATCCCCATTTGGAGATGGTTGAATTAGTGGCAAGCCTGTCACTGGGCAAGAAAAACCCCTTGCTTCAACTGTAGACAGAATGCTGTCCAAAAAGGACAAAACTTGGAAGCAGGTAAGTCGACAGCCTAGTTCTGCCAAGACAGGGTAGGCAAGTCCTTCATAATTCCTGCTTTACAATTAATGTCTGTCAGAGAAATGGGGCCAAACGGCTGAAGATTGATGCTCTAATGTATGGAAAGAAAATAGGAACTATGCAGGCAGCTAGTTGTCTGACATTTCTTAGTTTTGGAAGCTGCTGGATCTGCACTTCCTGTTTATTCAGATATATTTATCCTTCTCAGGTCTCTGATGTGGGTGAAGTTATTGTCACAGTTAAATTCTAAGTGTTTAGGAATTAAAAGGATGTTCTAGGTCTAAGAAGATGTTTTTAAGTTGGTAATGCAAGTTAGGATGGAAATTGAGTTAGGTATAGAACTTTAAACTTATTGAGATAGATAGATTAATAGAATATTAGTATCAGTTGCCAAATATGTATGGACTGGACATTGAGAATTTAAGTCATAACTTATAATTTTCATAATTGTGTCCTAATTATTCTTATTGTTTTGTATTGTATTTATTGTTATAAGGAAAAGAGCCTTTTATTGGACTAAAAGGGGGCGCTGTTGTGGGGGGGGAAGATACACATTAAATTTTTTTTTTAAAAAGCAGATAGGAGGGTGAGGGGGAAGAGGGTAAGAGGGTGGGACCAGGAAGGGGAGGAGGAATCGGACTATGATTGAGATATAACTTGAAGAAATAAATAAACGTTCAAAAAAAAGAAGAATTTGATAAAACAAACCCAAGCATGCCACTCTTGTTTTCTGTTCAATATAAAAATGTAGTAAAAAAAAAAAGAAAATCAAAGACAAAAAGAAATAGAATTAGGGTCTAGAGAAGCACTTCAAAGATGTGAACTTTATCCTTATTAATAACAATTCTTAGGACTAGGGGTGTGGTTCAGCTGCTTGCCTTGCACATAGAAAGTTCTGGGTTCCAACCTCAGCATCCTATGAACTGGGCACAGTGACATGCACCTGACATGCCAACATTGAAAGGTAGAAGAAAGAGCATCAGAAATTCAAGGTTATCCTCAGCTACATGAGTTTGAGGCCAGCCTCACCTAACAACATGAGACTCCGTCCAAAAATACATAAATAAATATTTAGGCTGTTTTCTTACGAGTTTCCATTTCCGGTGTTCCTATAAGGAAAGCATATGTGGTTTTATTCATGTGTTTCCTCATATAGTCATGATGCATCTCAGAAATATTTTTAGTCTAAAACACTCAAAGAATACCCTCTGTAAAGTAGGGATAATTTAAAAAACCAACAGGGAAATTTTACTCCCAATTATTTGCTTTATCTTGAAATTAAACAGACATTATTTTTAAAGAAAAGGACTTTCCTTTTCAGGGAAAAAAAAATTGATTCCAGCACACTACAAGCTGTGTGATGCACAGGCTGCCGAGCCTGGGGGACCCTCCTGTCTTTTATTACGCCTAAAAAAAAAAAAAACTATTCTGATCCAGTGACCTTATGACCTTACGTGTGAACTTTCTTTCTTGACAGTGGGCTTTGCCTCCTTACATTCATCACTAATATATATATATGTATGTATAAAAAAAAAAACATGTCCTTCAAACGTCAGGCTATGGGGACCCTTAGGAAGCAGTGGGGTCAAGCACACAGCTCCCCACATTATACATCCAGATTAATTTCTCTACCTAGAAAGAGTAGCTGGCAAAAACAGGTATTTCCTTCATTTGAAGACTAAACTTTTCAATTTTAATACTTCCAAAATCCCAGTGTGTCTTAGAGTGGCCCTCAGGGTAAACTGCCAGAGAGGGGGTTCTGGAGCTCATGTCCAGATAATTCTCCACTCCTTGTGAGCCTAGTGCCATGAAGGAGACATGTGAGTTTTTTTGTTTTATGCTTCTGGATGACGGATTTCTTTTCATCTACCTGTAGAAGATAGCTCGTTTCGTCTCATATAGATAAAGAGTTTTGCATTAAGTGGTTTTTCTTTCTTGGCCTTGCATAAAGTGGAAGTCACTGCAGACGTGAGAAACTATCTCAGTGGGGAGACACAAGGAGTGGTTAAGATAATTTGTGGCAAGAGCCTCCAGCAGAGCGCATGCGCATGCCACTTAATGAGCACTAATGACAGCTGCTGTTACTTCCATGTTGCTATCAATATCTAGTTCTCACTAAACAGAGCAATTTGTTAATTACTTACTTCTCTTCATCTGTGTAAGAAAATGCAACCCTGGAAGTGACATTTGAAAGGCACTCGGAAAAGTCCAATGAAAGCTTTGGCCTGTGAAATGTGAGGTGACCCCTAGCCCATGGCTAGCAATGGCCTCCGTGAAACAGCACTGGAGCCTGAGGCTGTTTTTCAGAAACGGTCTTGCCAAATGTTTCAGATATCTTCTTATGGCTAAGAATGGAGAAAACATTAGAGAAAGTGTTTCCCTCTCTGTGAATAGAAAGTGGTTAGTACCAAGGAGTTCCTTCTCAGCACACTGCCCCTCCCCCGGGGGGCTTTGCAGATGCAGATCAGCAGGGTGGGTGGCTGGTAGGAAAAAGACACATTCTCTTGCATCCCAGAGACTCATTGGAAGGTCGTGCTACATTGCTAGTTCAGTAAAACATAACCGCACTGCAAAAGCCAGTTCTTCTTTGTTCCATTTACACAAAGCTCTTGGAAGTTAAATTGCTCGGATGTCAGGGTGCTCACAGGCTGAGGGTCTGTGTTCTCAGAGGGCTCTGAACTGAGGCTTCAGAAGGAAGAAGGAGCCTATCCACACAGGAAACCTACAGGCCAAAGCAGTCGTGTCTCTCCCCTTCCTGGGTTCGGCGGCCCATCTCAGCCTCTGTGTGCAAAAAATCAGAAGCATGACAGCAGATGTCACATTGCCTTCAGAGCAGCCTAGAGACCCTCCAAAGGGTGCTCTTCTCCTCCTGGTGGTGGAAACAGTGCATGTGGCATTGTGTAGGGGGGACATCTGTTAGGTCACAAATGGCTGCCCTGGTCCTAGATACCTATGTCAAGACGTCATTCTTAGGCATTCCTTATGTGCATTTGACTATTTTCATAGTGTGGGGACTAATTTTAAAAACATGCATTAAGAACAAAGGAGCAAATAAATATGTGGCTTCATAATCATCTCTAGCTACATTTGAAACTTACTTACCCAACATATAATCTAAAGAAAGATAAACATAAAATTCTGGTGCTGATTTCCACGGCTTCTAGTTTTAGTGTTCTGTTTGGTTGGTAAGATACATCTTTGAAGCGGGCTCTCCCTATGTAGTCCCAGTCTACCTCAAACTTTCAATCCTCCTGCCTCCATCTCCAGAGCGCTGGGATTACAGGAGTGCACCATCTCCACTCAACCCGTCCTCTGCACCCCCACCTCAGCTACAGCTGGTAAAATACAATGTCTTTTTGATTTAATCAAGGAGCAAGTAAGGTCTTATGGAGCACAGTGCGGCAGAGGGTCTGTTAGGCATCCATCCTGCCCCTGAGCCCTTCTCTCTAAATAAGGTCTATAACTGTGTACCCAGTCTAATAAGTTACACTGCTTACTAACTGTAATAAACCACATTTTTCCTGCTCTATCTTTTTAATCTATATTTTTGTCATTGAAAACATTTTGGGAAGTTGAATCCATACGGGAGGAGAGAAAGCTTCTCACTAGCAAAAAGTGGATCGCACTGTCAAATTTCAAGTCGTTCTTAAAGAAACCTGGTATAAGTGCATTTCCTGTCCAAATGAGCGTTCCCAGGCCCTTTATATGACAGAGCATGTTCTGTAGCCCTAACCCAGGCGCAACATACTTTCAAGCTACAGTAAACTGGAAGCACTGCTCAAGTACAATGACATTTTGTGCATTAACATAGATCATGAAAATTTGCATACCATTTTATGTAGCCACCATTTTTCTGGATTATGTGATATTCCATGGTTCATCCTTTTATTGTTGAACAATCCTGACTTAATTCCCTCACCCCTGCTTTTGGGGGGAAGTCAACTTTACTCAGTTTTACTCCTTTAATACTGAACTGTAAGAGAATGAACAGGAAGTCCTTTGTTTTGGGGGCAAAGAAGTAGACACCCACGCCAGAGTTTGAAACTCCACCATGACCAGGGGTCTCAAAGTCTGGGCGAGGGGAGGAAAGTGATACACCAATAGTAATGAACACTCCTATTATTCTACACTCAAAAGTACTGTCTTCCACTACAAAGAATGAGGACAATTTAGAGAACTATATGAATCCAGGACTGGGGCAGTATCTTTGATAAGGTGACATAGCCTGTATCGCCAGAAAACGTCAATCAAAACTAGACACAGGGCATTCTATAAAATGAATGTCCTCCATTGTTTAAAATAACAAGATCAAAAGAGACAAATGAAGTTTGAGCAACTCTTCAAGACAAAAGGAAACTAAAAATATATGAGAACTAAGTGTAGCATAGAATTCCGAGCTAACTGGTTGTCTATAAAGGGCAGCGCACAGTCTGGTCACAAGGAGAGCAGCGTAAATGGTCATCTAGCACATGGTCTGGTCATGAGGATAGCAGCATCTCTTCCACTGGTGCTCAGACTGTGCTTATGTAGGAGACAGTCTCTTTAAGAAATGCATACTAAACTGAGTTAGGTATAGAACTTTAAACTCATTGAGATAGATAGATAATAGACTATTAATATCAGTTGCCAAATACATATGAACTCGACATTGGGAATGTATGACATACCTTATAATTTTCATAATTGTTGCCTAATGATTCTTATTGTTTTATATTTTATTTATTGTTAGAAGAAAAAAGAGCCCTTTATTGAATTAAAAGGGGAAGCTGTTCGGTGGGAGGAAGATACACCTCAAATTAAAAAACAAATAAAGCGGAGAAGGGGAAGAGGAGCAAGTAAGGCAGAGGAGGGTCTAGAAGGGTGGATCCAGGAGGGGGAGTAGGGAGGGAACTGTGACTGAGATGTAGCTTGAAGAAGTAAGTAAATGTTGAAAAGAAGAAGAAGAAGAAAAAGAAGAAGAAGAAGAAGAAGAAGAAGAAGAAGAAGAAGAAGAAGAA
>CAJQZJ010033461.1:32587-55734 GCA_907164525.1 Lophiomys imhausi | reverse complement strand
TAACATCAACCTAACTGGCGTGAGAGTCACTTAGGAGTCATTCCTCCAAGCATGTCTATGAAGACCTTTCTGGAGAGTTTGGGCTGAGGAGGTAGACCCACTGAGTATCACAGCACCACTAAATGAGCTGTAGTCTTAGACTGAGTAAGCCGGGTGGTGGTGGCGCACGCCTTTAATCCCAGCACTTGGGAGGCAGAGGCAAGTGGATCTTTGCGAGTTCGAGGCCAGCCTGGTCTACAAAGCGAGTCCAGGACAGCCAGAGCTGTTAAACAGAGAAACCCTGTCTCGAAAAACCAAAAAAAAAAAAAAAAAGAAGTGAGCAAGTAGGGGATGCAGCATCCATCACTCCCCCACTTCCTGATTGTGGATGCAAGGTGACCAGCCACCTCACACTCCCATCACAATGCATCCTCATCATGATGGACTGAATCCCCAAACACCATGGCTCAAAAGAAACTCTTCTTCTATTAAGCTGTGGTTGGTTGTTTTGACACACAATGGAAAAAGCAACTGATTCATGTGGTCCAGTCCAGGCTATTAGATCACATGGTTACCTGCTAAAAGAACTTTGGGACTGTCCACAACAAATCAGCAGTCACATCTTCTTATCTACTACCCAGTTGCCCACCAGAACCCAGTATTAGCCAACATTCCCATCAGTCTACAGTCTCCATTCCCAATCAATTTCATTCTCATATTTAGCTATAGACAGGTTAAGGATTTTTTTTAATTTATAAAAGTTTCTCTTAAATATATCTCAAAGAAAACTAGCTGAAATATGTAGAAATCATTAAATGCATTGAGAAATGAAGCTGCCTCGGATACAGCCAGAAGCTGAACCCATTTTGCAAGCCACATATTCATTTCTCAGTACAGTAAGGATGAGTTGGGCGATTCTTCGATGTGAGCTTCCCCTAAATCATTTCTTAACGAAGACAAAATCGATGGCATATACATTTGGAGACTATAATGATCAATTATCTAGAATGTATAACTTAGACCTACAAACTGCAAAGTCACCTCCTCATTGATCCATCCTAAAAGTACAACAAAATACTATACCTGATAACTATTATTATTTATTTAACTTAGATAAATATATTGTACATAAGTCATTTTGTGTCAGAAACTGTTCCAAATTCTGGGGTTATTCTTTTATGGGCCCAAACTTTATTCTAATTTTAATCATTTGATTGAAGCAGAGGCAAGTATAGAAAATACTCAGAACACTGTACCACCCACTCCACCTCAAACCTGTCTGTTTTGTATGGATTTCTGAATAAAAACTGTTTTCATTATTTGTTGCATAAAATCTAAATCTTTTTCCTGAGGCTTAATAAGGAAAAGACTTTAAGACATTTTAATTTACAAGTATACCTCAAAGACATTAATAAAACAAATACTTCAATAAAGTGAGTATCAGGATAAAATAAGCTATGTGGAATTTTTTTGGTCTCTGAATATATATGAAAGTTTTATATATATATACATATATATATATGTATATATATATATATAATGTTACATTCTACTAAGTAAGAAATGGTATCATGTCTCAAATGTACATGCTTCTTTTAAAACAGTACATTTCTTTTTTTGAAATTGAAAATAAAGCTGCACACACAAAGCCTTGGGCTTGACCCCTAGCACAACATAGAACATGGTATCACACGCCTATCATTCCAGCACTTGGGAGGTGAAGGCAGGATGACCAATAGTTTAAGGTTGTCCTCACCTGCATAGCAAGTGTGAAGCCAACCTGCGCTACAGGATACCTTGTCTGCAATGACAAAATCAGTTTTCACTCTCTGATTTCATACAATGACACCTATTTTGCCTATTCCCCATAGATCCTGTTAGAATGAATCAAATAGTGTACATGTGCCAGAACTTAAAATGTACCAAGGAAACAAAGCCTTCAAGGCTCAGTGAGTGACCACCAGATAGGTATATATGAGTTTAGCTTCCTAAGTTGGCATTGTCATCACCAGGTGCTCTCTCTCTCTCTCTCTCTCTCTCTCTCTCTCTCTCTCTCTCTTGGTCTCTTTTCTAGAACACACTAGATCTTTTGGACAAAATCAAATAATTTTGCAAGAGGGAAAATAAAACTGCACTTCAAAATACAAAAAAAAGAAAAGAAAACTATATTTTTATAAAATAAAAATATAAAGACCTGATACAAAATTGAGATAAGGAACTTCCATTATATATATTGTATTTGGAGACTTTTCAGTTTAAATACTTTAGAGTTTTTCATTTAAATTTATAACCCATACTTTAGTCACTTTTACAAGTCCCAAGAAAAGGTGGAGATTTTAAAAACATCACATTCTTATTTCCAGAAGCAATCATTTGTCTTTCTAAAAAGCGCTGAATGTCAAGTATGCATTCTGCACAATATTTTCAAGAAATGCAATTAATTTTCACTTCCATCCCTTTGTATTTTTTGTGTGCTTTTGAGTATTTTATTGACTTAGTGAGATGACACTGATCATGAAAATGCAACCTTAATATATTAGAAAAATATTTCAACTATATACACATCGTTTAAATGATGTATCTTCTTTTGAATGCTATAATTTTGAAATAAACCAGGAGACACTGCATGTATTGTGCTGCAAAATGTGTCTACTGTACTGCTGAGGGTTTGATCAGAACCAATAAAACAGTACATTTCTAAAAGATGTTAAAGACCATCCTGACCTTCAGCAAGTCTTAACTTTCATGCTGGTGGAGGGTCTTGCCTTGATGTTGATGACTACTGACAGACCAGGGTTGTGTTTTCTGAAGGCCGGCATGGCTGTGGCAATTTCTTAAAATAAGAAGACAGATATCAATGGAGTTTGCCACATCAATTGACTCCTTCTTTTATGAAAGATTTGCTGGTAGCATGTGATGCTGCTTGCTACCATTCACCCCAAGTAGAATGATACTTCTTTCATAACTTGTGTAAGTCCTCTCAAACCCTGTTTCTGATTTAGCAACTGAGTTTATATAATAACATTCTACATCCTTTGATGCCATGTCAATAATGTTCAGCCATTTTAATAACCCATTTTAATTGCTTATTTGAAAGAACCAATTATTCATCAAATCTAACTTTCTCAAGAAATTGCAGTACATCATTCACATGCTCAGGTTCCACTCCTAAGTCTATTTGTTCCACATCTGCAGTTATTTCCTCATCCAGAGTCCTGAACTCCTCAAAGCTCTCCAGAAGGCTACGGCTACCTTCTCCCAAACTTCTCCTATTCCTATTGACATTCTGAATTCCTCCCACAACTCACAAGCATTCTTCATGGCATAGAATATGAATACTTTCCAGATTTTCAATGGGTATTACTCAAATCCATCAGAAGGATAATTGTGGCAGCCCTCACCTCATAAAGCATATTTCTTAAGTAATAATAAGAGGTGGGGGCTAAAATGACTCCTTGATCCACTGAAGGTAAAATGGATGCTATGTTAGCAGACATGAAAACAATCTGAGTTTCATTACATATCCATCAGCACTCTTGGGTGATCACATACATCATTAATGGGAAGTAATAATTGAAAAGAAAGAAGTTTGGAATATTCAATAAGCCATGTCATAAACAGATGTACGGTTATCTACCATTCAATGTGCCATTTATAAACCACAGAGTAAATTTAGGATACTTCTTAAAGACAGTAGGATTCTCAGAATGGCATGTTGTTGAAACACAGTCCAAGAACAGAGTTGTGTAAAAAGAATTCTGAGTGTTTACAAGAAAACAAGCTAAGAATCTTGTGACCTCAGTTTTTTTTTCTTTAAATATTTATTTATTGCTTCAGGTTACATTTCCATCACAGTGTCCTCTTTCCACCCCTCCCAGTCCTGCCCTCCCACCCTCTACCCCCATCCCTTCCATCCCACTCCTCCAGAGTGGAGTGTCCCTACATAACAGTCCCCCACCCCAGTTCAGCAGTCATATGAGGAACAAGAGCTTCCTCATACACTGGGGGCCTACAAGGCAGAACCACTGGGGCAAAGTGTCTCATTGACAAGAAACAAAGTCTATGTTCATGAACATGAACTCAGAATTATTCTTGGAATGTGTTTTCGTGCTCCTCCCAGGTGTAACAGATAGTCTTGAATTTACTTCAGCTGTTGTTATTTATGTGCCTCTATGGGAAAACGTGGTTTTTTGGCCACATGAGAATTGTCCTTGTGATTGAACACCTTATTTATGTGATTCTTCTTAACCCTCAAAGTAAAAATTGTCTGATGCTCTGGCTAAAGTTGGCTATTTGGCTATTGCATGAGACTAAAGTCTGCTTCAATTTTAGACCCTACTCTCCAAGGTTCATGCCACCAACTAGAACAGTAAACCGTATGTGATCATGCATTATATGTAAGAGAAATATCATGACCTAAATACTGTGTCCCTAAAACTCATAATTTAAAATCCTAGCCCCCAATGTGACTGTATTTGAAGATAACATCTTTAAGGATGCAGTTAAGGTCAAATTGACTCTGAAAGTGTGACTGTAATCTGAGTAGTAAAAGAAACCATCTACAAGGGACCAGCATCTAAGAAACCAAACATGCTATGGCCTTCACTTTGGACCTCCTGTCTCCAGAACTAAAACAAAAAAACAAAAAACAAACAAAAAAAAATTCAACAACAAAACGACTGTTTCTGCTCAATATGCTTCTCAGTTCCTAATAATTTGTTATGGTGTACGATCTGACAAAACAGAGAAATGGGAGAAAGGATAAAATCAGACTTACAAGTTGCATTCTACTAATTTTATTTATTCTTGCTTACTCTGAGCTTCTAAATTCAGCCCATTTGGGAGATGCATACTGAAATTCTCCATTATGATTGCGTATTTGTTAGGGTTTGCTGGTATTTCTAACAGCTTTGTTGAATTTATTTAAATACTCTGATGTTCAGTGCACACAGGTTTATAATTCACTCGTAAATTTTGCCTCCCACAATTGCATAATATTCCTATTTATTTTGTTAATGTGTTTGTTCCGTTTAGTGTTTTTACTTTCTTTTCCATTAGTTATGGTATAATGTTAATACTGCCTCTACTGCTTTCTGCCCATGTTTCTCTTTACCCAATTGTATATGTTGACTTTTTTAACCTTATTTTTAAGTTGTTACCACACACAATGTTTTCAGCATTTAAATAGAGAATTTGTCCTTTTTATATATAATTTAATAAGTTTTCTTTTTCCATTATATTACATATTTATGTTATGGTTTTATTGCTACCTGTATTCCATGCTTCTCTTTGGTGTTCACTTAATGAGGTTGGTGTTTATCTTTTCTCTTCCTTTTTAGTTGAATGTTTTACTGACTCTACTCTTTATTTCTATCATGGCAAATTTCCTTCCTGAATGAAGTATGCCATTCGTCATCTCCATTGAGATGTTATTTATTCCAATTGCCTCCCGCCCTAAGATAATTGGATTAGGTCTTTCTTTTGGCTTCTGTCTCTTCCAACCAGATGAAGTATTTAGATTTATCTTAGTTAATTCTTATGTATTAGTGATTTTTTCCCTTTTCAGTGGCAAGATGCTTGCAAAAGCAACTTAATGAGAAAGGATTTTCTTTAGTCCATGGTCATATTGTCCATCATGGTGAGGAAGGCAGGCATGCTGGCAGCATGAAGCAGCTGGCCACACCATATCCACAGTCAAGTAGCAAGATGCTCAGCTGACTTGCTCCTCTCTTCTTCAGCTTGGGACCCCAACCTATGGGATCATACCATCCAGATTCAGGGTGGGACTTTATACACTACTGAAACTTATCCAAAGTGACTCCAAGTGTAGTCAACTTGACAATCGACCCCAACCACTTGTTAATACACTCTACAAAAAGCCCCTAAGCTTTTCTTTGATAGTTTAGTGTTAGAATTCCAGACAAGTTCAACCCAGTTCTTCATTAATTTTTGCTGTATGCATCTGTCGTTTTTTTGTGGTATCATACCATATTAATTTAACACAGATATTGATGGTCTCATTGGCCACTACTCACCCCTTCATTCTCTGCATTAAAATTTCCTTTTTGCTTAATCTGTCATCCCGCAGTTTTCTTCCTCTAGCCCTTTTCTAATAGGACAAGTAGCGAGCATTCTTCTTAGCCTCCCACCCTGACATATAAAGGCATATTTCTTTCATGTTGTGACATAGGTGCCAGTGTTCGGGTATGAACCCCTTTCTCTCATCAGTCTCGTGGTTTTAGCATCCACTTTGCTAATGCAAAGTCTTCCACAGAGAGTAAACTGCTAAGCCTATGATTTTGTGCTGTAACAGCTTGAAGGACGGTGTTATATGCAAACACAATGGTAGTCATTCTCACCCTTTCTTACTGTAGACTTAGCTCCTTCCTTCTTTCTAAAAGATTAGGAAAGGGATTTCTTTCTTTAAAAAGAATTCTGATTGTCACATAAACCTGTTCATATTTATAATATGCAACATAATATTTGAATTCATGTATACTTTGGATAATGATCAACTTGAAATAATTATCATATCTGTCACCTTAATTTTTTTTTTATTTTCTTAAGATGAATGCATTAAATTCATCCCTTCCTTCTGTTTCAAGATATGCAATGTATTATTGTCAATTGTATTCACCTCCCTGTGTCATACAATACCAGAATGCATTCTTCCTATTATACAATAATATGATACCTGCTGAGTTCAGGAATATTCTCGGTGCTTGGAGTAACAGTTTCAATATTTACTTCTTTGAGCTTCTTGCAGAATCTGCAGTCAATCTTTGTTAGATCAGGGAAATTTTAATCTTTTGTTTGTCTCTTGTATCTTTCATTTCCCCACTGCTGCTCTATAATTTGCTTGTTATAAAACAGAAATGTGTGAACCAAATCTGTTGCATGTTTGGTCATGGTTCTCATTCTCTGTGGTTTTGTTTTGCTACTAAGATCTTTTTTCATCCACCTTATTATTCTTCTGGCCTCAGATTCGTCAATTTTCCTTTCAATGAATCTGCCACACTTGAGACTGGGAAACAATGGCTTATTTGCTTTCTTTAGAGAAAATGTGTGTTTTCATTATATCAGTTTTTATTTTTAAGCTAAATTCATCAGGGCTAGAGAGATGGCTCAGCAATAAAAGCGCATACTGCCCCTGCAGAGGAATCAAACTGGTTCCGAGCATCCAAGTCAAGCAGGCCAATACTGCCTGTAACTCTAGGTCCAGAGGACACAACAAATCTGACCTTCACAGGCACCCATATTCACATGGACATCCTGACACTCACACTCAGAAACACATAATGCACATAATTGAAAACAATAAAATTTGAAGCATTGTTTAATGTTCAAATCTGGTTAAATATGTCCATCTCTTCAAACATAATCATTTCTTATGTTGAAAACATTTAAAAATTATTTCTCCTAGCTTTATAAAATATACAACACAAAGCTGCTATCTTTGTTTAAAATGACTTGGTGACAGAAGATGCACAGTCTAAATATACTTTTAAAAGACCAGAAGTAATAAAGAGAACACCTGGGAAGAAGATTCACATCTTTGGAGGGATAGAATTGGATGGCATAGATACCCATTCAAGAAGTGTCCCTCAAAAATGGAAGAAAAAAATGGAACAGAAAGTGACAAAGGCGTGACAGCAGGAGTATGAAGGCAGAAGATGCTAGAAATAACAGCATGTTTGAAGTTTGGGTAGAATAAATCAGTAGAAGATAGAAAATTGATGGTGTAAGAAGTAGGAAAATTTGTTATAACCAAGCCTTAGAATAGCTGAGAAAGAATATAATCTACTTCACAAGTGAAATTAGAGAGGAGCATAACTACTTAGTTAGGGTCCTGTGGACAGAGGAAAGGATCGGCCCAGTCACTGGTACTACACTAATATGTATTGCAGTGTTTGTCCTGGAAAGACAATGATCCCCACAGGCTACTGTGCTTAAATACTTTGTCCCCTGCCAGTGACATTCTTTTAGAAGGTTGTGGGAACTTTGAGCTGTAGGGCCTGCCTGCAGGAAGCAGACTGCTGGAAGTTGCAGCTCAGCCATGCCCCCACTTTATCTCTGTTTCCTGATAGCCCAGGAGCAAGACGTCCTAGCCATATGCTCTTGTAAGGATATGTCTCCACCATGTCTTCCCCATCAAGATGGACTATATTTTCTCAAACTGTGAGCCAAAGTAACGTCACCTTCTCTTGACTTAGATCAGATAGTCCATCACATACATGAGAGATGTTACTACTACAGGATCCATGGATGGTTTCTTCTAATTCTTGTATTTCCTCTGTAAAGCCAGAGGCAAAACAGTCATTCAGCAGCATTTGCTAAGGGTCTGGGTGTGGGATCCACAGAAAAAGAGATGTATGAAAGAAGAACCCAGCCTATTGGCAAGACGATGTAAAACAAATAGAAGGCATTACCATCTATTACAGGTGACGTGACTGACTCATATGAGCTAATCGTTAAGTGCTTCAGGATTCTTGGACCCAGTTGTTAAACACAGCTACTAAGTCATTTGGAATTCAAAGAAATAATGCATTTTTAAAAACAAAATTAATATAAATGCTCACCACTGATTAGTTTATTACATTTTACAGCGTGGGTCTTCTTGGAATTCTTCACACAAGCGCATCCATACAATGGTTCCCCACTGTGAATCTCTTCCCGACTGACCATTCAGTGGCATAATACTGTGAGTTTGAAATTAGCCATGATAAGAGTCTTCACACCCCAGAAATTGGAAAGTACAAAAATCAATGCTTCATCTCTTGTTTGCTTGCTTGCCTAGACTGAAGCGATAGAGAAAATGTTAGGAGTGTGTGCAAAATGCAAACCTATGTGGTTGTGTCTGTTACACTGTACAAACAGAAAGTTAAGCAACTGCGCACCCCATATTAAGAACGAACCATCAGCAAAGAAACTACAGGGACACCGATGTGTGGGTAAAGCTCCCATACCAGCCTCCGTTGTTTAACTTTTGTCCTATTGGTTAAGGTAAATAAAAGTAGCAGCTGACATTGATGCTGGAACTATGTGTACATTAGCTCAACCATAAGTAGGTGACAAACACAAGAATTTTGCCAAGAATTGCTAAAAATTATTCTGTGAGAAGTTGTCTCTCAAAGCAATGTATAGTGAAGTGTGTGTGCGCGCGCGTGTGTGCATGAGTGCGTGTGCATGTGTGTTGTCTTGGCTCTCTTTTTTGCTTTGTTTTGGTTTTTTGTTTGTTTGTTTTTCAGAAAGCCAGTGGGTTAAGTACTCAGCAACTGATCATCTTCACCAAAATAGGAAACAGAGAGGTGGGGAGCCAGTGTGCAGAGGACTTTCATCTGTAATACATGCTCTTTCTCCATCTATAGTTGCAGAATTTCTAGATACATTATTAATTTCATTTGTCTGCTCACCATTCACTTTGGAAAGTGCAGTACTCACAAGAGAGGCAACAGAGAAGACAAAAGAGCATCAGTAAGTCCTTTGTTAGTTCCCCTTGTGACCACACCATATCCCAAAATTTCTAATCCCCCAGAAGCTCACTAAATACCCAGAGTAAAGAAAAACTTCCCAGAGAAGACTCCAAGTATTCAGGTTGGAATGTGAAATGTCCCCACAGGCTCATGCACATGGCTACTTCTGGACTGTCCATAATATGAGGAGCTTCAACCCTCATGCCATGAAATCAGGGTGCCATTCCAAGATGGACTAAAATCCTAAACAATGAGCCAAAATCAATCCTTCTTCCCTTAAGTACTTTCTCTGCGGTATTTTTTTTCCCACAAAAATAAGAAGCCAATATAGAAAATTGGTACTAAGAGTGAGGTTATTGTGATAAATATGACCAGGTGTTTCACAGGGTTTTGGTTTTTTTTGTTGTTGTTTTTGTTTGTTTTTTTTTTTTTAACTCTTCTCTGGGAGGAATATGGAAGAGCTTGGAGCTGAAAGCAAGAGAAGCTTTCAAATGCTATAAGCAGGACTTAATGGTATTCTGCTGAGAGTTTGGAAGACTAAATGGACTTGACACTACGACACAGGCATCAGCATGGGGGGATCAGTGCACACTATTATGGCTCAGATGTCAAATGACCCCAAGGGCTCACATACTTGAACTTTCGGTCCCCATCTGGTGGCCCTACTTTATACAATTGTGGAACTAATACACAAAAGGTAAAAAAAAAAGCAAGCAAGCTTTCTGTCTATCTCTTAGTCTCTCCCAGAGTTAGTCCTCAATGTTGTTAGGCTTTCTTTGAACAATGCACATTTATTGGACTTCTGGATTCACCTACCTGGACTACTCATTTGCAAGACTATGTGGGGAGTGAAAGTATTGTCTGACTTAAAAAGCCACAGACTACGACTCTGGGACCCTCACAGACATCAAATAAAACATTAAGTAATTTGGACCAAATGAACGTTAAGGTCCAAGTTACTCATAGTGGACAAGGAACATCATAAGACAGCAACTTACTATTCACTCCCAACAGCTATGAGCAATGTTCTAAAGCTGGATTTTGTTTTTACAACCAAAGGATACAGTCGATTACCTCAATAAGACTCAATTTATAAGGGAAATATCCCTTAGTGGTACAATGGAAGTGTGTGACAATTGTCAGTAAATGAAACAGACAACAAAGCATTTAAGTTACCTACTGTGACATGCATTATCTCAAGATAAGACAATCTCATTGTCACCTCACTGTTCCCACTAAAATATATCAACAGGGGTCTTTTCTGTGACAAAGACAACTACGGCTCACAAAATATTCGCATGGTCTTTTTCATTTCCCAGATGTTTTTGAAATTGTGTTGCCATGTGATGGGTTTAAGATTCATGATGATATGTTAGTATCAGTGAGGGAAGATGATTCTAAATCTATCCCCTTAGGAGCCCTCCTGAGCCACCTCTACAATTGTGAGTCACAGAGAGACCACAAATGCCTGTTACAAACTCTTTGTTTTCTTTTTCTTTTTTTTTTAAAGATTTATTTCATTATGTATACAGTGTTCTGTCTGCAGGTATGCCTGCAGGCCAGAGGAGGGCACCAAATTCCATTACAGATGGTTGTGAGCCACCATGTGGTTGCTGGGAATTGAACTCAGGACCTCTGGAAGAGCAGCCAGTGCTCTTAACAAACTCTTTATTTTCTACTTTAAATACAGCACCTACTAAATCATTACATTATCAAGGAATATCAAGAAGTGGCCAATATCTTCATTGAACACTATAGCCACTACTTTTCCCTTCTTCCCAAAGGAAAAACATAAAATGCAGCAAGCACTACTTCATGAAACAACACATATTCCAAGAATATAATGCATCTCTCTGGTCAATTTTGTTTGATCAAATTAAACCATAATATGTAATCTTCTATCATAATTTAAGACATGTAGAGTGAAAATTATTGTTTATGAATTTTCTTCAGCAATTACTAGTCTGAAGAATTGAGTAAACAGCATATCTTACAAAGGCTAGTCAATGATATTCCATGTTGTTCATTACTTAGTACCTATTTTTTAAACTTTTTATTTAAATTAAACCTAGATTCATGAAAAGCCATATAAGAAGAGATGGAACACAGTTACAGTATTATTGTCCCTTGAAATATTTAACCAAGGATGACAATTTGATGTAACCTAGTACATGAACAAAACCAGTAAATCTCCATCAGAACAATGCTGATATAGACCTTACTCAATAATGTACTGCTCTCTCTGTGTGTTTGTGTGTGTGTGTGTGTGTGTATGTGTGTGTGTGTGTGTGTACTCGTGCACACATGCATGTAGGTACAAAGTTTTATGCAATCTGTTCCTTCATAAACTTCCTATGACAACCACAAAACATATTCAGACACCTTTTTATTTTTGCCTAAAGCCCTCCCTTTCTCCTAGCAATCACTGTTCTATATCGCTACAGATTTAACATTTCTGAAATGCTAACAGTGTGTAACCTTTTTTAGACCCCACCACCACATCATTAACCATGATGCTATTCAGGTTCGTCTAAGTTATTGCAGGTATTAATTGTTTGGGGTTTTGTTTAATCTTGTTTTTCTTTTTATTGCTCAGTAGAATTCCATCGTCTAGATGTACCAGAGTTTGAGTGTTCACTTATTGAAGGACATTTGGATTCTGTCCATGGAAAGTTGCTGCTAACTACAAATAACACTGCTGAGAACATTAATGATCAGGGATTTGCATAAGTATGGGATTTAACTTCTCAGAGCTAAATGCCAAGAGTACAATTCCTAGGGCATAAGACAAATGCATATTTTATTTTCAAATAAATTACCAGGTGACTTTTCTCAGTGGTGTTTGTGTGTTTGTGTGTGTGTAGATACTACATCTTCCCACCGACAATGATAATGAATCTACCTCCTTCTGGGTATCTCTAGTATCTAGTCTTGTCCTATTTTTAATTTTAGACATCATATAGATTTATAATAAAGTCTCTTTGTAGTCCTTGTGTGAACTTCCATAATGACTAATGAATAACTTTTCACATATATGCTTATTTTCTTTTTTCCTATCCCATTCTGATGAAATTACCTTCATGAATTTTTACCCATTTCTGATTAGATTGTTTCTTTAATCTTGTTAAGTTTCATTGCATTTTTGACACATGGTTCTTTGTTTCATGTGTGTTTGATAGGTATTTTTACCCAATTAATTATTATTAATTCCTAAAATGTGAATTGAATCTAAGGCTTTCCTTCACAAAATCAAATGAATGTGGATGAAGCAATTGAAAATTGGGATATAATAAGAGACTATATATAGCAGCCATTTCCCAACTTTTTCTGAAACAATGAGAAATTATCATTGCATTTTACCAGGAGATGCATGAAGGTTATTGAGATCCGCTGGGAAAGTGTTACATTTCAGTAAGTGTACCTGCAAATGATTGATTAACTTTCAACACCCTAAACTGAAGACAGGGGAAAACACATTGAAGTGATTTACTTAGAAGTTCATCAAGCATGTGCCAATATAATAATTTTTTTAATCCAACAAGAAAATAGGTGTCAATAAATAAGTCATTAATAAGCTAAAGAGTCTTATTTTCTGTGCTTATTTAAAGATTAAGAAAGACGTCAAGGGATGCCTTTCTCAAAGACTAAAGGGTAATGTTAATGAGCTATAATGTGCTAAGTGTTTACTCTCAATGACAGAAAGGTCTAATGAAACAAAAACTAGTAAAAGAAAGCATTTTATCAGCTCGCAGACAACCAGACCTTGTGTAATCTCCTAACCAAATGTCAAGAACTATCATCACTGTTACTAAATTAAAAACTGATAAGAAAAAGCAAATTACTTTACAAGAATGGTTAAAATGGATATTTGCTTATTACCTGCGAAAACAAAATAACCCTCTAGAGTGGTTTCAGGAATAAAATACTTTAGCAATTAAAATAAAATTACATCTAATGGATCAGATTGTGTACATATGCAGATAAAGCAGGAATATAATGAAGCGTAATGATAGAAATGAGACAGAGTGTTGTTGGTGAGACCTCCTTTCATATAATCAAACTCTAGACAAACACTAATAATAAAGATAATGACTGAACCAGATGTGCTCACCTTGCACTAATGAGAAAGGTAATATCATTTTTACATTGTTCTGAGGGCACCTGCTAACTTGTCTACATGTCTCTGAGAACTATGTCTTTCTTAAAAATACTATCCAAATGAGAACGTGCTCTTTCCCCCTCCTGGGGATGTACCAGGCCTCTGACTTCATCCTTATATATCTCAAGAATCTCTCTTTAAGTCTTATATATATATAAACTCCATATTGAAGGAAAGCTGAATTACAGAAATGGCTGGATATCTGACCTCCAGAGCCTAAAAGCAAAAGCTTTTCTATTATTTTCCAAATATTCCCTGAATAGCGAATGCCTCATGTTTACTGCTCAGTTTAGAAAAACATGAGATGGACATCCACCCAAGTCCACACATGGAGCTGGAGTCAACAACAGCAACAAAAACTGTCAATTAACCAAGTCTCTAGCATACCATCCCAAAGTATCCTTCAAGTTTCTAGCATACCATCCCAAAGCATCCTTCAAGTCTCTAGCATACCACCCCAAAGCATTCTTCAGAGCTCTTAGCATTCCATACCTATCAGTAATATGCAACCCTATCATTCACCCACATAGCAAAGACTCAAGCTTCACTAATCACATATCAATTAGCCAATATTCTGGGGGGACTACATAGAAGGATTCAATTCATCATGAAACCCAAGAAAACAAGGGTTTTCAAATTTTAACGAGCAGGAGCCAGGAAAAAAAAAGAAATGTCATCTTAAAGGTCCCAGTATTTCTTCATTGATTTATTTATTTTATAACTGACTCTTCAAGATCTTTTTGTAAGCCTTGTGAGAGGTAGAGACAGAAATTCAGCCATGAAACACATTATTTTTAAGGTGAAATCAACAAACTAGGTCTCTTAATTGGACGAATGGAGAAGTTTCACAGATCTTGAGGGAAACTTTGAAGTCACCATAAGGCTATGTGTGTTTTAGAAAAGACAATTCAGACATTTGTACTGTGGTGTAGAAATACAAGCCATCCTCATGCAGAGAGAGGAAAGAAAAAGGTGGGGTCCAGAGAGGCAGAGGAGGTATGTGTTCAGGTTCTGCAGGGTAGATGCAGCCCATTCCTTCTTTAGGGGAATTCCATGTTTGTTGGTTGGTTTGCTTTAGTTTGATTTTTATCTTGTTTTGCTGAAATTTCCAGTCACTGAAGATGTGACTTTAAAAACAAAATTACCAGAAAAACCTTCAATTTACTTTGGGGGAGAACCTGGCCTAGATTGCTAATGGTCCCATAGTCTGGTTTTCAAAGGTGATCAAGCCAGAGTGTACAGATGTGGGCCTGCAAGGTTCCATGCCACAAAACCTTTTGTGGATCCCTCTCGAGAAAGATGCATTCTAGTGCTGAAATCTTGGGCCTTTCATAAGGGAGGCTCAGGACTCCCTGCTCTCCCTGAGTGATGTGGTAACTGACCTCAGGCCCCAGAGAAACTTGGCCACGCATTGCCCTGGTGGGGGGGTGTCAGGTTGGAGGGGTGTCAGGCTGGAGGGGTGTCAGGCTGGAGGGGTGTCAGGCTTGAGGGGTCCAGGCCAGAGGCCAAATCAGAACTGTGAAATGTAGAGCAGTGAACTCTCATAGGTCACTGCTAATTAATTCTCATGGTATTTCCCTTCAGCTCTGTGAACTTACAGTGTAGCCCTAATAAAATGAACTCTGTGTAAAAGCTCTGACCTAAATTAAGAGCAAAAGATAAAAGGCAAGGCATCCCCCATGTGAACTAGGACACTGAGTCTTAGAAGACAGAGGAATTGAGGGAGAGTTGCCTGACCAGGGCCTTGGTGTAGAAGTCTCAAGTAGAAGTACCGGGCAGTATACAGACCCATTCCCAGTAAGGAAATGGCTAAAGAGAGTACTGTGTGAGGGCCCAATATCCTAAATATCCCAGGATTCAAACATTTACAAACTCATAGTTGATGGATATGTTTCATTTACTAGGAATTGCTGGCTGGCAGCCTTGGAGCCGGGTGTCTTGTTTTGCTCTGCTTTGCTTTCAATTAATATTTTTTGATTGACATACAAAGTAATGGATTTCATTATGGCATAGTGTGTGTGTGTGTGTGTGTGTGTGTGTGTGTGTGTGTGTGTGTATGTATGTATGTATTGTGTGCATACAAGTGTGTGTGTGTTCAACTTGTGTGTGGTAGGGGCAGCACACGTATGTGAATGCCTTTGTACTTGTGGGCACATGCATGTAGAGCCCAAAAAATGGCATCAGATATCTTCCTCAGTCTCTCTCCACTCCACTTATTCAGGCAGGGCCTCTTGACAAACCCAGGGCTCACCAATTCCAGCTAGCCAGTCTACCTTGGATCCCCTATTTCTGGGTACTGGGGTCATGGGCAGCTGTCACCACCACCCAACTTTTACATGGGTGTTGCAGACCCTAACTCAGTTCTCACACTTACAGCCAATTGTTATCCACAGAGCCATTCTCATGGATACTTTGTGTCATTTCATATTATGGCACTTGTCTGCATATGACGTTATGCTTTGTTCGCCATTACCCCTCCCACTGCCCCCCCTTTTCTGATCCCTCCCTCCCTCACTGTTTATTCCATGAGCCTCTCTTTCCCTGATCCCTGAAGGTCTCCTCCTCCCCTCTCGTGAACTGCTTTCTATTCCCATAATGTGTGCACACACATGCATGTACACCCCCCCACACACACACATTAATTCATTTTGTACGTAAAAGATGTGGTATTTATCTAAATCTGCTTTCTTTCACTTAATATCATGGTCTCCACTTTCATTCATTTCCTTGCAAGGATAATGATTCCATTTTTCCTTATGGTTGCATTAAATTCCATGTGAATAGATTAAGGCTGTTTGAAATTCCATGGTGTGGGCTGAGATCCTAGAAATGTGGTTTCATTGTCACAGAGTTCAAGTTGACTGGGCTGTGTTCCCTCCAGACATGCCCAGGGATTCTGTGCCTTGCCTCTTTCAGCTCACGGTGGCTCCTAGATCTCCCTGGTTTGTTCCCTCACCCTTCAATGCTTTCTTTCTTTCTTTTACATGGAATTTTTGGGGTGAAGTCTCCCTATGTCTTTCCCACAAAGCATGCATGTGACCTACATTAGGATCTACCCAGAAGAGCCGATATAATCTCCCCACTCCAAGATGCTTAGCTGAATCACTATATGGAGATCCTTTTCTTCTGTTTTCCATGTAAAGAAACAATGAGAGACTTGGGGTTTGAGACAGGGTATCTAGTGAGAGACCTCTTTTCAATAGAGTAGACAGAAGAGTGTATCTAGGCAGAATATGAAGCATGTGCAGACATTCAGAAATGTGAGAGGGTTTGAAAGACTTTAATGAGAGCAGAGTTTTGTGTGGCTGGGTACTGTTTACAAGATGGGACTAGAAGAAAGTTAGAAGGGAAAGATGCTCCTTCTGTATAACAGAGATTTGTCAGGGCTGGGAATGGAGCCGATCTGTAGAGTGCTTCCTACAGTCCATGGAGCCAATCCCCAGCACCACACAAGACAGGCATGGGGACTTGTGCCTTAACTCCAGCACTTGGAAGGCAGATCAATAAGAACAAGGCCATGTATAAAGAAGAGATAGAGTGAAAGTGGGCATCATTGCCTTGTCCCTGAGTTTAGAGGAAATGCTTTAAGTTTCTCTCCATTTAATTTGATGCTGGTTACTGGTTTGCTGTATATCGCCTTTATTATTTCTATGTATGATCCTTGTATGCCCATTATCTCCAAGACTTTTAGCATGAAGGGTGTTGGATTTTTGTCAAATGCATCTAGTGAGATGATCATGTGGTTTTTTCTTTCAGCATGTTTATGTGGCAAATTACGTTGATAGATTTTCATATGTTGAACCATCCCTGCATTCCTGGGATTTTAGCCATATAGTACAGCATAACTATGCTACAGCCAATGCACCAAAGGGAACAGGAACATAGACTTTGTTACCTGTCAATGAGACACTTTGCCCTAGTGGTGCTGCCTTGTAGGCCCCCAGTGTATGAGGAGGTTCTTGGCCCTCATATGACTGCTGAACTGGGGTGGGGGACTGATATGTAGGGACACTCCACTCCGAAGAAGTGTGATGGAAGGGAAGGGGTAGGAGGTAGAGGGTGGGAGGGCGGGACTGGGAGGGGTGGAAGGAGGGTACTGTGGTGGAGATGTAACCTGAAGTAATAATAAAAAAAAAAGAACAAGGTCATTCTTGGCTACACAGTGACTTGTAGCCCAGCCTGAGTTACAGGAGACCATGCCTCAGGAAAAAAAAAAAGGCATCTATTCACTTGCAGTTCAGAGGAGAACAGCACAAAGGAGCAATGTGGGGTGCCTGGCAGTCCCTGTGTCCTTGAGCACTGGAACTTCTCTAGGGATAGGGACTGAGCTTTCAGCTACCAGAGTTGGCATGCACTAAGGAGCTTGCAGGCCTCTGTTGGGGGACCATGAGCCCTGGTGGCTGGTCCTTTTAGGGGAACATAGAGATAAGAGGTAATCTGCTCAGCTACAGCATCTGGGCTGAGCCCCTTAGACATTCCCCTCGGAAATACCTCAGGGTGAGACTTGTGTTTGGAATAAGCTAGCACACATAAGATCCTCTGGAGCTCCCGCTCACAAATGAGCAGACAGGCTGAAGAGAAGTATCTATCCCACTTAGCCAGAGCAATCACACACACACACTCACACACACACAGACACACACCCACACACACTTACACACAGACACACCAGACACACTCTCACACACACACACACACACACACACACACACACACACCAGACACACACTCACACCTCTTTTATTTTTTGACAAATCAAAGAGCAGTGACTGAAGGGTCTAAGTATCAGCATTGTTTTTCCCTTAATGGCTTGGATTTCCTCAGGTGAGAGAAAAAATAAAAGGAGACCATGCTGAAAAGAGGTCAGAGGAGAAAGGAGAGGCATAAGGTATGGGGAGAAGGTTTAGGAGTAAGTTCATCAACTCACTGAGGACTTGTATGTGCCAGGAGCAATCCACATTGTGCATGAAATAGCAGTGAACAAGCCAGAGAAACTTACACTCTGGAAGCTTGGTGTGGACTTTTTTGTTCCCTAATCTAGGCTTTTTCCCTGTGCTAGGCTCTTACTTGTATTCTCTTTAAGACTCACAGAAGGGGCCAGGAAACATGGGCTTGTATGCAGAGAAGGTTATGCTGGCCTGAAGCAGATAGAAGCAGAAATGCAGAAAGCCTATCTGAAATGTTTCTGGATGTGCCTTGCCCACAGAACCCTACTTCCTATGGCTATCCACTTTAGAGTCCAGTCTGCAGTCAGTTGTTCTGAAAGTCTACCCAAGGAAAGCAGAAGAGTCCCAAGGATAAATGGAGGGAAGTCTCCTGAGTGTGACCTGCACTTTTGGCCATGTGAGGCGATATGGACTTGGCTAGATACTCTTGATTATTATAGAGCAAGTGAACACTAAAACAAGCTGAAACTGCAGCTGGCTGGGCCAGATGATATGCCGCTGATGCTTCCAACCCCATTAATTTTGTGATTTTTTTTTAATTGTTATCCAAGTATCTATCACAAGGACTAGCAAGTGAACCATTACTAAGAACAAGAAAAGAGGACAAAAGATTGCATGCAGTAAAGTCATTTGGATCATAAGAAAGGAAAAGTGTATCATTTAAAGGGGGAAGTAGAGGAGCGAAGATGGCGGCGACCTACACTGACGCATTCTGAATGCGGGGAAAAAAGGGCCATAAAAAACACAGAGTTACTGGGCACTGTGCAAAAACCGGAGGGGCTAGACCCCCCCCCCCCGGGAACGCTCACAGCTCCCAAGGGACTGTTAAAAGTCCCAGGGCAAGGCTCTCCCCATCTCTCACAGACACGGAGGCCACTAAACCGGGGATTCGGGAACTCCCATTTGGTGAGGCGCCTGGTAAGATCGTTCCCAACTTACAGCAGGCAGAATCAGGGTCCACTTGGCCATAGATCGCTGTCCTATTGGGCTCCCCACACATCAGGTTGAACTTATACCCACGTAGAAAAGGTTGCGAGATAGTGGAAGCCTTAGCAAGGAACAAACAGGGGGCTCAGCAGGTGGTCCACAGCCGCTCGTGAAGCGGAGGGCGGGAGGTTCCGAGAGAGCGCGGGAAGCTGGGAACACAAAGGCAGGCGGGAGCGGCCAAATCTCACACACTCACGAGAGCGCAGCTGGGGAGGGAGCACTGCTGGCAGGGCCAAATCCCCGCCAGTCCACGGCAGGTCATCTGGGGAGAGAGACAGGCGTGGGTGGGACCAGGGGTCCGTGCATCCACGGCGGAGCTGCTGGGACGAGAGGTGCACTCAGGCAGCCGGAGGATCCGGGGCTTGGGGTACCCACGGGACATGTGGCGGCGCAGACAGGAAGGAAATCAGGCACAGGGTCCAGCCCTGTGGCGAGAAGACTAGAGAGAAACCAGAAATCGGGACCATAGCTGTATCCTGGAAAATCCAGACATATCAGGTGTGGAGCCAGACCCTGTCAGCCTCCGGGACGACAAACAAAGCCCACAGAATCTGTGCCTGGGCAAACAGGCCCATACCATCAGAACCATTACAGGCTGATAACTCAGAGTGCAACATAGAGAAGTCTGAATTGGGAGCAGTGAAACAATCCTGGTCCATTACTCACAACCTGGGAATAGGCTGCACCAGATCACAGTGCCTCTGGCCATTAAAATCACAGTGACCTTGAAATCCCCCTGTAAGCAACGACAGATAGCCAAGTAACTCGTCCCCTGCACCAAATCATCCACTGTGGTTCCAAGCACAGAAAAAAGACAGCTAAATGCATCCAATGGTGAAAGGTCAAAAAAAAAAAAAAACAGAAATCAAGGAATTATGACTCCAACAAAGCAGAACCACCCTAGCTCATCCAATTCGGATGACCACACACCAACAGAAATACATGAAAACATTGACAATTCTGCAGTATGGAAAGTGATAGAGTCCCTGCAAGAAGAACTTAAATCTATGAAGGAATTCAAAGAAACCACAATTCTACAAATCAAAACAAGGAACAACACCATTAAAGAGCTCCAAGCCAAGGTGACAGAGCTTGAACAGGAAAAGGAAAAAGCCATGAAAGATTTTCATACAAAAACAAGCAAGCTGGAGAAGGAAATGTACAAAACGAACAAAACCATACAAGACATGAAAATAGAAATAGAAACAATAAAGAAAACACAGTCAGAGTTAAAAGAGGAAGTGGAGAACCAAGGGAAGAGAACAGGAACTACGGATGTGAGTATCAACAATAGGATGCAAGAGATGGAAGACAGGATCTCAGGCATGGAAGATTCAGTGGAAGAAATCAGTACATCATCCAAAGAAAATGAGAAGGCTAAAAAATCTCTCACCCACAACATCCAAGAAATCAAGGACTCATTGAAAAGACGGAACCTAAGAATTAGAGGTATAGAGGAAAGAGAAGACTCCCGACTCCAAGGTCCAGGAAATATCTTCAACAAAATCATAGAGGAAAACTTCCCAAACCTGAAAAAAGAGATGCCAATAAAAATCCAAGAGGCATACAGAACACCAAACAGATTAGACCAGAAAAGAAACTCCTCTCGCCACATAATAATTGAAACCCCAAATATACAGAACAAAGAAAGAATATTAAAAGCTGTAAGAGAAAAAGGTCAAGTCACATTAAATGGCAGACCCATCAGAATTACACCTGACTTCTCCCCAGAAACGATAAAAGCTAGAAGGGCCTGGTCAGATATACTACAAGTCCTAAGAGATCATAGATGCCCAGCCAGACTACTTTACCCAGCAAAACTCTCTATCAACATAGATGGAGAAAACAAGATATTCCATGACAAATTTAAATTTAAACAATATCTACCCACAAACCCAGCCCTACAGAAAATCCTAGAAGGAAAATCCCAACCCAGAGAAGAAAACTCAACCCAAGAAAACAAAGGGAATAGAAAACCCATTAGCAACTAAATCAAAAGAGGAACAGAACCACCGCCTATACCAAACTAATGGGAAATAACAACCCCAGGTCACTAATATCCATCAACATCAATGGTCTCAACTCCCCAATAAAAAGACATAGGTTTACAGAGTGGATCCGCAAGCAAGACCCTTCCATATGCTGTATACAAGAGACACATCTAACTACAAAAGATAGACACTGCCTCAGAGTAAAGGGTTGGGAAAAGGTTTTCCAAGCAAATGGACCCAGGAAGCAAGCTGGAGTAGCCATCCTAATATCAAACAAAACAGACTTCCAACTGAAGTTAATGAAGAAAGACAAAGAAGGGCACTATATACTCATTAAAGGGAATATTCATCAAGAGGAAATTTCAATACTGAACATCTATGCCCCAAATACAAAGGCACCTACTTTCGTAAAAGAAACACTTCTAAAACTTAAAGCGCACGTCGATCACAACACATTAGTAGTGGGAGACTTCAACACCCCACTCACAACAAAGGACAGATCATTAAGACAGAAGACAAACATAGAAATATTGAGTCTAACAGAGATCATGAAACAAATGGACCTAACAGATATCTACAGAACGTTTCACCCAAACACAAAGGAATACACCTTTTTCTCAGCACCCCACGGAACCTACTCCAAAATCGACCACATAATTGGTCACAAAGATAGTCTCAGTAGATACAAGAAAATTGAAATAACACCTTGTATCTTATCAGACCACCACGGAATAAAGCTGGTCTTCAACAGTAAAAGAATCAACAGAAAGCCTACACACACATGGAAATTGAACAGCTCCTTACTGGATGACCACTGGGTCAGGGAAGAAATAAGGAAGGAAATCAAAGACTTCTTAAAATCCAACGACAATGAAGACACAACATACCCAAACCTATGGGATACATTGAAAGCTGTGCTACGAGGAAAGTTCATAGCACTAAGTGCTTTCAAAAAGAAAATTGTGACAGCTCATATTAGTGAACTAACAGCTAAGCTGGGTGAATTGGAAAAAAAAAGAAGCAAACACTCCCAAGAAGAGCAGAAGACAGGAAATCATCAAACTTAGAGCTGAAATCAACAACTTAGAATCAAAAAGAACTATACAAAGAATCAACGAAACCAAGAGTTGGTTCTTTGAGAAAATCAACAAAATAGACAGACCCCTAGCCAAATTAACTAAAAGGCAAGGGAAAGAACACAAATCAACAAAATCAGAAATGAAAAGGGAGAAATAACAACAGACATTGAGGAGATCCAGAAAATATTCGGGCATTACTTTAAAAATCTATATTCCACTAAATTTGAAAACCTAAGCGAAATGGACAATTTCCTCGATAAATTCCACCTACCAAAACTAAATCAAAATCAGAATAACAGCTTAAACAGCCCAATAACACCTAAGGAAATAGAAACAGTCATTAATAATCTCCCAACCAAAAAAAGCCCAGGGCCAGATGGCTTTAGCACGGAATTCTACCGGACCTTCAAAGAGGAACTAACACCATTACTCTTCAAACTCTTCCACCACATAGAAACAGAAAGATCACTGCCAAACTCATTCTATGAGGCCACTGTCATTCTGATTCCTAAACCACACAAAGACACAACAAA
>CAJQZJ010033461.1:6497-25048 GCA_907164525.1 Lophiomys imhausi | reverse complement strand
GTGTGTGTGTGTGTGTGTGTGTGTGTGTGTGTGTGTGTGTGTGTGTGATTCTGTTTCCAAACATTGTTATTTTACTGGGCTGTAAATTTTAATGACTAACAATGGAAATTACTTCCCTAAATAATATCTCAGTGCAGTTCCAGATCATAGCTAGCTGAAACAAAGGAGTTGGTGGGCACAATTGGAATACAGAAGTAAAAAGAAAACATGGTCCGATATGGTCATGGAGAGGCACAGGTGGCCAGCATGCCCTCTGTTTCCTCTTATGCTCCTTCCTGGCACGTTGTGTGACTGTGCTGTGCCCCTTCCCATAGCCATAGGCAATGGGCCACAGAGACTGTGGCTGTTCCAGGCTTATCCTTTATCTCTGACTGAGCACAGAAGTTGAGGTTTAAACAATGTATAACAGGACTTCATGCCAACTAGGGCATCTTCCCTGATGCCCAGATTCTCACTTCCCAACCTCCTTTTCTCCAGATCCTTTCATGGTTAATAAGACCAATTCCTGTACTCTGTAATTTTTTAAGTCACTGCTGTCAATCAAGCCCAGGACTTTGTACATACTAGGTGGTCCTCTACTACTGAGCTACACTCCCAACCCTTTTAATTTTTTTTTATCCATACACATTGCTCTGTCTTTTCTATGTGAATTCGGCAGATTAGGCTGTATACTTTATATATACACTTATTACATAATTGTAATTCATCATCACTTAAATGATTAAATAATAAATTTGAGCAGAATTTAGTTTTTGGAAATTAGTGTCTGGGTTATTGCTATATCCTCAATACCTAGCACCATCTCAGACACAAAATGTATGCTTAATATTGGTCAAATGGAAAAGGAATGACATGGGGTGAACTTCAGATACCTTAACATGTTGCTCTACCCAATAGAGCCAAACCTCTGTAATTCAGGAAAACTATATTAGATATCAAAGACTCATATGTTAAATGTTCAATTTTTTATTGGAAATTCAGGTAACAAGAACTGAAACTATTGTCAATGGAGACAACAAAGGGCTCTTCTCCTGAGGAAGACAGACATAGCTTCTCCTGATTTCTCTAGGTGTCAACTCACACAACTCATACAACTCCATGCATACCTGATGCTTATTCACACACTTCCTGGTGCCTGAGTTCTGTGTTCATCAGCACCTTCCCACCAATACACAGTTTCATAGCCATTGGCCTCTGCCTGGCCCCACCATGCTCCCCACAGCATGGTGGAAGGATTGGAGACGTCATGCTTAATCTTCTCCACCCTCAACTTTGCAAAGCCTCACCCTCCAACCCCCCAAAGCAAGCTTGTGTCTTAGTAACTTTCGTAACCTAGCATCATATTTACCCTACGATTTACCTGACTGTGGGGTAAAAGAAATGTGAACTATTTCCCAGTCGTGTACCTTACCCTGCACTTATTCTCCTGCACAGAAACCCATCTGGTACCACTATCACATTGTACAACGACTATCACATTGTTGTAGTTGTGTGTATCATGATGCTGATCTAACCTCATCCAAAGATGTACCCAGGCTGTCCAAAGGGGAGGAAGGGAACTTTGTGCTTCTGTGTAGGTTAAAGAGACCATCCTAGGGAAGGGAAAGATGGGGTTGATGGCTTCCAAAAATAGCCTGGAAAAGAACATTGCCAACAAACATTGCCAGAGCAAGCCTGAACAACAATTCTAGGGAAGCCATGGAAGACTGGCCTTCCACAAGGTGTCACACGGAGCTAGGAGCAACAGCCCAAAGGTGTCTTGTGAAGACTGCAGAAGTTGTTTTCTGTGATCTAAAAGAATGAACCCTAAAAGTTCCTTAATATTGGAATGTCCACTAGCAATGGGTTTGAGTGATATTTGATCGTGCCTCTGAGTAAAAAGAACTTTGTATGTGACATCTCAAATTTGTCCCTACAGAACCACACTCCTCTGTCCTTTGTACTGTCCTCTGTTGACTTGTGGGTAACAGCAGTACACACCTGAGTCCTGCCTTCCAGCTAGGTTCAGTCACTGGGGAGCTGGGTGCTGCTGTGGAGAAAGAAAAGGGCTTCTTTGCTGCCAGGTCAGGTCAAGTTCACTGCCGTTTCCAATGGGAAAGTTATTACAATTCCCAAAGAGGCTAACACTGAAGTACCCAGAGCTATCCCCATACTCTGAAGCCTGAGGGTTCTGATGGCTTTGCTTCTGTCTGGCCCAGATCCTGAAAGCATTCCCTATGGTTGTCTTATACATAGCACATCTTTTTAAATAGATCCGTTAAATTAATGGAGAATTCCTTGCTGGCTTAAACTATTTCAGGCATACCATCTGCTTCTTGTGGGGATTCTGACTGAACAGAGTTAAACAGTTCACACTGGTCTTTGTGATGACAAGGGATCCCCGATTGTGGAGTGATCTCAGGGTGCCCTTGCTTAGAGTGGGAGTTGTAAGTTAGATTGGTTTGAACCAGTTAATATTTGAAACTTGGAATTCTATTAAACAAGGAGACTTAAAGAGTATAAAGAGTAATTGTAAACTAAGACATAAAAATAAGTGAAGGAAACAGACAAGGGGATGAGAGAGAGAGAGAGAGAGAAATACCCTAAAATTACAAAGAAAAAATGTTGTAGATAAATATGACAGGTTGAACCTGAGTTTTTTAATAGGTTGGGACCAAGTGTGCTTTGGGTTTCCACGCAGCAGTTGTACACTTACAATGCACCATAGGCTTCAAGGAATTGCCTACTGGTACACAGACCCTCCCATAGAGCTTACTAGAATGTGCATCCTTCAGAGCCCTTGAGGGATGCATACTGTTTGTGACCCCAAGGCATGATCCAGTTGGAGTCACACACATCTCAGAAAGGGGACGAAAGAAGAGCTAGCTACATAGCCCAAGCTTACGTTGAACTCATGGTCCTCCTGTCTCAGATTCTTGAGTGATAGGATTACAGGCATGTGTGTTAACACCTGGATTAGGCTCTAGGTCTATTTATGTCACATTAATACTCTGATACTAAAGCTAAGCTAGTTCCTGGGTTCTTTAGAACATGGCAGGTCATAAACATGGATGTCTCTACCCGTACGCCATCTTCTTATTTTATCCTATTCATTCCCTCTCCTGATGAGATGAAGACCTACAACTACTGGAGAGGACAATCTCCTATTCTAATGTTTATTCATGAAAAATACCTTCAGACTCATTCCATAAGGATGTTTAATCTGGGCCACTCAAACTGACCTAAAATTTAACCCTGATGAGATCTTTCCAGTTTCCTCCTGAATGCATGAATCCAATCAAATCTTCAGCACATGATGACTTTATGTTGTATGAGAACTATGATTCTGCCTCTTAAGAGTACCATGTAACAGGAATGAGAGCTCATGACAGTGGCTAGTACTGTGGAGTAGGTAGGGGCAGCGCACACTGGAGGGGCTGTGTAGAGGGAACGTTCTATTTCAGATGGGGACACTGAGCACCCATGGACATTCTGACTACAGACATGCTCTTTGCAATTTCTTAACTGTATCATATGTTGCAACAAAAAGTTCTTTCTATGGCTGTTTTGTATTTCCTGGGATGTTTTTGTTTTTTGTTTTGTTTTGTTTTGCTTTCCAGGGTACCTCGAGAGACAGAACCCAGGGCTCTGGGTATGCAATGCAAGCACTCTACCACTGAGTCAAACTCTTTGCAGTTTGGCTTCAAATGTCCTCTAAAGCTTCTATGATAAATGCTTGGGCACTGGTCCATAATCCAATTGTGGATGATACGGCCTTCCAGAAGTGAGGTCATGGAGGACATGTCCCTGAAAGGTCTATTCAGACCCCAAGACCACAGACCACACCCTGCCTCTCCTCCCAGGATGCCATAAACACTTCCACTACCCCACACACCCTCTCACCATGATGTGCTGCCCTGCCATAGGCCCAAAGTATCAAGGTCAAGCAACCCTCGCCTGAAACCTATGAACCTGTGAGCCCAAATAAATCTTTCTTCTTATAAGTTGATTATCACAGACATTTTGTCACCTTGCTGGGTATCTTGCTAAGCCATACCCCCAGTCCACAAATAGCTGATTTTATAATGTTTTACAAATCATCAAGAGATGTGTAATGAAATATCTCCCTTGCTAATTCTTTTCACCTGAATATCCGTAGCATTAGCTGTTATTGTCAAGTGTTTAATGTGTTGTTCTACACTTTTAAAGTGTATACAAGGAAATAGATTCTCACTCACCATGTTTTTACACAAAAGAGCTCACAAAGGGACACGATGAACACACTGGGTTCTGCCTTTTATTTTTCCACTCACAATGAATCTCAGAGATCTCTTCTTATCAGTGCACGTGGCTCCTCCACCCCTCATGACAGCTCCATTGTATTTCGTTAAATGGATGCGCCACACTTTATTTAACCATTGACAGGCACTTGAGTTGTTTCTAATCTTTTGCTTCATAGAACTATATTGAGCTCCTAGATAATAACAAGAAAGAAGAAAGGAAGAGACAGGAGAAAGCGATGGAATCAGAAGTGAGAAAGTGTTGTCAGGGACACAAAGGCCCCGAGTTCCTTTGGCGTGGGGAAGGCTGGGTGGAGGGAGGGACGGTGACAACAGAGATCAACGTCTGCTCCACCAACCCTAACATTTTCTTTGAAGGGTTGCCTATTTTAACAAGAGCAGGTTGGGAAGCACTGCTTTTTCACTAGAAAGGTTGGATTATCTGCATAAATCTGACATAGAGGGGTTTCATAAACATGACTAAAATAGGAGTCTCTCTCTTACCTAGGCTAAAGACAAAAACTAATTCCAATCATCCAGTGTTTCAGTTCCAGGAATAAAATGCTAACAGTCTCCAACTCACCACTTCCTCTAAAGCAAGGAGTGGCAGCTGCTGCTATAAGGGCCACAAGAAGCTAAGGCTCCCAAAGCTACTGCCCTGCAAAATGCCACACCTGATTTGTAATCCTCTCCCTTGTTCCCATCCCTCCAGGGCTAAAATGCCCAGCTGCCTCTTTCTAACCAAAATTTATTTTTATCAAGGAAACACCACCCTGGCTAAGCTCTCGAGAAAGCAGGCCTGAGCTGCAGAGACCAAACAATTGTTCCCATTTACATGGCTGCTTCAAGAGAGAGTGAGATCACAGCATCAAGGGGACATTTAAAAATGTTCCCCCAGGCAAGAAGAATTGACTTCCTCTGTTCCAGGATGAAGGTAGGGGAGAATCTCCTGATCCACCTAGCTGCGGCCTAGTAAAGCTGGGCAACTGACACACACATGTGCCCGTGAACCCAGAAATTCTCTGTGCTGTGATTTATGCAAATATGTTAATTCATAATTAAAAGGTAATCAGGATCATTTTAGTGGCCTTTTCTTCCTGTTAGCCTGCCTCAGTGGCAGGCCCCTGTCACATCAATTGGGCATGTGAATACATCAATTCCAGTGATTTTTATTATCTTAAAAATAACTTAGCTGCTGTGGAAGCTGCCTTGGGGAGCCCAGTCTCCAAGGAGGAAGCTATCTAACAGTCAGTCCCTTCTCATCTCCCAGTTACTGACATGCAGGAAAAGAAACATTCACTTTTAATAATAGGGCTCTCTTTCATGCAAGAAAAGTAGAGGATTTCTAAAAATAAATAATTCATGCTCCTCCAAGCTCCCAGAGAATAAATTTGTTCCTTTTCTGTTTTGTTTTTCTTCAAGATATGACATCTTAGGAAGAAGAAGCAGTATGTGTGGGGGGGAGGGGGAGACAGCACTTTCTGCTTCTGTGGATAGTAACATGTGGAGTGTTTCATTCCCTGGTGCAACAAAACCTCAAGATCAACCGACAAGAGCTGAAAACCTTTTCCCAGTAGACAGACAGTGCCATCTAAATGTTCTCTCCAAAGACACTGCTTCATACACAGACTCACAAAGGCATGTCAGTTTTCCCTTTATGTGCACACACATCCCTTTTCAAAGGAAAAGAGAAAAAAGAAAAAAGAAAAGTGATCCCATAACCAAATTCAGCACGCAATTAACTACACGGTGTTCACCACGTGACCAAGCAGATTGTACTTGTGCTATGTTTTTGGTTTCATGGTTTTTAAGTGTTTTAATTCCTTCTTCATTAAAAGAGCATGACATTTCCAGTATATCATCCACTGATATTTCTGAAATTTCAGTGCATCTACAAATAACAACAACAACAAAAATTAACCAGTACAGATTCTTGATCATTATCTACCAAAATTCCTATTGGCTTTGTCTGGTATATGGTCCAGGTAACTCTGGTCCACTTAAACTGTGTTTGAAAAGCATTCATATAATTCTGATGAAGTACAGTGTGACAATAAATACATATAACAATTTCCTCCCTGATACAATGATGTTGTATGGACAATGGTCATTCCTGAAAATTGACTTTTGGTCCCTATATGCCCTTCAGTGGATTGTTCTTTTGAAGGAAATTGTATATTTGGGTTTGGGAAATGATTCTGCGGGGCTATAATTCTTGATCAAACTGAAGCAAAAGTAGAGAAATATCATAAAATCCAAGCTCCTGAGATATTGATTCAAAATTTGGGCAAGGAAAGGCAAGCATCAGGTTCAGCAAATACTGATGGAAGTTATGTATTCTCTTCCAGGAGAAAGAAGGAGGGAGTAAAATAAAGAGAAAGGAAGAGAGGGAGAGGAGCAGGAGGAGACAGTATCTCAGCACAAACTTTATGCAGTTCTCAGGGTTATAGACCTTGAGCCCACTGCCACCCCTCTGTGTTCCTAGGTCACAGGTCTGATGACAACTTTGTATTCGAGCTCAGAAATGTGAAGGCTGTGTACTCCGTGAGGCTGTGGTGTCTACAACTAAACGTTTCATGAGTCGGAACTAGGTCTTCCAAATCCAGGAAACAAAAACCTGTTAGCAAACATGTCAGGTCCAAATATTCTAAGGCAAAATAAAGCCTCATCACTTCAGAAAATCTATGGCAATAGATAAGTTTAAATTATAAAGTATAAGAATTTGAGGCTAGAGAGATGGCGGAGTAGTTAAGAGTGCATACTGTTCTTTGCAGAGGACCTGAGTCTGGTTCACAACCCTGTTGTGAACTTCACAAACTCCTGTAGCTCCAAACCCAAAAGGATCGGACCCCTTCTGCCCTCCAGGGGCACCATGCTCACATGTACAATCTTCCCTCTGACACACACGGGTGTGCACACACACACTAATAAAAATAGTAAAAATGAAGAAGAAACTCAGTAGGACTAGCATAGGGAAGGGGTGAAGACTTTTTATTTGAGTTAAAAAAAATCTTCTTGAAATGCAGCAGAAGCCCTTGGGTTGCCCATTCCTTAATATTATTTGAACCGAGTAAAGTACTTTGTTATGACTTCGTGACAATCCCCCAGGTGGGTCATTGACATCACACACAGCAGTTCTCCACAGAGTAGAGCAAGGTCAAGGCAGAGCCAGAATTTCCATCAGCTGTTTATTAAGTTTGCTCGTCCTATTTTGTCTATCTGATCGCACAATTAGAGGAATGGTGAGGTCATTTCTACAAGGCATCATGAGCCTGCAAAGAAAGGTATTGTAACAATGCGCAGCATTGTGTCATCGGCTTACGCTGGAGTATCGCTTCCATCTGTTTATTTAAGAGTGCTAGGAGGCTCCAATAAACTGCTTTCCTCAAGAAGACATTGTCTGTATAAAGCATGGTATTGAGTATTCTTTCTTCAGAGTTCAGGAGACCAGAGGGATATGGAATTGGGGGATTTTTCAGATTTTGGAATATTTATATACACATAATGTATATATATATATATATATTAGAGATAGAACCTAAGTCTAAACATAAAATTCATTTATGGTTCATATATTCCTTTGATGCAGAGCACAAGGGTGATTTCACACAATACTTTGGGCTGACTTGTGTTTTAATACCAGCCTAGCGCGTGAAGTCAGGTCTGGAATGTTCTAATCACAGCAACCAATCAGCACTCAAAGAAAAGAGGTTGGATTTTTGAAGCTTTTCTGGCTTTAGGTTTGCAGGTTAGGAGTGTTCAACCCGTGTAGCAAATGAAGTCACCGGCACCAAGTTTAAAAATCAGAGACTTTTGAAAGGCCCAGAAAAGGGAAACTGGATAAGTCAGAAATGCCAAATGGAAGAAAACAGGGTCTAGGGGTGTATCCCAGTCAGCAGAGTGCTCTCTACACAAGCACACACAGGCCTTGCATTCAATCCCAGGAGTTTATGAACTGTTTGTGAAGGTTTGAATGACAATGGCCCCCAAAGGTTCATAGAATACTTGGTCACCAGGGAGTGGTGCTATTTCAAAGGATGAAGAGGTGTGGCCTTGTTAGAAGATATCACTGGGTGTGGCTTTGAGGTTTCAAAAAGTCCACTCCAAGCCCACAGTCTCTTTCTTCCTGCTGCCTGTGGATCCAGATGGAGAACTCTCAGCTACTGCTCCAGCAAGTCTGCCTGTGTACCCCATGCTTCCCACCATGATGCTTACTTTTAGAAGAGTTGTTGTGGTTATGGTGTGTCTTCACAGCAATAGAACTATAGAACTCTGACTAAGACAGCAATTCATGTTTGCAATCCCAGAGTTTAGGAGGTGGAGACAGAAGATCAAAAGTTTATGGTTATCCTTGGCTGAGCTATAAGAGACCCTGTGCCAGAAAAATAAGGAGGGGCTGCAAAGATGGCTCAGTGGTTAAGAGTAGTAGTGTTCTTTCGAAGGACCTGAATTCAGTTCCCAGCCAACACAATCCCGCCAGCCAGCTCGCAACCACCTGGAACTCCACATCCAGGGCACCTCTGGCCTCAGCAGGTATCTACACTCCTGTGCAGATATCTTCTCTCTCTCCCTCTCTCTCTCTTTCTCTCTCTCTCTCTCTCTCTCTCTCTCTCTCTCTCTCTCTCTCTGTGTGTGTGTGTGTGTGTATGTGTGTGTGTGTGTGTAAGAGAGAGAGGTGGGGGAGAGAATTACAAGTAAAACAAATCTTTTTTTGCTTCAATTTTATCTTGTTTTTCATTTTACATACCAATTGTAGCCCCCTCCTTCCCCTCCTCTGGGTCTCACCCACCCGTCCCCCTCTCCCATCCCCCTCCCCTTCTCACAGAAAAGGAGAGCCCCTTTCCTAAACCCCCCCAGGGTCCCACCCTAGCAAATCAAGTCTCATCAGGTCTGAGTACTTCCTCTTCCATTAAAGCTAGGCACCACAGCCCCATTAAGGGAAAGTGATCAAAAAGCAGGCCTCATACTCCTTGCCAGAGACAGCCCCTGCTCTACTTGCCAGGGGCCCACACAATGACCAACCTGCCCATAAGCTACATCTGTGTAGGGGCCTAGTTCCAGTTCATGCATGCCCTTTGAATGGTGATTCAGACTCTGTAAGTCCCCATGGATCTACGTTCGTTGACTCTGTTGGTCTTCTTGTGGAGTTCTTGTCTCCTCTGGGTCTTTCTATCCTTCCCCCTATTTTTCCCCAAGATCCCCCACATTCCACTTAATGTTTGGTGGTGAGTCTCACCTTCTGTTTGGATCCTCTGCTGCATGGAGGTTCTCAGATGACAGTTATGCTATGCTTCTGACATGCATATCAGAGTATCACTAATAGTAATAGGGTTTGACTCTCTCCCTTGAGGTAGGTCTAAGGTTGGTCCTGTCATTGGTTGATCATTCCCTAAAACAAATCTTAAAACAATTATTAAGTTAAAAGAAAGGAAAGTTAAAGGAAGGCAGTGTGAGAGAGAATTAATCTGTACTGTATTCAGTTACCTCTTGCTAACTAAGAAACTAAACACAAATTTTACATATTTAAAGTGGTGATTTGCTTATGGGTTAGTAACTAAGGCACTCTGACTTCACTCATATGTCAGGAACCACAACTGGGGTGTACTGAACATGTGGGACAACTAGAGTGTTGGCCTTTCTCCACCTGTCTCTCCTCTCTCGGCAGGCAGCGCTCTGAAGGATCAAAGCAAAAGCCTCAAAGCTTCTTAAAGCCCTGCCTGAGACCTCATGGTAAAACTTCTACTTCATTCCGTCAATCAAAAGAAGCCACAGGCTAGCCTACAGGCACCCAAGAGGGCTTGCAAATAATTTGTGATCATTTTAATCAACCAAACATACTATCCATGAACCTGTAAGACATGCAATGTTAACTTCTTTTTAATTAGAAAAGAGACTGCTTCATTATGACAATTGACCTGAATGCTAATGTATATGTGTGTATGTGTGTGTGTTGTATGTGTATGTCTGTGTGTGTATTGTGTATGTGTGTATGTGTATGTGTGTATGTGTATTTGTGTGTGTATGTGTACATTGTGTGTATGTGTGTGTATTTGTGTTGTGTGTGTGTGAGTCAAGTAAGACATTGTTACCACAGCACTTATTTAAAAGGGAGATGATTTTTTAAATGTGTTTCAATAACATAAAGTGGGTTGTGATATGAGATGATAATTTTTTGAAATGTTTTCCATTTTTCTCTTTACCTTAAAGAGAAAGAAAAAAGGACAGAAGTGAGCATGCTTGGAGTTCAGCAGACTCAGAGATATGTGTCCAGACTCTACCATGTCAGAAACTTGTTTCATGATGCCCCAAATGATAGAGCTTCCTAGAACAGAGGGTAAGGGAGAGTATGCCAACTGAACTGTGCAGCCTTTCTGGGCTTAACACTGCATGCACGCCATGCAGATAAGCACAGAAAAACATACATGCACCTGTAAGTGCACATTCAGACAGAGAAAAAGAATACTCAGAAACCTATAACCAACTGTTGAGAAAACCATAACTTATTAAAGAATTTATTTGCAGCTGCATTCTATGGCTTTTATTTCCAAAACTAATTGTTCAAGTAAATACTTATAACTCTAAATCTTTGCTTTCATTATAGTGGAAACCTTTAATAGTCCACTTAGGCTGAACACAAAAGGCTCCCTTCCAAAGAATTACTCTACAAGAACACTTAAAAGCCATATTTCTAAATTTGATTGTCCCACCAGGAGTATGTCATAAAAACAAAATTATACAATTCTCAAAATAGAAGAATCTAAGTCTAGTTACATTGTTATGTGTACTATTGTATCTTGTGTTCATGTAAGCCTGTTTTCAAAGATTGTTAAGTCATTCCCTGGTGATGTTTATTTGTATTTAGCATCTACTTACGAAAACTGAAGGATAAACTTATCATGGAAATTTCTACTTTCCAAAGCTGAGCCATAAATTGATGGGAGACTCGCTACTATGTCAATAAACAGCAGATTAACAGATGGGAGCCTAGATAATGGGAAACTTGACCAGAGACAAAGCATTCTCACAAAAGCAAGACAAACTTTCCCACTTATAGAAATGTACTGTGGAGGCTGGACTGCTTTAAATCAAACCCAGATAACAGATATTTCTTCTCACAGTTACGATAAGGTGTTAGGGAACTGATTTACTCTCTTATTTGAAACAATGAGTAGAAAAATACACAAAAATACATGAAAAAAAAATAAGACACAACATGAGACAATGCATGAATCTGAGGACAAGGAAAATAAAAGAAGCCCTCAATACCTCACCTAACAGACAAAAGAGAGAATCATGGGAGGCCAGCCCTGGAGGAGACCTCAGTAAGAAGTCTACATGGAGGAATGGACCTCAGAGTCCAAGGAAAGATGGACAGCTAGAGTCTGTGGACCAGGACACCAGAGAAGATACAGGTAGCAATATCAGAAGAGTGCATCGCTTTAGTTTTCCAAATACAATTGATCACTTATGTGTCAGAAAACTATCTGAAGCTAAGGGAAAAAAAAAGAAAATCCTTAAGGAATCCAAGAAAATGTCCCTCGGGATTCAGAGATAAGCACTAGTGTCTTCCCAACAGCCAGCAGAATGTCACTGAAAAAGTAAGCTGTGGCAAGGAGGAGCTAGAAGGGCTGCCTGGATAGTGGGGAATGTTCAAACACAGCTCTGATTCTATCTAATCAGGCTTAGACACATCTGAAAAGAGCAAACGCTGTTCAAATGATTTAACTGCATTCTAAAACAAAGACATAGAGTATTGATAGCATTGTCAACTTATTTGGAACCAACAAGGTAAATCATAATGTTTCCCATCTATTCAAAAAATTACCAAACCTCGCTGTGTATACAGCCTGTTTCTGGCATGGGTTGTCATAAGAGGCCTTTGGGACAGTCCTTTCCAGCCAAAGTCCTGTCTCAGGCTTTGTGCTGCTCCTTACAGTCATGTAGGGTACTTTTGGAAATCCCCAGGGCACACAGTTTCCAGAGTCCACACTATCCAAGTCAACATGTTCATCTGTACCAAGCTATAGGACAAGGAAAATATGATTAGGCATTGACATGAGGCCAAACCCAAGATCTAGAAGATTCACCTCTCAAAGTAATGGGGTTTACTTAGACCCAACTCAGAGACTGTGGTATTCCATATGTACCCAATTCTAATCCCCTAGACACGAGGCAGGACCTTTGCTGATGAGTGCCTCACAGTGCTCAGCCTGCTCCTTTGTCATTACCACTTGTATAAAATAAGAAAATTTACCAGGTACTAAGAAAGGAGATATGATTTGGTGGTTGGGAATAAGGTTGACTTCTGTAGGTTCATATATTTGAATGTTTGGCTCCCAGTTGGTTGAACTGTTTAGGAAGGATTAGGAGGTGTGGCCTTGTTGGAGGAGGTGTTTCACTGGGGATGGGTTTTGAGGTTTCAAAAGTCCATGACAGGCCCTGTATCACACTGTTTATTTTTCCTGCCTTTGAATCAGGATGTAAACTTTCAAATACTACTCTAGCACCATGCCTGCCTGTTCCCCACCATGATGGTCATGGACTAACCTTCTAAAACTGTAAGCAAGCTCCAAATTAAATGAATCCTTTTATGAGTAGCCATGGCCGTGGTGTCTCTTAGCAGCAGTAGAACAGTAACTAAGACAATGATCTAAAATGAAGAAAAAAATAGAAAAAAATGACCTAGAAATAATACAGTTTGTAGGGTAGCTGATCAGTATACTAAATTATTGCAAGTCAACCCCATATTTCAGATAGCTAGAATAAAACTATGCATATTAATAAACATGTGAAATTTTTATTTAAAACACAACACAAAATCCCCAGAGAAAAGAAATATAATGACTGAAATGAAGAATACATCAAATGCGATTAACAGCAAATTAGACAAAGCAGAAGAAAAAGAGAATGAGCCTGAAGATAACCGAACAAGCCATTGAAAGCAATCCAGAGAGAAAGGGTACTTTGTAATGCACAGGACAGCAATAAGCTTTAAAAGGACTCTACCCAATTAGTATCCAAGTGAGATGAGAAAGGAAATAGAAAAAAAATTAAATAATTGTTAAATTCTTCCACACTTGTTAAAAATATAAACCTATTGAAATCTTCTTGAAGCTGCACAAGTCTTGAGCCTTAACATATAGAAACACAAAGATGCACTGGATGAAACTGCTTAAAGTCAGCTATGAAGAAAAAAATTCTTATAATCATCCAGGATATAAAGAATTAGTATAGATAGAAGAAAAATAAGAATGCAAGGGGCTTCTCTTTGTAAGGAGGCTTCCCTTTGACAACAACATATAGCCAGATGAACATAATGAAATACCAAAAAATAAATAGAAGTCAATCTAGAGTTCCCCACTCAAAATAATGAAGATGCAATAAAGGATTTTCAAGGGGCTGGAGTGATAGCTCACTAGTTAAAAAAATGCTTGGGAGTCCAGTTCCCAAAACCTGCATCATGCAGCTCACAACCTCCTGTAACTTCAGCTACAGGTGATCTAATGCTCTCTTCTGGCCTCTGTGGGCACCAACATGTACATGCACAGATGCACACACACACACATGTACATTAGTTAAGTAGTTAATTAATGAACTTAATTAAAATCTTTTAAAAAATCAGACTCGAATGAACTCATTACTAGAAGACCTCCTTTACAAGAAATATTAAAGAATGCTGTTTAGGCTGAAGGAAGGACACCAAATGAAAACATGGATCGACACAAAGGAAGGACCAGTTCCAGAAATCAGATGTGTATAGGCAAGTACAAAGTCTCTCATTTAGTTCTGAAGTGGTCTTCAAATTTGATTAAAATAGGAATGGTAACAACGCTTTGCACTTGGTGACACCACAGAACCTTACCTGCACAGAGGCCACAAAGCTAGAAATGGAAGCATCTTGCTGTAGAGCTCTCTTACATACACAAAGTAATGCATTATCAGCTGGTGAGAAGTAAAGTTGGTATGTATATTATGAATCATGCAACAAACACTGAAAATTCAAACTAAGAATGAGAGTTGGCAATTCAAACAAGACAAAGTGAAGTCTTTCACAGTAAAAAGAATGTGAAAGAAAGAAAAGAAGAACAAAGTACTCACAGTACTAAGAGAAAACACATATAGTGAGGGGGTAGATCTTAAGACAACTATATCAATAACCACATTAAATGTAAATGGTTCAAACATCCCAACCAAAATGTAGAAATGATTCAAGTGAATTTTTAAAAACCAAAATTCATTATTATTCATATTAATCATATTTCCAATACATTACATATATTTAATATACTCCATATATTACATATATAAAAATATTATTAAATATTAATATATTACATATATGGAAATATGATTTCCATAAGAATCCCAATTTAAAAATCAGAGCAGAAATAGGATACAAGAATGGAGGATACTCAATGCAAATACCATGAACAACCTGGCAGAGTTTCATTTAAGACGCTCTTGCACAGTGACAAGGTGAGCCACCAAGTCTGACAGTTGGAGTTCAATCTCTGAGGTACATATTATGAAAAAAACAACCAACTCCCATAAGTTGTCTTCTGGCCTACACATACATGGAATGGCATATACGCATGCACACACACAAACACCTCCTCACACATATATACAATAAATAAATACATTTAATTTTTTAAAAAATAGAAGTTCTTGCTACTTGCGTGTTTAAAAAATTATATTGTAGATACTTTGTCTCTTAATTTTAGAGCTGCCTGTGAGGATGACCACACAGTTACACCTTTGTGGTTATAGGAGAATGAAAACTGAAATTAGGAGATAAAAATCTCTCTCTGTATTTTATATCTTTTCTTTGGGCTCTTCTTTTCTGTTGACTGAACAGTGAAAGAAAACAGCAACATAATCTTGAGGTCTTTTTGTTCAGTACACTAGCCACATCATCGATCCACTAGCACCAAGCGTATAAAGCAGTGTTTGCTTCAGTGGCTCAATACTCCCCTCCAAATAAACAGATATAGGATTGAAAGCAGATGCCTACAAAGGTAAATTTAAGAGAAAATTCCCTTTAAGATGATTCTATTTCTCACACACACACGCTGTTTCTCTTATAAATGACATGTAGTTGGACTGGTTTTGAATCATTCATTAGCTGTAGCTCACCATACTTGCCCTTCAGTCAAACATTCAGCAATGTTTTTGGTTAATTCAAAGATTTCTGTCAAGTTATCTTTTAAGGGCATTTGGTCCAGTGCAGGAATAGGGTGTCATTAAAAGGGTTAAGTGCATAAATATTCAACAGCATGACTTGCACTTCATTTAACTATAGTCGATATTCTCTCTATCTAAAGCTTATTGGTCCTTCTAAAATTGATAAGGGTTTAGTAAGGCCAAGGTCGCAGGACGTGATACAGGGCAAGGCACCAGACGTAGCCAGCTGGAAGCAAAACTGGAATAAAAGTACAAGATCCGCACAAGCCTGGATTTGGCTGAAGAGAAATGGAGACTGAACAAGGGAAGGAATCCCAGCAGCTGGACATCAGACAGACACACACACAAGTGGTGACAAGAGAGTGATGTGTCCATTGAATGAATCCAAGTTGTAATTGGTAGTGGATAGACAAAAAGACAAAAAAAAAGATATTCAAATTCAGGGTAAGTTTTGGTAATAAAGTACAGGAAGCGAGGAAACGGAGACAAGTACAGTGAACCGCAGCTAATGAATGGCCCTCAAGAACACCCCAGACACACTCAAGCACAACCCCTCCGGCATGCAATAGAGACTGAAAAGCTTCCATTCCTTCCTAGAACTGATCAATATGGGTCAGTCCTCTCCTGGACAGCCTTAATGGCTCCATTGGAGGGTCATCTGTCTCTGGCTCACTCCCATCCAGGCCCGCAGTCCCAGGTGGGTTTCTTCAAGTCTCAAACTCAGTTCCTGCCCTGGGAGCCCATCAGGATGTCCCCTGGCAGGTTCAATCTCAGGCTCGCTCTTTTTCCTCTTTTTCCAGGGTATGTTAAACTACTATTCATTCAGATGTTGACAGGTCAGAACACTGAGCCTTAACACAGACTCTCTCCGTGCCTCTGTGCCACCCACCCATGCACATGTGACACAGCAGCAACACCTCTAGGGGCAGGGCTAATCTCCATTCTATACAAGAGAAACATGGCTCTGGTCATTTAAATATAGCCAACGTCAAATCCTCGTGCCCAGTGATGCATAAACAAGAGCCGGTCTAACATCAAAGCCTAACTTGGTTTCAATAAACCACAGAGTAACGATCCGTGAAGGCTCCCAAAGCCTGTTTACAGAAACCAGATGGACAATGGAAGCTCTCTAGCAGGTTCAAAGAAGAGCGCGGGCATGGGACTTTATGCTTGGAGGTGAAGTGTTCTAATGTGCTGAGAGAAATGGAGCTAGAAACCCTCTCCAAGCACAAAGGGCGGGAAGGCGTTGGTAGAAGCGCAGGTAAGCTACATGAAAGGCAAACCTGGTGAGGTACAAGGTTAATGGGAACCCAACCTGGAGGCTCACTGGAGACAGTCTTTGCAGATCTCGTTTCCACGCCTGAGTCTCAGATACATAAAGTCCTTCTGCCAGCCTAACGTAAATCTGTGAAATCAAGCACATCCTTGAATAATCCCTGATGATAACAACAGCTGTTAAGGGCTTACTGTGCTTTGTAGCTCCAATAAACACACTGTGTCAGCACAGCCTTCACAGATAGAAACATACCTTCAGCCCATTAAAGATAAGGAAACTGAGACTCCAAGGTAGACCCTTCGCAATAGGCAATGAGCTCTGCCTTCTGTCAAATTTCTATCAAATTCTGTAAAAAACTACCGACCTGCGCTACCTCTCTTGAAACTGGCCTAAACTAATTCTTTGGAGGCATAGCTGAGTGAAGAGGATCAAATTAAAGAATCGTACAGTCCAACCTCAGGAAAATGCTAGAGGAAATATTTTTCCCATGAACCAAAGGTAGAGGAGGAGAAACGTGAATGAAAGGGGGAAAACGGAAGCCGTAGGGCTCAGTTTTAAGTGTCGGCTCGCCACAACTTAGCCTCACCTGAGAAGAGAATCTCAAGCAATCCTCTGTCAGGTTGCTCTGTGGTCATGTATGTGAGTGATAGTCTTGATTATCAATCGATGTAAGAAGGTTCAGCCCATGGTGGGTGGGAAATCCCCATCCTTTACCTAAGGAAGATAACTTTAAAGGGGCAGCCTTTCTTTAGCCTCATGGTTTCCGAGTGTTTGGTCCATCATGACAGTGAGGTTATGGCAGAGCAGAGGCTCAGGAAAGATCAGAAAGCAGACCAAGAGACCTGCTACAGTTTTTGTGCTTTCGTTTCCCTTTAATTCCAGATACACCCTTCAAGCCTTATGCCAAGATGGGCCCTCCTCCTATGGTTCACCCTCTGAAAAAAGTCCTCAAAGGAACAACCAGGTGTGCACCTCAGCCTCCTGGGTGATTTTTAAAACCAGTCAAGCTGACAATGAAGACTAACACATAGCACACTGTGTGTTATTACATCTGGCAAGAGCCAGGGTAAGCAACATACACTCAAGAGGAAGAAATAAGGAAAGAAAGAGAGGAAAATAAGGAAGAGGGAAGAAAGGGAGAAACATCATGGTCCTTCCTCCTAAGATTTTTATGGTAGCCTAAGGAAGGAAGAGGAAAGGTAATCATAATCCTGTTAAAAAGCTGAGCTGGCACAAAGGCAGGACAGGAGGAGCCTGGGGAAGAAAGAGAAGAATTGACTTATGAGACCTCAGGAGGAGTGTGCCTGTGACCTTTCTATCCAGAATGTTAAAATTTATCCATCAATACCTCTAAAATCTGTCCCCACTTTCCCATCTCCACTGTCATGATCTGAGAGCACACCCTCATAGCATTTTATCTGAACAACTGTCCCACCTTCCTCAATTACTTGACTCACCACATCCAATCAGTTATTCAAACCCAAGTGAGTGGTTGCCTACCTCCCACCCTTTGAAAAAAGGCTTTCTTTGCTCCCTGAATCCTCAGGGCAAAGTCCATAGTACACTTACAGCTTCAGCTTGTGCCCTGCTCATTTATAACCCAGGCTCTAATACTACTGAAGTATTTTCTGTTCCCAACTGAACCAGAATCTTCAGTGTTTTCACACATGCATTCCTCTGCATGAAATCAACCCTCCTTCTGTCTCTGTCTCTTCCTTACATCTTCCCATGGTGGATGTACTCCAAGAGTTAACTCTTTCCAGTCCCATGGCTCCCTTCTGCTACACCTGTGCACATCATTGTCAGCCTCCCTCTGTCTTCCGGACTGAACT
>CAJQZJ010033456.1:4701470-4746333 GCA_907164525.1 Lophiomys imhausi | reverse complement strand
TGAGGGGGAGGAGGGTGGAAGGGTGGGACTGGAGGGGGGAGTAGGGAGGGGATTGTGATTGAGATGTAACTTGAAGAAATAAAAAATAAATTATTTAAAAAAAAAAGAATGTGAGCCCACCTAAAATTAAAGCTCCACACAATATCTTGTATTTGGTAATCAATACTAAATCTAGCAATTAAATATTAAATGCAGTTAATATTTCAATAATTCATGGCTTGTTCCCATGTGTGTATAAGTGCATTTTCATTTGTGTGTGCACACGTGTGTATGTATCACATCTGTGTGGGTACCTGAATATCCAGAAGGGAAAGTAGGATTCTCAGTTGGAGCTAACAGAAAGTTATGAGCTATGTGATGTAGGTACTGGGAACCAACTCATATCTGTACTGGAAGACCACAGTATATGCCCTTAATCACTCAGCCATCTCCAGCCCTTCAACTAAGGTTTAAAATGTAAATTTCTTTTCAGACTTCTTAGTAGTTTGTACTCTCTAAAAAGAAGCTTGCATTTGGTGGGGTATTCATTTCTTTGTATTCAGTGCCTTGACATCTTGCTTGATTAGAAGCTGACTTTTCTTGCAGATTGTTTTAAACAAAGCTGTAACTGTTTAACGTAATAAATATGACTTAACCGACTAGCAATTAAGGGAAATTTCCTCTGATGTAGCTAAACCCGATCACGGAAACAGTTGCCAAGGTTACGAATAAGCTATTCTCTGCTTCTAAACTTACAAGATAAAATCAACACTTAAATCTTCCCTCTTGGCAGCTTTTGACCACACTGATAATTTCTTCTTTGCATTTGTTAATTACTAAAGCGCTAAAACAAAGTTGAAAGCACACAAAATGATTTAGAAAATGCCTGAAGTGCAAAGAAAAATGTCTGCCGCCACCTGAGATACTTTATCTGGAGCTGTGCTTTCGTCCCTTACACAAAAGCACACATGTGGTATGCACCTCCATTGTCTTTACTTGGCATAAAGACAATGGCTTTGCTTGGTGTGCCAAACCATCCCTCAGACAAAGAAAGTTCTACCTAAACCTGGGATGCATCAGATTTAAAAAGCATGCCTTGCCCATATCTGCCCGCCTGAATTCAGATGGATATATCCTTTCTTATCATCTGCCACGTCTCTCCACTGTAGTTTTCTCAGAATAAGAGAACCCCATTTTTGTCTATAATGCAGAACTCTCAGCCTGAACCATCAGAGCTTGTGAAAAACAGTAATTTCCATGTGTGTCGTCTACAAGCACTCCGTTGCTCTGCCCTGCTTCAGCAAGGTTTTTTCTTTTGTTTGTGGACTCCGTTTTCTAAAATACAGTGCCATAAGCTACCATGCATCTCTTCCCCATTCCCTTTCCTGCTTTTATGTTTTCTGGTAATTTTAGACAATCAGCTGATGCTAAAGAGGCTCACTGAGAGAATGAAGCGCAAGAGCAGAGTGGTCCGCAAAAAAGAATGTTCCCCAGGGCTCAGTCCCAGGTATGGGGAACTGCTCTGCTAATGTGGACCATGTCAGGAAATTCTGGTTGCCAAGATTCAATCAAGATAAGAGGCCTTCCATTGTCAGGAGTCATTTTCAGCCTTCATTCTGTCCTGCTTCTCTGGATGCAAAATGTTCTGACATGCCACAGAAGACTGTGGATGGAAGGTTCCAGGGAAATGAAGTCTCATCTGTGTTAAGGATTTGCCAAGGCTGACCAATTAGGCCTTGTGTGATTGAGGAGAGTTAGAGTGTTGTAGGTCTGGAATTGTCTTAGCCTACCTTTACCCCATTTAATAATCACTCATTTTCCCACCCCCATATTGACTTAACATTCTTGAAACTATTAGGTAAGCATTTGCAGGCTATATTAATAGCCCACCACTTTCTACCACTAAGAGCATCGTCAGATAGCAGCTGAGGACTACATCAAAGGTGTCCCCTATACTGCTGCAAATGCCTACCTGATGTATGGCCAATGCATTATATATTTTTTCAGTTGTGTGTGTGCATGTCTGTGAGAAGTCTGTGTGTGTGTGCATGTGTGTGTGTCTGTGTGTGTGTGTGTGTGTGTGTGTGCATCCAAATGAAAGGCAGGAGCCAGCCTAAACTGCCACACTTCATCCACCGCCCTCCAGTCAGCAAGCCCCTGCAATCAGCTTGTCTCTTCGTGCCCAGGGCTTGGACTACAAGCATGTGCTGTGCTAACACACCATTCCTTTTTTGCATGGATCTCACAATTGCACTTGATCCCCATCATTCTTGGAAGGCAAGCGTTTCCCAACTCTTTCCAGTGATGTATTTTTACAGGGCCTCACTTTGTGATTTTCTTTTGTTCTGTTACTACTAAAAAAAGGAAAAATGTCGTAAAACTATTACCATATGAGGAGATGGTATTTGGGGTGACCTGAACCCCGTGCTCTCTCAAACTTGATTCCAGAATAAACTTGCATGATCTCTGAGGTGAGAACTGGAATTTTTCATCAACAACTGGGAAAAGCTGACTCTACATGGGAGGTTTCTGAACACCTGGTGGCTAATAAGCAAGAAGGTCAAATCCCTGGTGACAAGGGTCAAAGAATCAGATTAAGCAGCACCATCCTGCAAAGGACTAAACAATCCAGTCAACAACCAGCGTGGAAACCGAGGGACTTCAAAGGGCTGGCTGGTAAGTCACCCTCTAGTTGACTCAAATATTCGAGCTTCCTTCTTCTTTCTAAGTCTATTTAGAATTCTTTCATAGCTTCAGTGTACATTTCAATAAAAACTGATGATATGAAGATATATTCCTGGTCCCAGAGAACACATGATATGATATTGGTTTGTGATAATTAAATCCTTTTTTTTTTTTTTTTCTGATGTCTCCAGAAAGCACCCTCCACAAATTGAAGCTCTTCTCTTAAATAGTAGTAACAAGTAGCAACAAAATGATAGCTAAATTCCCTGTAAGTTGTTAGTGGGCCCATTAAAAAAGAAGATCACATCCAACTCTTGAAATACATGGGATAATTGTGTTATTATTTTGTCTTTTGAACTCCCACAGCGAGAATTTGTGAAAGTTATTGGTCCCTGTAAGGTAAGACTTTGTATAACAATCAATTTGTTGCTAATGTGTATTTCAAAGACAATCATGAAAAGTGGTTTTATCTCAGATATTATTATTGCTATTACTGTATTTTAAAAGCTGTTAAAGCTTTATTTAAAAATTCTCCATTTCCTATCTGGAGCAATGCAGATATGATTTTCCTGTTGGGAAACATAATGCAAAGGTGAGTTTTCACTATAACATATTTTTGTTACTGATTTTTGTTTTTAGAATACAATTTTGTTCTTCATTAATAAGATATTAAGAATCCATTTCATGTCTTCTGGTCATGATAGGACCACTGTACCATGAACTTACAATAGCCCCGATTACTTGCACAAGATTTGCTCAAGATCAAGAAGGTTAATACTCCAGCAAGGAGGAGGAAGGGCTCGAAAGCCCCCACACCACCTGAGAAGCAATGGATAGTTGATGGCTGCTAGGAGGGAGAGTCAGTTTTCCTTAGGAGTATGGTCCCTCTAGTGTTGACCATGTGCCAGTGGGTAGCCTTATGCCCATGTTTATGTAAGACAAAAAAAAAAAGAATATGTAATTGGGAGAGTATTCTGGAGGATTCTGGGAATTGGAGAGTAGTGGGAGGGTAAATATAATGAAAATACATTATATGCATATATGTAATTTTTAATAAATTAAAAATATCTGCCGGGCATGGTGGCACATGCCTTTAATCTCAGCACTCAGGAGGCAGAAACAGGTGGAATTCTATGAGTTTGAGGCCAGCCTGGTCTACAAAAGTGAGTTCAGGATAGCCAGGGCTATTACACAGAGAAATCCTGCGTTGAAAAACCAAAAAGGAAAAAAAAAATCTAAAAATTGAAATGTAAAAGTAAGAATTCATGCTTAGGAATAAAGAAGAACTGATTTTCATTATTTTCCTCTACTTTTAAATTTTCTTTATGATTTCATATACATATGTGATAATCCCTCTCCCATTATTTCTTTGTCCCCTTCCCCCCCCACACACACCAAACCTCTTCTTCCAAAGTGCCCTTCCTTACCTTTGTGTCTTGTTCAATGGCCCACTGAATTTACTTAGTGTTTTCTACATGAGTGTGTTTAGGGGTTTGTTTACTTTAGGGAAGACAATTTCCAGTTGACTACACCACTGAGGAATGTGACTCCCCTCCCCCAGTAACCATTAATTATTACAGCTCCTCATGGAGGAATGGGGGCTTGTGAGTCTATTCCACATTGACGCTAGAGTATTGATGGGTCCTGTGTTGTGTGACACTTATGCAGGCAGCTGTAGTGAAATGTATCCTAAAGTCTTTATGTCTGGCTTGGTGTAAAATGTTGCGACAAGGCCTTTGCCATGTGAGACCTTGCAGCTATGCTAGAGGCTGAGAAACTGTTCGGGGACTGCTTGAACCTTAAAGAAATATTGTCTCTAGAGAATCTGCACTTGGTGCTACGTGAGAGCTCACAGCTACACCGACCTTGATCCTAAGACAACTCCTGACAAACATGGAGTTCTTACATTTGATTACGGCTTGCCATGGTCAAAATGGACTGAGATTCATGTGGGTTGTCTGCTCTCATGGGCAGCAGGAGCAAGATAACCTTGGTAGTTGGAAACTTTCCCAGCCCCAACTAACCTTGTATTGTTTGAATAAAGTAACTGGGGTGAGCTAGCTGGGTGTCAGTCTTTCACAAGGAGGCTGAACCCCTCTGCTCCTTCGGGAAATGAAGGCTTAGCCTCTTAGTGAGCTTCTCTCTTTACCGCAGCACCGCGACCAACAAACATCCCTCAACATATGGCGCTCAATGTCATGGAAGGTGAAGAGTCCAGACTCACCAGGAATGGAGGAAAATGAATTGTGCTTACAAGGAGGTGTGTCTCCAGGATTTGGTAGAGGTTGGCCAGCTAGTCTAAGTGATTTCTCATCTGAAGAGCAGAAGTTCATGCAGTTAATTCAATGTTTATTAAAAGGAAGCAGAGTGAAAGTAAAAAAAAAAAGTTTATCAAGCTCTTTGCCTTAATTAATAAGCATTGTCTATGGTTTCAATCAACTTTCTAACATTCAGTTAAAATTGTCAGAATGCAAACAAGTGCTAAGGCCTTTAAGACAAAGTTGTGGCTGCATTTCTTTGGTGGGCCTGTCCTAGGCAGCCCTGACAAGCACCTAGTAGCCAGGGAGCTCTGAGCTTCAGCTGCCATCAATTTTGTATTATCTATTGGTGGAAGGGACTACCTCCTTCCCCCATTGGCATTGTTGGTAACTTGGAATTCCATCTGTAAATTCTTTCCTTGTTAAGCCTATTCTAGCCCGATCTTTCTCAGAAGGATACACAGAACCATAATTGTCAGTGTAAAAATCATTTGTATGCTAAGAGAAACAAACTCAAATGGAGTCCAAATGAATTGAGACATTGTAAATTCCTCCATTTTTGTTCTAGGCAGTTAATTTTGCTCCCTAGCTCATGTAGAAGGCTCCCGGATTTTTAGTACACATAGAGAGTCCTACCTCTCAGACAGCAGTTTTTGTTAAGGGAGCCGCATCTTTGAAATGTATTCGGGTTTGGTTCCCCACTCTTTGGCTAGGAAACCACCTTTTACTTGGGCCTTCTCATGCTGTAAGCATGGATTCTAATTGCTGTGATTGGGCACCATTTGTAAAAAATGGCTAGTTAAATTATTATTAGTATTTAGATTATATTTAATTGGTAGGCGGTGCTAATTCTTAACCCACCATTATAAATTTACACACAGAGACCTGATGGATTTTAATAAGCCTTGGTCTGAATTGTACAATCTTAGCCCAACTAAGCTAGTTCATAATTCTATTCTGGAATAAAGTGCCGTATAATATACATATGTCCTCTGGGCCATTATTCCCCATGCTATGCCGATGTTCCAGGCCTCGTGGAATGACTTTCTTTTCTCAAATCCCTGGTGTGTGTCCTCCTTCCTGCTCTGGCTTCTTGTTCTTTTACCACTGGAGGATTCTTCTACCCATAAACCTCTCTGCTTCAGAAGCCCAAGCACCTTAGTCCTGCCTACCTCTTTCTTTGCCCAATCTCAGGCCTCAGCATTTATTTAACCAATCAGAGATGATGGTTAACAAGAAAAGTAACACAGCTTCACGTGGTGTACAGCAAGCAAACTTCTGAGAGCAGGTCAATTAACATTTAGAATGCATAACATCACCCATCATATGACCCTATCCCTATAGGAACAGTAGGAATAATTTTGGGAAGAAGCAGTTTCACAGCTCAAGGGTTTATCGTACATCTAGGATTATAGGTAAAGATTATCAAGATGAAATCAAAATCATGGCTTATGTTAAGAAAACCATATAATTATAGACAGTTGATAGGATTGCTCAATTACTATTACTTCCATATTATAAAGGCAATGCAGCTCCAATAAATAGGACTGGAGGATTTGGAAGTATAGGGGGGAAAGTATTATGGCAAACTATTATTAATGATGAAAGACCAAATTAAGATTAATGATAAATAATATTAAATTGAAGGTTTAGTGGATACTGGAGGTGATGTATTTATCATTTCTGAAGAATCTTTCAATCAAAATTTGTTTTTTGCAAGAAGTTTCCTCTGAGTTTATAAGTATTGAAACATGTCACATTAATAGTAAAGGAATAAAAAAAAAGTTCTCAGTGACATGCCAACAAGCTAAAGAAATTATTTAAAATTTGTCCTAATTATTATATAATCAAATTTCTCTACCTACAGGTAGTAATCCTAAGGTGAACAAAGAAATAAATTTGGCAAATGGATGTATTTCATTTACAGACATTGGAAAACTAAAATATATACATCATATATACTATTGGTACTTACTCAGGGTTTCTTTGGCAACTGCCTTAAGCTCTTGCTTGGGGTTGTGTGTGGGAGGAATACCACCAGAACAACTTTAAAACGCACAAAGTGCATCTCATCTGTGTTGGCACAGCCATGCTGGGTGTGCCTCTGAGAGGCATAGCCCAAAAGACTACATGTCCTGAGGACTTCATGCTGTTGTGGAGTTTTTGTTCTGCTTTCTGTCCTCATATCCCATCCCTTACAATCTATAAGTTGTTTGAAAACTCTGAAGGGACTTCTAGTCCCTCACTGGGCAGTATCACTGACACTTACAATAATAATGCTGGATCTTTTTCAGGTATTACTGCTGCAGCGGATTAACAATACAACCACCACCCTTAGGAAGAACTTAGAGAAGCAAATTGTTAGCAACAATCACCACCCTTAGAAAAAACTTAGAGATGAAGATTATCAGCAATGACCACTACCTTTAGAAATTTGGAAAAATAGACTGTTTGGTAAGCTCAAGTTAAAATGTTTTTTTTTTTTTTCTAGTGGCTCTGGTGTGGGAGTTGAAACTCTATCCCATCCACCAAATAAGTATCTGTCTGTCTGATTGGTTGTCCACTTGTCCATGTGTATGCATGTGCATGTATGATTGGCTCTCCTTTGAATGTGTTTATGAATGTGTAGATGTCTGTATGTCTGACTGTTTGCCTGTATATGTGTATGAACTAACATCATGAAATATGTGGGAATGTATGGCTCTATCAATCTCTCTCTCTCTCTCTCTGGCTCATAAGGAGTCACTGAGAACCTGAGCTTCTGCCAGAGCTGCCACCACTTCTCTGTGAATAAAGGTGCCTGAAGTTTTTTTACTAGGGTAAATAATTAAGTCACAAGGCTTTGTTTTGTTTTTCCTTTTACAGCCTCCAGCCTGGCAGATTTAGTAAAGTAAATAAAAAGGTATCAACCTAGCAGATTAAGAGTTAAAGTATAAAGCAAGGCTGAAGGATTAAGAGTTAAAGTACATGGAGAGAGATATCAGATACCATCAATGACTGGCTTCATACTTACCATCAATCCTGTGCCCCATCTCAAGATTAACCCTATATGTCAAGGAGGCTGTTAATCCTTGACAAGTTCTGAAAAGGCAAATTCTGTAATTGTACATTTATTAGAAACAATCACTATTATGGGATACTATCACAAACTAAAACTGGTAATGCATCTCCTTAGATTTTTAAAAATAAAATAAAACAATTTTTACACAATATAACATAAAATATATTACAGGTATTCCTCATAATCCTACAGAACAAGCAATTGTGTAAAGATCTAATCATTTATTAAAAGAGATGCTTTTAAAACAAAAAGGGGGAAATATAAGGACCCTCTGAGATGGATTGAACAATGCCTTAATTAACACTAAAATTTTTTAATGCCAATAAAACAGGAGCAACAGTTGCTGAAAGGTAGTGGATCATAGAAAAAAAAATGTTGAGTCAGCCTGTGTACTACAAGGATGTCTTAAGATCAGAATTAAAAGCAAGGAATGCATTTTGATGGGGTCAAGACTATGCCTTGGTTTCTACAGGGGAAGAAAATTTGTGGATTACATCAAAACTAATTAAATTCAACATGAATAAGAGAGGTCTTGAGGAAGCCTTGGCTGCTGACCTGGATGGATAGCCTAGCTTTAGGAAGGGAGGTATCCTGGAGTTTGCTGGATGATGCTGATGCAAATGAGGGTTTGGTCATGAAAGTGTACATGTCTCAGAGAGGAGACGGCTTGGGTTTAGTTACGCTTTGTAATTGGGAATGGAAATTTGTTCAGAGTATCTGGTGCCTGAGGACAACTGGATAATTAACAAATTTAGGGGAGTCAGTTGGTGGTAGATGTGTGGCAATCATTTGGGCAGAAGAAAAGTAGGAGCGTGAGAAGAGAGATGAGATTTGTAGGGAACCAGTGGTGAGGATGAATCAAAAAAGAAAGAGAAAGAGAAAGAGACAGAGGGAAAAAAAAACAAAAAAAATATTTTGAAGCAGACAGCTGACCCTCCTACCTAGGGACAGCTTAAGAAACTGGCTGATAAAGGAGAAACAATAGTTCAGAAAACCTCTGAACACTACAACCTTTCTTCTTATGTTGTCTGCGATGACTCTACAGGTAACAGGGACAAGCCATATTTTTAGACTTACATACCTAATCCTCCAATTAACCTAGGAGTAAGGGGGGGAGACAGGGATGCCACTGTGATGATTAATGAGTCTTCTTGCTCCCTGGTCCTTGTGACCGTCATAAACCTGCTCAGCCTGCAGATGAGGGTAAAGAAATTGTAAATTATACAGTGGGAAGATAAGAAATTACTATTCATATGGGTAATGGAATTCATTGTTTAACTTCTCAAATTTGCATATCTGGAATTGCTCATAGTACACTCCAGAATTCTTATAGAAAACCTATGCTTCATGCATTTGGATTTGAGAGACAAAATATTAATACCTCTAGTTCCATAAATCTAGCATGCTGCAAATTATGGATTACTAGTAAGGAATCTGATTGGATACACTGGCAGCAATGTATGGGTGAGAATCCTCGGGTGCTTGTTAAAATCTCCTAAGGAGAAGTCATTGATTGAGGCCCTTATGGCTCCCCTCGGGGACAATATTCTCACTCAGAATAGAAATGGCAATGGTCCAGTTCAAATACAACTATGGAAAATGTCCCTGCTTTAAAAGATTCAATTGAATGGCATGGAGTTGGATTGCCAGGCCCTCTATTACAATTTGGTAATTCTATTCAGATTAACTTGTGGAAGTTGGCAAATGCTTTTCACCTACTGGAAGCATGGAATCGAAAGCCAAACTTTAACAATGATTAATTTCATTTGTCCTTTAATTAGGATCAAAGACACTCTTTTATGGGTTGTGTGTCATTACCTTATCTGTTACTCAGAGGACCTGTGCAATGGCACCCTAGTAATTATGGCATCACCTGTACACGCTGTACTCTTCATGCCTGCATCAAAGCTGTATGTCTTAAATGTCGCTTTTGAAAGTTTACATATTCTCAGAGCAAGACCAACAATCTGGATACCAGTGAGGTTGTCAGGACCATGGCAAGACTCACCTCTGATGATGCTAGTACCGAAGCTAGATGAAGGAATACTAAGAAGAACTCGTCGGATGGTGGGATTGGTGATTGTTGTGGTCCTGGGAATCGTCACATTAACTGTTACTGCTGCCACAGCTGGAGTTGCTCTTCGTGAAGGAGTTCAGACTCCTGCATTTGTTAAGAGATTGGCATATGGAGTTTCATGAACTTTGGACTCAGAAAAGTAAGATAGATAGGGAAGTAGTTGATAAGATAGCTGAGTTGAGACAAGCTGTAATATATTTGAAGATCAATTAGAACTATTAAGAGAAAAATGAAACTGAAATGTGATTGGAATGTTACTTCTTACTGTATTACATGTTCAAGATTCAATGACAGCATATGTGACTGGGAAAAGGTTAATGTACATCATCCTAATTTTTCCCAATGATTTCTGATTTGCAGCAAGAAATTACAGAAACATTCTCTAAGAAGCTGCCTAGTGTGGCAGGGATGGATGTTACAGAGCATCTTGTAGATATTATAGTTTCATTTAATCCCATGAATCATTTTGATTAAGTTTCTTGGTCTTGTGATTTTTATAATTATTTTGTGGTGATAATTTTACTGGCTTTGAAATGTATGTTGATTTATTTGCACAAAACTGCTAAACTAGATGACAAAGGGCAATATTTACAGTACAATTTTGTAGTCTGCAGCTTAAGAGTAATCCTCGTAAAACAAAAGGGGGAAGATGTAGTGAAATGTATAGTAAATGTATAGTGAAGTCTTTATGTCTGGTTTTTAGTGAAATGTATAGTAAAGCCTCTGTGTTTGGCTTTGGGTGAAATGTTGCAACAATTTGCTACGTGAGACCTTGCAGCTAAGCTAAAGGCTGAGAAACTGTTCCGGAACTGTCTGAACCTTGAAGAAATGTCTCTTTACAGAATGCAGATTTAGTGCTACGTGAGAGCTCACAGCTGCACCAACCTTGATCCTAAGACACTCCTGACAAACGTGGAGTTCTTACTTTTGATTACGGCTTGCCATGGTCAAAATGGACTGAGATTTGTGTGGGTTGTCTGCTCTCAAGGGCAGCAGGGGCAAGAAAACTTTTGTAGTTGGAAACTTTCCCAGCCTCAACTAACCTTGTATTGTTTGAATAAAGTAACTGGGGTGAGCTAGCTGGGTGTCAGTCTTTCACAAGGAGGCTGAACCCCTCTGCTCCTTCGGGAAATGAAGGCTTAGCCTCTTAGTGAGCTTCTCTCTTTACCGCAGCACCACGACCAACATCACTCACTCTACAGGTAGCCATTGCTGTTGTGAACCCAAAAGTGTCATGTCTAGAAGATAACTTCTAGGCACTCATCCCCATGTTACAGTCTTCTATTCTTTCTTTCCCCTCGTCTACAGTCAGTGTTCCTTGAGTTTTTGGAAGAGGTGACATAGATGTCTTGTGTCTGGGTGGGCAGACATCAGTTACTCACTCCTTGACTCTACCCTGACTCTGTCCCTTTCATGGAAGACTGTGGAAAGCGCAATTCAGGCTCTGTGCTTCCACTCTCATTCAGTGTTCCACAACCCGAATGCCTTCAGCTCACTGCACTTGAAATAGAGGGCTGCATTTGATATGTTATTTACAATATCAGTCTGATTTCCACTCATATCAAGGTGACCGAGACAATCAGCATAAAAGGGAAAAGTTGATCTCCTTTTTACTTCATGGCTGATTGGCTTCATTGCCTTTCAAACTCATCATTGCCATTACAGCTCAGCTCAGAGTGCAGTCGCCCACATCATGGCCAGAGGAAGAGGATGAGAATTGAGTTCTAGAATCCCTTTCAAAAGGCACACACAGAGATTGAAGAATCCGTCCCTCTAGGCTCATGTCTTAAAGGTTCCTACCACCACTTCTGCACAGCACCACCCTGAGGTCCAGATGCTTAACACTTGGACCTTTCAAGGACATTCAAGATCCTTCTAAGGTGTAAGCAGATGACAGGATGCTTGCCGTCACTCAGCCATCACTTCTCTGGTGTTTGAATTTCTACTCCACTCAAATGAACTCTCGGAATAGTATTAGATAATTAGGTCCCCTGGTCCTCACACTCTTCTTCCTTTGTGGGTCTTCTACAGCATTTGGCAAGTGTAAAGGTAAGGTTCGTTATTTGAGATCAGTGGCATGGAATAAAATTTTTCTCCTCCTTAGGATATCACATAGTCCCATGTTTTCAGCTGCCTGTACCTCATGGTTTTACTATCCCATACCTGCTCCCAGTGTACTTCTTCCTTGTGATTTCATGCTGCCCATCAATTCCCATACTGATCACTCTTTCCAATGTCCAGTGCTGTACCCCTGCCATGGATGCTGCTGATAAAGTTGTTCTCATCTCCTTGTGACTGAGCTCAGTGCCCAGCACTGAGGTTCATTCACCTCGAAAAACACCCAGAACTTAATTTCTGGCTCTATTCTCCTTGCTACTTTGTAATGTGTATCAGCAATGATATAATTTGTCTTATGGAGAAAGGGTTGATGGGAAATGAAAATGAAAGGGATTGCTTTCGCATATAACCTTAATAGCCTCCTCTACTGCTTGGCTTTGAGCAGCTCGGCAGTTAAATTTTCCCTTAATTTTTCTGTCTCCTATTGTTCCACATAAACATAGTTAACATTCTTTAAGTCCTGCATATTTTAGGGCAATTCCCACATGCCTTCCTCCAATCCCCTTGTCTACAATTCTCCACTCTCACTAGCTGTCAGCCGTTCCTAAAGAGCATAGGCTGGGATACAGGAGAATCAGAAACATCTTTGCATCATCAATATTTTCAGTTAAATACCTTTTGGCTTTGCCCTATTTTAAGTAGGAACCTACAACACGGGTAAAACAGAAATTTTAGCTTGATGTTTGAAGATACTACCCAGAAGAGGGCTCCTATCCAACAGCTTCCTGCATGGCAGCTTTTAAACCTATGGTGGTATCAGCTTATGGGATAAAGATTAAGGGGACAGTGTACCTGTAAGAGGGAGGCACAACTTACCCTCAAAACTTGTAGAAATAATCACAGAAGGATTGCCATAGCTTTTCTCTTAGAAATGACTTCTATATATCCAAACTTAAGAAACGAAATTACGGCTAAGTTGGACTGTAAGCTCACTGACATATTTATGATATTTTTAAAAATGTGTGCTAAAGGACAGAGACATGTCTCATGGGTTAAAGCCCTCACCAAAGAAACAAAACCAAAGCTTGAATCCCCTGAACACAAGTCAATGTGAGGTGAGCAGAGCAACCTGGCTGTAATTCTAGCCTCGGAGGGGAGGGGTGGGATCCCCAAGCAAGCTGAGTAAGAAGATTAGCCCAATTGGTAAACTCTGGGATTGGCTGAGAGATTTTGCCTCCATAAATAAGTGGGAAAGCCACCCTAGGCCTTCATAGCATGCATTCGTGCACCCAGCTGTATGCACGCAAGGATACAATGACATGCACACCGAATGTGATACATATATAAAAGGAGAGAAAAGTATCTGTTAATGTTGTATGTCAAGAATACAGAGCAACTGAGAGAGGAAAGAGCTAATCAAGTCCTTTCCTAAGAGACTAGTGTTGACAACTTATCATAAATGTGATATCACTCTCCCCTTAACTGCATGCTTTATAATTGAGGTTCCAATGGACATCATGGGCCAAAAAGAAAAGGACAATAATTAATAGAACTATCCACCTCAGGGCAGAAAATTCCCAAGGACACATGATCACCACACAGTTGTTTAGAAAAGCTATTGGCCCACTCTGTATGATCTGGAAAGAAAGAAATAAATAGAATGTTTGCACCAGTTGTGGTCTGGAAGAGAATTTCTTTTGCAAAGTAGAATATTTTGGTTATGAAATAGCTTGTGTTCCCTGTCAAAATGAAGAGAAAAGAAAAATAAGGAGTAAGTTCAAATAGGAACTAATGTACCAATAAAGAAAGAAAAGAAAGCACAGATAATATCATAAAATGGAGCCAATGGTGGGAAGGAAATCTGTATGAGATCCACAGAATGGAGGTGAAGCCATGACCAGTGATAACAGAATGCACGAAGGAAAAAGGAATTAACAGTTCCACAAACCACATCTGAGCTTTTTGAGGAAGAAAACAGAAGTAATAACTTAGAAATAATAACAAAAGATATTAGTGTGGTTTTCCCAGAATATGAGATCTATGTAAAAGCTTTCTTATGTACAGTGGTTTCAGAACTGAGAGGTTAAATGTTCACATCTCAAATTCAGATGGCAGCTAACAGCTATTAATTAAAAGTACTCCCAATTCCTGTGATATGCAACAAGAGATTGATTGTTTGTTTTTCTGTTGGTCTTTTGCGGACCCCCGGGACCTTCTGCAAACTCCAGTGGGTTTATTCACATCTCTAGAGGTCAGTAGGAGCTAGCTAGTGTGGATGGGTAAGGCAGGCATGCACTGCTTCACCATCAGGGTCTAGGATGAGCCTGGAAAACAGTTCTTTTCTGCATCTGGCTTTAGAGAGCAAGGCTAGAAGGCTGTGGCGTTGCCTCAGGATCATCCTTCTCCCAGCGATAGCAAAGAATCCATGGCAAATCACCTTAGGACCTCATTTTGTCTTACCTGGGAGCTTCCCACCTGTGTAGCAGAGCTCTCTACGGCTAGCTCACATCTGTACAGTTGAGGCCAAAAGGAACTGTCATTTCTCATAGGGCCTCTAATCCTTAAATTCAAGTCCTCATAGTAACAAGAAGGGAGGCTCTTTGCTTTTATTTGTCAAAAAAAAAAAAACCATGCATTAGTGCATTTGTTTAATGACTTTATTAAGTTAATCTTTGTCATTCTATTTGTAAATAAATATAATCCATAAATAGGATTATTTGCTAAGGATATAGATTGAATTTTGTCCTCGCTGAACAAAGAAAAGCTTTTGAGTTCTATTTTTTAATCTTGACATATTATTTTTCCTTTTCCTCCTGATTCATTTACTTCTAAATATAAAGTATGTGATTTTTCTTCAGCGAGACTCAGAATTATATCACCTCTGTGACTCACCTCTCATCTCAAGCAGAAGATGGGCAATTTCAGTTAAATCACTCTCGAAGTACTAAGCCTAAAGTCTTCTCTTCTGGCTTTCAGCAAATCTGAAGAGATTTGACCTACTAATGAAATGGCATTTATGTAACAATCTCTAGGTCTCTCATGAGTGCTTCTAATAAATCAGATTCAATAGCATGCAAAAATGAAAAATTCTGTGTGAAAAAAAAAGCACGTCAAGAATTCCCAGAGTGAAGAATGTGTGCGCTGCATTTCCTTAAAGCAATTTTGGGGGACAGGTAGGCAATTTATGTCATTTATAAAAGAAAACCTATACGTGTTGGGAGAGGAAGTAAAAGAAATGGATACCTTCATATAGTACTATTACTTTCAACTGGTACAAACGTTCTGAGAGGTTTATAAGAATGCTTCTGAAAGCAAGGGTGAATTATTTTGTTTGAATATGAACTGACAGACTCTCAAATGACATTCTAGCAAGGGAAGCAGGTAGCATAAACTTTATTGATCAGAAATAAAATGCAATATAACGAATGAGCAAAGTTAGTACATTCTAAATTAAATATGTTGTCCCTAACAGATCTATCCAGTGTAGCCACTTGATATGTCAAAAAAGTACTCAGGTTAAATAAATAACATTTGAACCCGAGGAAAAGGAAATTCAAACTGCAGATGATAGGAAGGATGTACAAAGTCAACATAATTCACTGAGCTGCGTGGTGTACAAAACGCTGTGAATGGGAGATTCCATTCTGGTCATGATCAAAACTCTAATTATCAATTATCCACTGACTGACAGTCTCCTAATACACATTTCTGTAGGAGGTGAATGAACAAAATCAAGTTCTTACCTGGGGTTAAGCTGAGAACAGAACTGAAGCTACACAGTCCTTCTCAAAGGCTCAGTTCCTGCTTAAGCATGATGCCTTTGTGGTTTCAAAAGAAGACAGACCCGTGGGTGGACTTTGAGTTTGTCCAAGAAAGAATAGGAACAAAAATTTCATCATGAATAGCTTGATTTCTAAATGTATATGGTTTATCACTTAGGATTCAGGATCACAATTATAACATTACTAAGTACATGATAGCTATAATCTGTTATGTGAGGTTTTGCTGTTTTATTTGTTAATTGAATTTTAGTATTTCATTATGTTTATTTTAAAAATACTTTTATTTTTATTTTTGTTATCTGTTCTACCAGGCAGGCATTCTTTCCTAGTCTTCATGTGACTTTCCACTATTTTGATAAATGGCTGTGGTTTGTTTTGTTATAAGCTACATTATATAATATATATATAATAGTTATAAGCTAGTTGAAAAAATATGTGAGATGGAATATGTATATGTTTCAGCTGTTTCTTTGAAAAGTAATAATCTATTGACAATTCTTAGCATTTTAAACTCAACACCACATTTTTAGACAGTTATAATTCCATCTCCCAGTCCTTTTCGTAAATAAGGCTGCTTCAGACTTAATGATGTTAATGTGAGGTCAGTAGGAAAGGCTAGTGGAGTTTGCTGGTATCCTTACAAAAGAAAAAAAAATTGGACACATGGGTACAAACAGAACAAAGCTCTAGGAGTGGAAGAAATGAATGGGGGTGATACTGTCCTTTGCAGCCTTCCAAAGGAAGCTGGAGCCCATACACATCCCAGGGTTGTTGTATTGTAGATTCTGTAGCCATGGGGCAATGCCTTCTGTGACTAAGACCATGTGGTGTGACACTTTCTTACAGAATTTACTGCCGTCTGACTTTCTTACAGCATTTACTGCCATCTGATGAGGCAGTCATATGATTACCTAAGGAGATAATAATCTGTCAAATATGCCTGCGTGTGTCTTTCTGGTGTGTGTGACCGTCCCTCTGAGCTCTGTGTCACAGGGCAGGATGCAGGTTATCAGTGCCCCTGAAGAACAGCTCATGCCTCCTTCCGTTCACACTTTCACAACAGTACAGTGAATCTGTCCACTACCTGGATCCCTGTGGGCCTTTTGATTTGTCTAACATGGAAAGTGCTTGAAATCTGCATTGCATTTTTATTTCCAGAGATCACTTATCAATAACAGCAGAGTTTTAAGACTCCAAAGAAGCATGGTCGTTCATATGCATGAACTATGTTCTACATAGTTTTTTCCGCTCCTTTGCTGTCTGTAATTTTATGCTGTTTTTTGATGAATGGAAATTTTTATTATTTATATTTTTCTTGAGGAAGAATGCATTCAACTTTTATTTTATGGCCCATACATAAAAATATAGAAAATAGCTCTCTATTTCTCTCTCTCTTCCTCTCCCCTCTCTGCCTCCTCCCCCACTCCTCTCCTCTGCTCTCTCTCTCTCTCTCTCCATGTGCATGCTGTTTCTCTTCCCCTATTGTATCCAATAAACCTGACTTTATATAACTTAAATATATATATATATAATACATGAATAATAAAAAAGCAAAAAATAAAATCTATATTTTATTACCAGACAATAGGCTTTATGTTGGGTATTTCCAATCTATATTTCAAAATGCAATAGTCTTCATTATATATAGTTACATGTGAATATCTTCAAGGAAGATACACATTTTAGTTTTGTTAGTTACTATGACAGTCTATCACAGTTATTTTCTAAGCTACTCAGAAATCAAGTTGCTAAGAGACAAGCAATATTTGCTTATCTAAATATAAGAGATAGATAGGGCATCTTCAAAAACCTCAAGAGATCTGCAGAATATGGCATTCAAAGATGTTTTCTTAACTTAAGAATTTTAGATATCGAGACATGTCAGCTACTGACAGCACCCCCTATTCTACTCCAAGTAGAAGATGAGCATCGAAGAATCTCCAGTGGGAGATGATTGAATTGGTGGTAAGCCATTCTCTTGGCAAGAAAAGCCCCTTGCTTCAACTGTAGACAGACTTCTGTCCAAAAAGGACAAAACTTGGAAGCAGATAAGTCGACAGCCTAGCTCTGCCAAGACAGGGTAGGTAAGTCCTTCATAATTCCTGCTCTACAATCAATGTCTGTCAGAGAAGCGGGTCCAAATAGCTGAAGATTGATGCTGCAATGTATGGAGAGAAAATGGGAACTGTCCAGGCAGCCACTGGTATGTCCTTTCTTAGTATTGGAAGCTGCAGTCCCCGCACTTCCTATATAATCAGATATATTTATCCCTCTCAGGTCTCTGAGGTAGTTGAAGAATAGATAGCTAGAGTCTCAGTTAAATTTTGAGTTGTTTAGGAATCAAGAGGGTGTTCTGGATCTAAGAAGATATTTTAAAAATTATGAGGCAAGTTAGTATGAAAGCTGAGGTAGATATAGAACTTTAAACTCATGGAGATGGTTAGATAGTAGAATGTTAAAGTCATGTGCCAAATACATATGGACTGGACATTGGGAATGTATGCTAAGCCATATAACTCTTATAATTGTGGCCTATTTATTTCTGTTGTTTTGTATTGTATTTATAGTTATAAGAAAAAGAACCATTTTTTGGACTGAAAGGGAGAGCTGTTGGGGGGAAAAAGAAATACCTTAAACAAAAAAAAAAGAAGGGAAGAGGATGGGGGGGTTTGAGGGGGAGGAGGGTGGAAGGGTGGGACTGGAGGGGGGAGTAGGGAGGGGATTGTGATTGAGCTGTAACTTGAAGAAATAAAAAATAAATTATTTAAAAAAAAGAAATATTTTGAACAAATTCATATGAAGACAATTATGTGGAATTAGGAAGCTATGTAGTTGGTGCTAGGGTGATGGGTGATGACTCCCTGGTTAAGGGTGTGCATTGCTTTGTTCTTTTGCAGAATGTGAATTTGGTTCCCAACATCCATGTCTGCAGCTCAAGGCACCTGTAACTGCAGCTGCAGGAAATCTGATGCTCTCTTCTGGCCCCTACAGGTGCTCCAATCATGTGCAGGACATAGGCATAATAGAAATTTTTGGAAGTCTCAAATAGAAGCTTAGAAATATTCCTCAGAAAGTCAGGGAGTTGCTTACATCACTACCTGGTCATAAACTTGACACTCAGATAATATAGCTATTGCTTAAACCCTCTGATGAGCACATTTTGTGGCTAATAAATGTGTCTTTGTACAATACAAATTTTTCAAACTATTAATACAATAGAAAAGTAACGGCTTTTCCCATTTGTATAAGTTCAGAAGCTTAGCAATACTGATTTCAGATGTTAATTAAGCAGCAAGATATTTTATTGTTTTCATTAACCTGAGTATGCACTGTCTTATTAGTGTTCCATCAGCTGGCTTTAATTAGACCTCCAAAGGTGAAAGAAGGACACAATTTAAAGTATAAAATGTACCCTATCTTTTTTTTAAGCATTCATTTTCTTAACAGCATACTGGGTAGTTCTGGTGAGTGTGTCATTGAGGTTGACAGCAGCTGGGTCCAAGTACTCACAGAATACCTATCTTATAAGTATGAAAAGACACACAGCATCACTACCACCAAAATAACCCACTTTATGGAAAGAAAAGGACATTTGGGCAGTCGGTTGCAGAATGCCTCCTCATACCATTGGAACCAAATCCCACTTGCTGTACGTCTTTGGATAGGTCTCCTAAAAGCAGGACTACAATCCCACATTGGTGGTCACCCTTTCGGGACTCACACTGTTTTCACAGATGTGTTTTGCATACTTTGACCAAAAGGCTCTTACATACTGTTCCATTCTTTCTAACCAGATATGTGGATGGAGAATGTCAGTAGGTGGACCACATGTAAAATCAGAACCCTCGCCTACAAGCTGAAGTAATAATCCATCATGAAGCCAAATAACAGTCTCTCACCCCCAGCCCAACACAGTCAGGGATAAATTATAAACTCCCAGCTTCCTTAATTGTTCCCTTATCCAGTGTGGAACTAGCTACAGAAAGATGAGTGTGCTCACTCTACCAATCACATAAGACCTTACTAACCCATCTCTGTCTTCCCATGCCAAGAGCCTTTATGTGGTACCTGAAATACTCCATTTTCTCCTACTAAATCTTCCTGGCTCTCCTGATTGGCTTTGAATCTCCATCGAAGTCTATTGATGTTACCTGCAGGGGTGGACCTGCTCACCATACAGAACTGTGGATGAATAGCCTATGTCTGTTCTTATAAGGGCTAATTCCCCATTGACCAGGAACCATAATCAAGCATTGACTTTTTTGGTCCTTAAAATACCCAGTGACTAATCTGGAAACTTCCCTGTCTCAACATCTTTAGTTGTGTTTAGTCCTGGGGTCAAAGGGCATTTGTTACAGTGTTGTTCTGTTGCTTTGAACAAACAACCTACTAGATGAGCAAAGAGAGGAACTAGAACAGTAGCAGGAACAATGTGTCTTTATTATAATAAGCAGAAAGGAACTAGGGTTTTTTTTTAATAGAAAGAGTCAGCTGGCATTAGTTTTGTCTAAGACCCTTCTTTTTAGCTTTAAAATGATTCCTTAGGGTATTAGCATATGACGCAGGAAGAGGAACACATCTCATTCCATGTGTGGGCAAACAAACACAGGCTGAGAGACCTTGAGTAGATTGAAGTCTCTAGAAGACACCTTCTTCTAAAACCACAACTGCCTTGCCTGTTTGTGTTAGACACATCTGAGATATGTCCCACTGCCATCTCGAGATGCCAGGTGGCAGTTAAGCCCTGTAGCAATAACCTGATAAAGTTTCAGAAATTTTTCTTCTGGTGAAATAACTACATATCAGGTTGTTAGTGAATATTTAAATGAATTTGGGCACAATTCATTCATTTACTCCACAGCTTAAATGTACAAGGCTCTGAGCAAAGGAGTTAAAAATGTAGGAATAAACAAAACAAATAAAAACTCCACCAAACACAGAACTCAGAGCAATGACAACTGTGTAGATGATAGTTTCAGTAAGGGAGGTTTAAAATTATTAACTTCCAAGTTGTACTCAGTTTTACAGCCTAAGGCCAAATAAATATTTTTCTAATAAAGCAAGAATGAGCTTGAATAAAATTCACAGATGCCGTATTTGACATGCGCACTAATATATTCCTCTCAAACAGGCTTCTGAAGACATCTAAGTGACAAGCACAATTTTAATGTCAAAGGAATGATGACGGAGGCACAGCAGGAAAAGTCTTCTTCGGTCAATTTAATTTGAATGACAAGGTGCAGTAGGAAAAAAATTAGTTTTAAAAGATCAAATAGAGAAGCCCATGAAGAACGCTGGTGTTCAGATGATTGTCAACCTAACAAAGGTAAGGTGTTTCTAATGTTTTTTTTTTTTTAATCAGAGCTACAAAAACGATTTGCATATAGCTATATGGAGACTTTCAAGGGTCAGTAAAAGTTTCACAGGGTCACTGAAAACTGGCACAACTTATAAGAGTCAAAAACCAATAAGTTAATGGAAAATGTCCAAATAAATATACAAAACTATTCACATGGGTATAATGTTGCCTTTATAAATTTGCATAGGAATGATTTCATTGTCTTGGACACGTGTAGTAGCTGACATGCTAATCCCAAAGTTTATATAAAAATGCAAATCGCCCTGAATGAGCAATAGTTCAAAGAATAAAAAAATGTTAAATTGAAGGATTTAAACACCATAGTGAAAAGATATGAAACCACAGTTATTATGAAGATACAAATTGGACCAATATTTGGGAAATGATGCAAAGTGTCTCCAGGTATAAACTTACACACGGTGAATTAATTTTTCATCAAGAACACGAGAACATTCAAGAATAGGAAAATATATTACAAACGCTATCTTAAAAGCAAATTTCAAACTGTGAAAAGAAATCCCCACCCATTTTACTAGTCTGTTTTCTGATGATTTAAGAAGACACCCAAGGCTGGGTAATTTATAAAATAGTTTGATGAGGCATGAAATTTAAAAGGTGGAAATGCCCAAGCATCATGGTACTGGCTTTTAAGAAGGCCTCTGGTTCCATCACATAATGGAAGATGACATCCATTGTGGAACACGCACAATGGAGTGGCCACAGAGGTCACACAGAGGTACCACGGGTCCACTGTGAAAGACAACTCCGAACTCCAGCTTATGCTACAACCTTGCATGACATACTTCTCCTCATAACATAAATAAGGAATTGTCCATGGTAGATCATAAGCTTACTTGTGTAGGCTAAAACTATAGAATTTCTAGAAGTAATTATCAGAGAATAATTTTGTACAGGAGTTGGAAAGCCATTTCTTAGAAAAAAAAGAATAATGAAACAAACTGGTTTTAAACAGAATCATCAGTAATAGGGGAATAAATAGATTAATAGAGATGGATAATGACTAGATGATTGAAAGATAATAGATGGATGGATAGATAGATGATAGACAGACAGACAGACAGACAGACAGATAGATAGATAGATGATAGGAAGAAGGGATAGGCAAGAAGTCTCTCTCTCTCTTTCTGTATCTCCTTCCTCTTCTTTCTGTCTCTCTCTCCTTCCTCATTTTACCTCAGCTTTGTTTTTAAGACCTGCAGATTAAGTCATTCATTCAGCATACAGACCAATCAAGATTTTTCAGGACAATCTCCATTACTTACGAACGGCAAACTGCCATCACAGTGACTTTTAAATCACATATAAGTGACTATTATATAAATAGAAAAGTTGAACATTTTGAACAGGCTAAAATGGCATCAAAAACACTCCCTAGAGGCTGGGGAGATGGCTCCATGCATAAGCAAAACCTTTACCATGCAGATATGTTGATCTGAGTTTGGATGCCCAGAGCCCCCATAAAATCTGGAGACAGTAGCACACACATGCTTGTAACTCCAGGACTCTTACAGAGAGATGGGAGGTAGAGACAGGAGAATCCACAGAGGTCATGGGCCAGCTCTCCTGGTATGCCTAAGAGAAACCCTATCTCAACAAGGTAGAAATTGAGAACCAACACTTGAGGTTGTAGTCTGACCTCTACCAATGTGCTGTGGCATGTGTTTACTGTCACCCACACACAAACAAACATGCAAACCCTCATTCTTCCTGCCCCCCCCCAAGCAAGTTTGCAAAATGAATTAGAGGAAAGAAAATTGTTTCACTTATCAAAATAAAGGCTTGAAAATGAGAAGTTAATATGCAGAGTGGGAGAATACATTTGCAATCATAAAATGTTTCCACTATTCATACTGAAATCATGGGAACTAACACAAGAAATAGATGGTACTTAACACACTACTTTTAGCACCCCCCAATACTAACATTTGAAAAACAACAGGGACTAGAAAGAGTTCCTACAAACTAACACAGCTGAGTAATAATAGCCACAAACCTGATCATACCAGTTTTTAGGTATGGTTTACAAATGCCCAAATGCCCAATAAGTACATGTTCTCTTGTTGAGAACAAACAAAGAAAACGTTTGACACCTTTGGAGTACAGAATACAACAACAAAAAAGACAAAGGACTCTGAGGCAGGGGAGTGAGAGGTCGAATTGCTGAAAGTTGAATGGAAAACATTACAGCCAAGGTAGAATATTCTTTAGTAATTAATATGAGATAAAATTTCATATTTAGGCATTTTCCAAGGAAAGTGAACATATAGCTTATTACTGAATCTAAATGAACTCCATTGGATGTTGTCATTAAGCTCATGGAAGCACTAGATTTGGGGGTGCTTGCTTTGTATTGTTGGCCTCTAGATTTGCTACATTCACATAAAACAGTCTCATAAAGTCTAATCCCCAGGCCCCAATGCAATCATATCGGGTCACGTTTCTGCTAGAGAAATGTATATCACACATAGGTGCTAGTGCATGAAATCTCAGGTTTCAAATTTAAAACAAATATCTGCTATAAAACAAAACAACATGGAACTTTCATGAATCTAAACATTACTGGGGGCTGTAGAGGTGGCGCAGAGATATGAACACGGGATGTTCTTCCAGAGGACTCCGGTTCCATTCCCAGCACTCACATGGTGACTCGAAGACATTTGTAGCTGCAGTTTCAGATGATCTTCTGGCTGCCAGGGTTATGCATGTGGTACGGATGTGATGTACAGACATACATACACGTGAAACACCCATACATGTAAAAAGAAATAAATATTAAATTTTAAGCAATTGACTTGTTGATAACAGCACCAATTGTAGCTATATGTTAGAATTATCCCAACTTGTTGAGATTTTAATTCTATTACCATTGGCTCCTATTCCTCCTTCATCTGTATTTATGCTGCACGCATACAGCTTGGATAAAATTGGATGCTGCCCCAGTGAAACTCCATTGTCAACCTTGAAGGCAAGCATCAAGAGAACCAATCTTTTACCAAACCAGAATTTACCAAACAAAGAGGCCCAGAGACTGAATTTGAAAATCACAAAGCTTGCAGATGAATAGAGAGTAGGGGTGGGGACACATGATGGTTTTTTTTTTTCCTCTAGTGATTATAGTTGCTAGATTTTAGAGGAAGTAGCTATTTGAGCAGTCAGTACAAGGAGATGGTAAAGAGGCATTTGTGCAAGCCTGATGCCTTGATTTCCATCTCTGGAATCCATATCAAGTTGGAAAAATAGAAACAAAAGTTGGCTTCTGATCTGACACTTGTTGAAGCATACATGTACCTCCACATACATTGTATGCATGTACACAATAATGCTAAATAATTTTTTAAAAATATTATATGTGTAGGTATTTCAAACTTTCAAGGAGACACATTTCCCATGGATATCAGCTGTTTATGACTCACAGCATAAAGGGCAGAGAAATAGTTGACTACTACATCAATAAAGAACAGAGAAGACGTTACGTAAGGATAAAATCGCACATCAATGAAAAATGCATGTACAGACTAAATTAACACTTGCGCAAACTGAATCTACTCTTTGTTTAAAAAAAACCCACAAGATCCCAGGAGTATTAAAGTCGTAAATAAGCAAAGAAGCCCTCCCTTCACTGGTAGGGCTTACATAATCTTTCAACAAATCTTAAAACAGTCATAGAGCGGACATTTAAAATGTTATTGACTACAGTGCAAGGAAAATGCTTCGGGAGCCATAGAAGGCTCTTCCTGAAATGGAAAGGGTGTTTGCACTTTCCAGCATATGCACTAAGAAGCTGCAGATGACAAAATACAGAAACACATCATCTAGGAGTGATTAAAAGCCTCGAGTCTAGAGACAGGCTGTGGGCAAGGAGTTCCTGCCTCTGGCACTTTCTTGATAAAAGTTGGGTAACTGCCTGAAACCTTCACAAAGAAGGTGGTAATGAGAACAGCACATACAGTGCGGGATTGTTGTGCACTTTAAAAAAGGCTTGAGACAAGCACCTGGCTCTAAAGTAAACACTACTAGAATTTACTACAGTAATTATCTTTCTGTGCTTGTGTCAGATTGAGAAAGGCTTGGAGAAGACAGGAGACTTTTCTTTTAATCTGCCACTAACACCGCCACTGTGGAATTCCTGTCACCGAGTGTCCCGGAGGAAACACTGACATCGCTGTGATTAGCTCTTATTTCGGGTAAACAAGGAGAGAAGCTGACTTCGCGGTTGATGATAGGGAAGATACGGGATCCATCTGCTGCAGATGAATTAGCTTGAGAGGCAGCAGCCCTAGCAGCTGATAAGAATGGGGTATGTTTCGTATCCAAGAGTGAATCTAAGCAGCCTCTGTATAAGCACAGAACTGCAGAAAGAAAAATACATAAACCATCAATCATATTTCCACCTGGAAAGCAAGAAACATGAAGTTGCATATACCATAAAATATTCCACATCTTAGTGACAAATCATTTGCTCTAATGCTTCATCACACACTGTGCCTGAGACTCTGAAGTAAAGCTTCACTCACCTAAACTTTCTATTCTTTGAACTACAGGCCTTCAGTTATTCACTCATGAAAGGGTTGTTTGCTGAGAGTCAGTGCCATGCTGAGTCCGTAAAGATGAAGAAACAAAAATCCTAGCCCTTAGACACAAAGTGATGTCAGACTGACAACAACTCACAAACTAAGTAAGTACAGGGCATGCTGCAATTATAGAAAGGCAGATAGGAAAGCAAAGCCTGTGTTCAGTGGGGCGGGCTGATGTAGACAGATAGACAGGAACAATGAGGCACACAATTATTACCCTGCACACAGGGAATCGCAGGGGTAAGATTACCATATAGCACAGTAGGATTCATGTGGGGGTGTTGGGGGATCATAGGTGACTCTGGCCACAGGGAAGATAATGGTTGTGCAGGAAATGATAGCCCCTGGGACCAGAGAATAGCTTGTAAGCCTATATTTTCTTTATGTTTGGGGAGTAGAGAATAACTTACTGCAAAGTCTGTATAGACATGTTGATATCCTCAAGCTTTCTTTCTGAATTATGAGTTTCCTTAGAGAACATGAAGTGGACCCTCTGCCACTTTGTTGGACACTGTCTATAAGCAGGCACAGCATTATAGGGTATCAGCTTTGGCTCAGCTCTAAAGGTCTTAATTTTAAATGATCAGCATGTTGAAATATAGTATCTTAGAGTAACAGGCTGTGGGCTCCATCAGAACAAATGGCAGATCCAAATCGCAGTGGGAAAAGACATTACAGTCTGAAGGAAAAGCAAATATCAAACTCTGTGGTGGTTAATCCTGGCTGCCAAGATGACTGAATTGGCTGTTGCCTGGAGAACTGTAAATCTATGCTTGCAGGTATGTGGGATTTGGGACATGTGTTTCCAGAGATTCAGGGAACTGAACCGGGAAGATCTGCCCCAAACGTGAATGACACTATCTAATAAACTGAGACCCTGGCTGGAAGTGAAAAAGGAAACTTCTGTGTATTCATATGCCCTATTCTGAGAGGCAAAGTGTGTGTGTGCGCACACGCGTGCCTATGTACGTACATGTGTGTGTGTTTGTGTGTGTGTGTGATGTTGTGGGCATCAGACAGCACATTCACTAGCTTTGAACAATGACTTATATACCAGTGACTTTACAAAGAACTTTCAGACCTTCTGCCTTGGACAGGAGCTGTAGCATTGGTCCCTCATGGTCTAGTTCAGCAGCTCTCAATCTGTGGGTCCCAACCCCTTTGGGGGTCGAATGACCCTTTCATGGGGGTCACCTAAGATCATCAGAAAACACAGGTAATTGCATTACGATTCTAACAGTAGCCAAATTGCAGCTATGAAGTAGCAATGAAATAACTTCATGGTTGGGGGTCACCACAACATGAGGACCTGTATTAAAGGGTCACAGCACTAGGAAGGTCAGAAGCCACTGGTCCAGCCCTTCCACATTCCTTTACTTGAGGGGCCAGTTTCACCTACTCTCTAATCTGAATTCTGCTACTGTGGCATTGTTCAGCCTCTGGCTAGGTAAGCAATGCAGCTAAATTACTTTCTGTAGTTACATAGAATTGTTCATTCTATACCTCAATTACTCATACAGATAGATTCTCAGTGGCCCTTGGACTGAAGTGAGGAATTCGGCAGCTAAGACAAAGCAGTGGATGAGAGGTCAGCTGCCTACAGCTGGACCAGCTGTGTTAGACATTGCTTCTGATTACCTGCTTATAAACAACCTAAAGAGAAAGACCAGATACCTTTTGTGGGTTATACAATCAATACAATACATACATATATATGTATATATACATATACATATACAGTACAGAACCTAAATTACCTGCCAACAAACAAACAAAAATCTCACCTCTCTTAAGAATTGGGTATGGTTAGCATGAAAGAAACTCTTGGTCTATAATTCTACCTACTTAATTTTTTTACTTGCTGAAGAGACTTATCAGACAAGGGAAGGGAGGTGGCTTAGCAGGTAAAGGTGCATGCCCCACAGTCCTAATGATCTGAGTTCGATTCCTGAAACCCCACATAGAAACTGGATGTGGTTACACACATTTTTAAGCCCAGCACTCCTATAGCAGAAGCAAGAGAATAAACTGGACTCTTCCAGGTCCTAGCCAGGAGGACACAGGGCATTGACAGAAATAACAAGAGAAACCCTCCCTCAAAACAATATGGGAGAGAATAGATTCCCAAAATGCCCTCACACACATACACACACACACACACACACACACACACACACACACACACACACAGAGAGCTTATTTGAAAATCAATGATATGTAAATTTTTAAAAGTAACTACATTTGTAGGACTGGAGAGATGCTTCAGATAATAAAGTGCCTGCCAGGCATGAGGACCACAGTTTGAACCCCAGAGCCCACATACACATGCTGGGTTTGGTAACATTAGCTTGTAATCCCCAAATCAGGAAGGTGGAGCCAAGATGATTCTTAGAGCTTGCTCACCACCCTATCTAGCCTAACTGGTGAGCTCCAGGCCGCTGAGAAACCTTGTCTCAAATGAAGTGGGCAGTATTGCTGAGGGTGACATGTCCGCTCTTCTCTTCTGGCCTCTATACTCTTGAACATACACGAAAAGATACACCAACACACACACACACACACACACACACACACACACACACACACGCAAACAGGCAAACAGGCAAACAGACAGACAGATTTAAGCAAGTAACTATTTCTTACAAGGAAACTTATATCCTATAAACTCCAGACCTAACTGGAAGACATGATATTTTACAGTTCCATCAAATAAATACCACAAATGTTGACAAGCACTCCACAATGACACATGAGTACATATTTTTTAAGACAATTTTTTTAAATAGAAGGAAATGAAGGTGCTGACAGCACAGCTGTTTAATGACGATTACAAGGAAACATGACACTTGAGAACACCAATAACAAAGGAGACCTGCAAAACATTACATGAAATCTGAAGTGTTTCTGAACTCAAAGCCCACACCACTCCACAACTCCAATGAAATAGCTTTCCCTCAAACTGAATTCCAGGGTATTCTGAAATGTTGTTGCTTGAGATTTCTAAAATAAAATATTAAATAAAATCTGGATAGTTTGACTCCAGAAGCATGACTTGTAATATAGAAAAAAAAAATCTAGACTTTATTCTTCCTCTCGATTCCATCTGGCCATGAGTCACCTACTTACTACGTATCTCACGGGTCTGAATGCCTGCTTCCCATTTGGGGATCGACATTTGAATTCCCCGTTGCATTTCAAACTGTGGATTGTTTCAGAAATTCTTTACATGTCCTGCTCCTTTCTTCTTTAACAGGGGATGAGTCACACACAATAGCTGATAGCGGATAATTGTGCAATATTTGAAGCTCTTCATCTCAAAGGCAGATGGTGTGCTTTGGTGTAGAGGGTTAGCAAAATAATTGCCACATCTCTGTGAAAGCCACCTATTGCACTCTGGGAAATCATCACACACCGCACCATGACAAAAGGTCTAATCTCCTTCCTGATTTTCACATGCCTCCCTGGTGAAGAGTGATATTTAAGATAAGAGGTTTTTGTGAATGCAGAAATGTTAAACATGTTGAAGTTTCCTGGCACATGGCTAACTAGTGGCCATTGGGAATTGCCCCAACTTCCTCTTCCTGGGACTCATTTTAATCATCCTTAACGACTTCTGCCTTTGGAACCATAGCATGCATGTGTATAGCTGAGCTCTGATAGCACAGTGTGCAGATCAGCTAAGCCTTGGAAGAGATTTTGTGAGGATGCCAGATGGGGTGAGTATAGTAGCTGAATCATCCATTGCAGAAGGCAGGCATAGGAACCAGGGGCTCTTTGGGAGCTGCTGTAGGGGCTCTGAGGCTTCTCCATAGCTTCAGAAGGAACCTCTGGGTTACACAGTGCATCACCATTTGTCTATTCCAAAGAATTTCCCAGCTGCCCCCTCCCCACCCCGTGCCACTGTGAAGTTCCTTCATTTCTTTGGGCTCCACTTTACTCCTCTCTGAAAGTAAAGATTTGTCCTTGCTCACCTTTGTAGAACTTCTAAATATCGATACACAAAATGTAAAAGAAAATCATTTTCAGATGATTCATCTGTGAGTCAAAACTCACCTCTTTGATTTGTGCAAACATTTCTTTAAATGCCATAATATATAACCAAGAATTGAAAAAAGAAAAATAATATTAATGTGTTGAACAAAGTATTCATGTTAAAAAAAAAGCAAGAAGTAATGTGGGTATGAAATATCCTAAAATGGGATTTAACCACCAACTCGTGCTAGTTCTAAGATTACACAAACAAAATTAAAGTCTTCAATTTCTTATAACTAAAAACTGCTTGCATTTAATTATATTCTATCTGTGAAAGGAAAGTAATTTTGCATGCTAGGAATCCATAACTGCTTATTCTTTGTGAATTACTTCTTAGTTTCCTGTTGGAAGAAGAAAAATGAACTCATGTTCTAACTACAAAGTATAATTTTTTTTAACAAAATCAATTTTTAAAAATAGATGTGATCTTTCTTTATTCTGGAAATTACAATTTATTATAGTTACAAACTCGTAAATGTAGTTCCTGTTCCTTGTCTGTCCTAAGCCACAACCAATTCAGACAAACAAAATATATGATCTATGTGCTGCCCATATGTGCATGAGTTTGGAGGGATCTGCTGGAACACAGCAACACACCAGTGGCCACAACAGCCACTTCGTCTGTGTTCCAACTGCTGGGATTACAGAAGTTGTTTGAATGAGAATGTCCCTCAATGTTCAGTAGGTCCTCAGTTGGTGTACTGTTTGAGGAAGTAGAGGAACCTTTGGAGGTGGAGGAAGGTCATCACCAGGGAGGGCTTTGAGTGTTTTCAGTCTGACTTCCCTTCCTGTGCACATTATCTGCTTCATAGTTGTCACTGGGTGTGTGAGTTCTTATGGTCTCACTCTGGCGCATGTGCCTGCCTGCTGCCACAATTCCCTTCCGCAGTGGACTCTCATCCCTCTGAAACCATAAACCCTAATAAACTGCTCCTATAAGTTGCCTTGCTTTATCATAGCAATAAAAAAACACCAGTGCTTTTAAAAATTTCAACAGCCTACTGTGTCCTTAGGAATGTTTACTCCAACAACCCATCTCAATAGTCTATCTGCATTTTCAACACAAAACTACTTCCAGCTACCAATAGTGAGGTGCTCACCATAACAGTATTTTATGTATCTAGTCAATTCCCATTACTCATATCAGCTCTTTTCTATAAACCATGAGCTAGTAGATGACAACTCTGTTCCTACTAGAAGTGGGTTTTGGTTCCTGAGAGCCTACAGAGGCAAGTATTTCATGGGTCAGTCAATACATAACTTTGTGCTGTGTGGTTCTGTTCAATGACACTGTATCCCTTGTGATTTCTGGCTCTTCAGCATCAAAAAAATGGTTAACAATACCACAAAATTATGGTTGATTAAAAATTGCCTAACACTCATGCTTCTCTCATTCAGCCTCCCTGTGTTTAGGAATACTATACAATACTTCAGCATTAACTTGAGAGACTAAAGAGAAAAAAATGTAGGACTGGAGAGTTAGTAGTGCTCCCAATAAAGCGGTTACAACAGAAGTATGAGGAGTTTGATACACCCCAGGACCCACATAGAATCTGCGTAAGCATGGTGGCCTACCTGTATTCCTAACACAAGAAAGTTGGAGACAGGGAATCCCTGGCACAAGCTGCCCAGTCTAATCAAAACAGAGACATTTGTTGACAGTATGATGATTTAACAAGCTCCTTTTTAGAGCTTTACCTTGTCTGACTCCAACCTGGAAAGCATCAGTCACTAAATGTTTCTGCCACTGTGCTCACACACAGTGAATAAGTATTGATTGTGTGATCACAAACTGACAAGTCCTCAAACAGAGACTCTTCAAATTACAAGAGCCAACTATGTTAATATAATCATATGTTATTTCTTCCACTGTACTGTGGAGCAAGAGTCATATTCAACAGTGGGTGCTATGTACCTGGTACCCAAATATTCTCTCCCTCACTTCTCCCTCTCTCTCTCCCTGCCTTCCCCCATAGATATGTGTGTGTGTGTGTGTGTGTGTGTGTGTGTGTGTGTATGGTATATGTACACATATATATATATGTATATAGATATATCCTATATACTCAGTATGTACATAGCATATAGAGAATACATAACATGGTATATATATATGGTTATATATTTTATATATGATATAGATACATATACATAAATGATAGATAAATGATTGATAGATGGATGATAAATATATAAATAGATAGATAGGTGATCGATGAGATACCTGTATTTTTATGAATGAAGTACTAGGCAACACTACTTGAAGAGTGGCTCGCATCTTGAAAAACCTCTCACCTATTTTTCATTCACTTCCCTTGAAAAGTCAAGTAGCTGAGGGTTTGATTTAGATATTTCACATAATCTTTGTCAACTAAAGAACAACACCACAAAACCTAAAAGACCAGTGAGTCAGGCAAAACATGAGAGGCTGATAATGAGACCACTGTCTGAATGAAGAAACAAAAAGAACTTAGTAGTTAAAAAGACCACATTCCATCTGGAGCATAGGCTCTAAACTGTTGGAGAAGGGGCTCCTGCACTGTGTTTTCAGATGATTATTTCAGTGCCCTGAGATCTGGTTACCTCCCTGCCACGGGCATTGTTATGAGTACTGAACCATCTCCTGTATCAGTGTGATGTAAAGAGTGCTCCCCAATTATATGTGACTGGTTCAATAAAAGTCGCTGACAGCCAATAGCTGGGCAGAGGAGAGGTAGGTGGGTGTCAGAGGAGACAGAGAGGAAGAGGAAGAGGAAGGAGATAGCCATGGGGCAATATGGACCATGAGCATGTGGCCATGAGGGTTGACCATCTGATGGAGCAGAAGCAGCCCAAACAGAAGGAAGAAGGAGACACAGAAGGAACTTGCAATTACACCGGATGGACCAGGAACATGTGGCCAAGAACAGCTTGCCCTGAGGACAGACTGATGGAGCAGAAGCTGCCCGGGAGCCAATAGTTTGGCAAGTGATGGGCATTTATGTGGGTTTTAAGAGTGGCAGGTTTAAAATAGCTCAGAACCTTCCCAGTATGTGGCTTACAGCTTATTAATAGACCTAAAAGGCCTCTGTGTCTTTTATTGGGGAATTAAATGGTCTAATGTGGGAGTAGAAACCCCCCAAAATAGTAATACAATACTCAACCTTCCTAGTGCTGCAGTCCTTTAATACAGTCCCTCAAGACTACTGTACTTTCAGGGATCATTTCTATAGTTTATTACAGTCTCTCATGTTGTGGTGACTCTCAATCATAAAATTATTTTCGTTGTTACTTCATAACTGTAATTTTGCTGCTGTTATGAATCATAACGTAGATATATATGCTTTCCAATGATCTTAGGTGGCTCCTGTGAGAAGTTCCTTCCACTCTAAAAGGGGTTGAGAACCCACAGGTTGAGAACCACTGCTCTAGAGAAAGCCTGAGAACACACGACTCCTTTTTATACCTCAAGTTAGTGTAAACAGCCTCAAATCTGGCATCTCTCCCCTAAAACCATCCCTATTATCTACTTCAGAAACCTGTGAACACAAGGCCCTTTTCTACCATACGTTTGATAACCTGTTGTTACTACAAGGTTATTTTGACTTTCTGTTTCTTAGGGTAGAATTTCTTTGAGTGCCACTTGGGTCCGGCCCTCATTTACCATGCCCATTTTCTTGGTTGTAGGCCCCACCCTAACATGGTTGTAGTTCCCATACTAGTCATGTTCGTTTCGATTCCCACGCTCTTGCGAACAAGCTATCTTCCCATAAGAGCTGTTCTGCCTTCATTCGGCAGATTAATTTCTTCTTTGTCTATCAAGACTGCTCAAGCATCTAATCCTGCCTCCAGTATCCCTGGGGTTAATTTTGCTTACATGTCTCCTTGGCACAATTTAATGACCTCTGCTCACTGTTCAGTCATCAGTAGTTTCTCTGGGGAGGGGACCCTGTTTACTGTCTTCACACACCCAGTGGATAACATGGGTTCTATTATGAAGGGAGACATTAGTACTGCATGGGTTCTATTATATTGGGAGAGATTGATATTGCCTGCAAATAAATGTTATTTCCTTTAGTGCTTCTTATGAAGCCATCAAATAAACCAATCAGTAAATTAATGAATCCATAGAAACCTACCATAAAGAACTGAAGCAAATTCAAGATATATTTCTAACATAAGGAACACATGTATGAAACTAGGAAATTATAAGCATCTTCATTTTTTTTTTTTTTGGTTTGGGGAATCTATATGACCTAGAATCTGCAATGGCATAACTCCTTACTCTGATTTATATAGACCTGAATTGTTATTAAAATGTCTTAATCACCATTTATTCTACCTACTGCAACTTTACTAACACCTCAGAAAGAAGTTATTCACTCTAAACAGAAGAGCAGGCTTAAGCCAACTGCTCTGTGTTCTGGAAGGCACAAGTGGTTCTCTTTCTTCCAGTCATGAATAATTATTTGTAAAGAACCTGGTGTCTGATAATCATATTAAGGCAAGTCAGGCTGATGGCAAAATAAAAATATTCTGGTGGAAACAACTGTCAGAAAAATGGATGGGTAAAAATCTGATAAGTGTAACAGTGAGCCAAAGGGGATCATTCCTGTGGATCAGAGATAATATATGATTACTTTGGGGATGTGTGCTACAATAGATCAAAATAGAGAACCAGGGAAACTGACTTCTAATCTGAGGCCCACTTAAGTTGTTTTACCTGGGTCTCTTTTATCCTTCATGCAATTAAATAAATACCTCACAGTTACTAATGATAATGAATGTAAAACTAAGGCACAACATGTAACAAGTACAGTGCTGATTTAGTTACCTAGTAACAGGTGGAATAGTACAGTAATATGAAGGCACACTCAAGGGTCACTGAAAATACCAAAGATGTCTGTCTGTCTTCTTCAAGGCCCCATGTTCAGTTACAGTCCAGAGGAGCTGATTTTGCCTCTCAAAAATTGTACTGATTTGGCTCCATGAAGGCATTCAATGGTTACAGAGATATCTTTTGAGTCCACAACGTGGTTGCCACAGATTGTTTACTGTGAGCAGATAGGGTATACACACTGATGCAGAAGAGGAATATAATCACATTACTTATATGTGGTACAATGAAGGGTTCATTCGTAGACTAGAAATTTAGAAAGAAGGAACAGGTCTAAACAAGGATGACTTTATAAATGTATCATATTAGAAATGCTTCATGACTCACATTCTCTTAAGACATTGACAGATGGGTCCTGTCAGAAAGAATGTTTCATAGACTAGCACTTGACTGTGTTTTACAAATGAACTACATAGAGACCATAGTTTATATTTCTAATATTGAAAAAGCTTTGATACCAGAGACAACACATTCATATATTCATTGTTATATATATTAGCCATATAGTGTTCTAAAGAACAACATATTAAATGCTAAAATTGAGATTTGGGGTTTTAAAAAATGGTCACGTTTTTACTTGTTTCTATCAATATTTTAGCAGGAAAAAGCTTTATTGATTCAGTAAGTTTTAAGACAAAACTGAAAACAAAAAAGGAAGCTCAAAGTTCCAAATTTCAAAGCACAATGTCACCCTTTTATTTATATAATAGGATATTCCTTTGTTGAATATTTCATCTCGTTCAAACAGGAGATGTTTTCTTTTTTTTTCTTTATTTTTTATTTCATCAAGTTACATCTCAATCGCTGTCCCCTCCCTATTCCCCCTCCAGCCCCACCCCCCTCCCACCCTCAACCCCCCATCCTCTTCCCTTTTTTTTTTTTCTTTTAAGTTTAAGGTACATTTTATTTCCCCCTACAGTTTCCCCTTTCAGTCCAACAAATGGCTATTTCTCTTATAAAAATAAATACAATACAGTACAACAGAGGTAATTAGGCCACAGTTATGAGGGTTATATGGCTTAACGTATATTCCCAATGACCAGTCCATATGTATTTGGTCCCTGACTTTAACATTCTACTATCTAAACATCTCCATGAGTTTAAAGTTCTATATCTGACTCAACATTCATACTAATTGCAACACAATTTTAAAAGTATCTTCTTAGATATATAACACTCTCTTGACTCCTAAACAACTCAAAATTTAATTATGAGACTCTAGCTATCTGTTCTTCAATCACCTCAGAGACCTGAGAGGGATAAATATATCTGATTTTATAGGAAGTACAGGGTCTGCAACTTCCCAAACTAAGAAATGAAATACCAGTGGCTGCCTGGACAGTTCCCATTTTCTCTCCATACATTACAGCATCGATCTTCAGTCATTTGGCACCGCTTCTCTGACAGACATTGATTGTAGAGCAGGGGTTATGAAGGACTTACCTACCCTGTCTTGGCAGAGCTAGGCTGTCGACTTACCTGCTTCCAGGTTTTGTCCTTTTTGGACAGCATTCTGTCTACAGTTGGAGCAAGGGGCTTTTCCTATCAAGAGATAGGCTTGCAACTAATTCAATCATCTCCCACTGGAGATTCTTCGATGCTCATCTTCTACTTGGGGTAGGATAAGGGGTGCTGTCAGGAGTTGATATGTCTTGATATAAAAAAATCTAAAGTTACGAAAACATCTTTGAATGCCTTATTCTGCAGATCTCTTGAGGTTTTTGAAGAAGCCCTATCTATCTCTTCTATTAGGGTAAGAAGATGTTGCTTGTCTCTTAGCAGCTTTATTCCTGATTAGCTTAGAAAATAACTATAATAGACTGTCATAGTACCTAATAGAATGACCAGCTTTCATAACCATTAATTTGCATTTCTTAATTATCCTAAACAGTTTATGACAATTAGTAGTAAAAGGCCAAAACATCACATTTCATTTTTTTTCTTTACCTCCTAACCCTTCCATCCCATTTCTCTGGGGTGGAGTGTCCTTATATAACAGTCCCTCATCTCAGTTGAGAGGTCTTATGAGGGCCAAGAGCCTCCTCATTCATTGGGGGTCTACGAAGCAGTACCATCAGTGAAAAGTGTCTCATTGCCCGGGAGAGAGAACTAAAAAACAAACAAACCAATAAGCAGACAAATAGATAAAAAAGACTAAAAAAATAGAAAAAATTATAACTAATATATAAAAAATAAATAATAAATAAAAATTTAAAATAAGAAGTCTATGTCCAAGTTCCCTTTGGTGTGTTAGTTGTAGTATTGATACCTTCTACTATATAGCTAAAATCCTACTATAAGTGAATAGATGCCATATGTGTCCTTCTGAGTCTGGGTTAGTTCACTCAGGATGAGCTTTTCTAGTTCCATCCATTTGGCTGCAAATTGCATAATTTCATTGTTTCTGATAGCTGAATAATATTCCATTGTGTAGATGTACCACAGTTTTTTAACCCATTCTTCTGTTGAGGGACATCTGGGTTGTTTCCAGTTTCTAGCTATTAAAAATAAGGCTGCTATAAACATAGATGAGGAAACTTCCTTATGATTCCGGGAAGAGGAATTTGGGTGTACACCCAGAAGTGGTATGGCTGGGTCCTGAGGCAAAGCTATTCCAAGTTTTCTAAGATATCGCCAGACTGACCTCCATAGTGGTTGCACAAGCCTGCACTCCCACCAGCAATGGGCTTTCTCCACACCCTCGCCAGCATGTGCTGTCATTTGAGTTTTTGATCCTAGCCATTCTGACAGGTGTGAGATGGAATCTCAGAGTCGTCTTGAGTTGCATTTCTCTGATGATTAAGGACGTTGAGCATTTCTTCAAGTATCTCTAAGCCATTAGGGATTCCTCCTTTGTGAATTCTCTATTTAGCTCTGTCCCCCATTTTTTGATTGGATTATTTGGCTTCTTGGCATTTAATTTCTTGAGTTCTTTGTAGATTTTGGATATTAGCCCTCTGTCAGATGTGGGGTTGGTGAAGATTTTCTCCCAGTCTGTAGGCTGCCGTTTTGTTCGAATGACAGTGTCCTTTGCCTTACAGAAGCTTTTCAGTTTCATGAGGTCCCATTTATTGATTGTTGATCTCAGGTCCTGAGCTGTTGGTGTTCTGTTCAGGAAGTTGTCGCCTGTGCCAATTAGTTCGAGGGTTTCTCCCACTTTTTCTTCTAGTACATTTAGTGTGACCGGCCTTATGTTAAGGTCTTTGATCCACTTGGACTTAAGTTTTGTACAAGGTGATAAGTATGGGTCTAGCTTCATTCTTTTACAAATGGACATCCAGTTGGACCACCACCATTTGTTGAAGATGCTGTCCTTCTTCCATTGTGCCGTTTTGGCTTCTTTGTCAAAAATTAGGTGGCCATAAGTGTGTGGGTCTATTTCTGGATCTTTAATTCGATGCCATTGATCTACTGGTCTGTTTCTATACCAATACCATGCTGTTTTTACAACTATTGCTCTGTAGTACAGCTTGAAATCTGAGATGGTAATACCTCCAGATGTTTTTTTATTGTACAGGATTGATTTAGCTATTCTGGGCTTTTTGTTCTTCTATATGAAATTGAGACTAGCTCTTTCCAAGTCTATAAAAAATTGTGTTGGTATTTTGATAGGAATTGCATTGAATCTATATATTGCTTTTGGTAGGATGGCCATTTTTATTATGTTGATCTTACCTATCCATGAGCATGGGAGATCTTTCCATCTTCTAAAGGCCTCTTCCATTTCTTTCTTCAAGGGCTTGAAGTTCTTGTTGTACAGGTCCTTTACTTGCTTGGTTAGAGTTACCCTCAGGTATTTTATGTTGTTTGTGGCTATTGTGAAGGGGGTTGTTTCCCTTATTTCTTTCTCAGCCCTTTTGTTTGTTGTATAAAGAAGGGCTTCTGATTTTTTTTAATTAATTTTGTATCCAGCCACTTTGCTGAAGGTGTTTATCAGCTGTAAGAGTTCTCTGGTTGAATTTTTGGGGTCGCTTATGTATACTATCATATCATCTGCAAAAAGGGATAATTTGACTTCTTCATTTCTGATGTTTATCCCCTTGATGTCCTTTTGTTGTCTTATTGCTCTAGCAAGAACTTCAAGTACTATATTGAAGAGATATGGTGAAAGTGGACATCCTTGTCTTATCCCAGAGTAGAGGAAATGCTTCAAGCTTCTCACCATTTATTTTGATGTTGGCCACTGGCCTGCTGTACATTGCCTTTATTATTTCTAGGTATGGCCCTTGTATGCCCGTTCTCTCCAGAACTTTTAGCATGAAGGGGTGCTGAATTTTGTCAAATGCTTTTTCTGCATCTAGCGAGATTATCATGTGGTTTTTTTCTTTCATCTTGTTTATATGGTGAATGACGTTGATAGATTTTCGTATGTTGAACCATCCCTGCATCCCTGGGATGAAGCCTACTTGATCATGGTGTATGATACTTTTGATGTGTTCTTGAATTCGGTTTGCTAGTATTTTATTAAGTATTTTTGCATCTATGTTCATGAGGGAGATTGGTCTGAAGGTCTCTTTCTTTGTTGGGTCTTTGTGTGGTTTAGGAATCAGGGTGATTGTGGCCTCGTAGAATGAGTTTGGCAATGTTCTTTCAGATTCTATTTTGTGAAAGAGTTTGAAAAGTATTGGTGTTAGCTCCTCTTTGAAGGTCCGGTAGAATTCCATGCTAAAGCCATCTGGCCTTGGGCTTTTTTTGGAGATTTTTAATGACTGTTTCTATTTCCTTAGGGGTTATAGGGCTGTTTAATCTGTTTATCTGATCTTGATTTAGCTTCGGTAGGTGGAATCTATCAAGAACATTGTCCATTTCACTTAAGCTTTCAAATTTGGTGGAGTATAGATTTTTAAAGTAGGATCCAAATATTCTCTGGATTTCCTCAATGTCTGTTGTTACTTCACCCTTTTCATTTCTGATTTTGTTGATTTGTGTTTTCTCCCTCTGTCTTTTAGTGAATTTGGCTAAGGGTCTGTCTATTTTGTTGATTTTCTCTAAGAACCTACTCTTGGTTTCATTGATTCATTGTATAGTTCTTTTTGTTTCTAAGTTGTTGATTTCAGCCCTAAGTTTGATGATCTCCTGCCTTCTGCTCCTCTTGGGAGTGTTTGCTTCTTTTTTTTCCAATTCACCCAGTTTAGCTGTTAATTTGCTAATATGAGCTGTCACAATTTTCTTTTTGAACTTAATGCTATGAACTTTCCTCATAGCACAGCTTTCATTGTGTCCCATAGGTTTGGGTATGTTGTGTCTTCATTTTCGTTGGATATTAAGAAGTCTTTGATTTCCTTCTTTATTTCTTCCCTGACCCAGTGGTCCTCTAGTAAAGAGTTGTTCAATTTCCATGTGAGTGTAGACTTTCTGTTGATTCTTTTGCTATTCAAGTCCAGCTTTATTCCATGGTGGTCTGATAAGATACAAAGGGTTATTTCAATTTTCTTGTATCTGTTGAGGCTATCTTTGTGTCCACCTATATGGTCAATTTTGGAGAAGGTTCCGTGAGGTGCTGAGAAGAAGGTATATTCTTTTGTGTTTGGGTGAAACGTTCTGTAGATATCTGTTAGGTCCATTTGGTTCATGATCTCTGTTAGACTCATTATTTCTCTGTTTGGCTTCTGTCTTGATGATCTGTCCATAGTTGTGAGTGGAGTGTTGAAGTCTCCCACTATTAAAGTGTTTGGATCGATGTGCGATTTATGTTTTAGAAGCGTTTCTTTTATAAATGTAGGTGCCTTTGTATTTGGAGCATAGATGTTCAATATTGAGATGACCTCTTGGTGTATATTTCCTTTAATGAGTATGTAATGCCCTTCTCTGTCTTTTTTTATTAACTTCAATTGGAAGTCTATTTTGTTTGATATTAGGGTGGCTACTCCAGCTTGTTTCCTGGGTCCATTTGCTTGGAAGACCTTTTCCTAGCCCTTTACTCTGAGGTAGTGTTTATCTTCAATAGTGAGATGTGTTTCTTGTATACAGCAAAAAGATGGGTCTTGTTTACAGATCCATTCTGTAAGTCTGTGTCCTTTTATTGGTGAGTTGAGTCCATTGATGTTGATGGATATTAGTGACCAGGGGTTGTTATTTCCCATTATTTTGGTATAGCTGGCTGTCTTGTGTTTCTCTTTTGTTTAGTTGCTGTGGAGGTTTCTATTTCCTCTGTTTTCTTGGGTGTAGTTATCTTCTCTGTGTTGGAATTTTCCTTCTAGGATCTTCTGTAGGGCTGGGTTTGTGAGGAGATATTGTTTGAATTTGATTTTGTCATGGAATATCTTGTTTTCTCCATCTATGTTGATAGAGAGTTTTGCTGAGTATAGTAGTCTGGCTAGGCACCTATGTTCTCTCAGGGCTTGTAGGACATCTATCCAGGCCCTTCTAGCTTTTAAAGTTTCTGAGGAGAAGTCAGGTGTGATTCTGATGGGTCTGCCATTGTATGTGACTTGGCCTTTTTCTCTTACAGCTTTTAATATCCTTTCTTTGTTCTCTACATTTGGAGTTTCTATTATTATGTGGCAAGACTAGTTTCTTTTCTGATCTAATCTGTTTGGTGTTCTGTAAGCCTCTTGGATTTTTACTGGCATCTCTTTCTTTAGGTTTGGGAAGTTTTTTTCTATGATTTTGTTGAAGATATTTCCTGGACCATGGAGTCGGGAGTCTTCTCTTTCCTCTATGCCTATAATTTTTAGGTTCCGTCTTTTCATAGAGTCCTTGATTTCTTGAATGTTGTGGGTGAGAGATTTTTTAGCTTTCTCATTTTCTTTGGATGTTGTACTGATTTCTTCCATCGAATCTTCCATGCCTGAGATCCTGTCTTCCCTCTCTTGCATCCTATTTTTGATGCTCACATCCGTAGCTCCTGTTCTCTTCTCTTGATTCTCCATTCCTCTTTTAACTCTGACTGTGTTTTCTTTATTGTTTCCATTTCTATTTTCATGTCTTGAATGGTATTGTTCATTTTGTACATTTCCTTCTCCAGTTTGCTTGTTTTTGCCTGGAAATCTTTCATTATTTTGTCCTTTTCCTGTTCAAGCTGAGTCACCTTGGCTTGGAACTCTTTAATGGTGTTATTCATTGTTTTGACTTTTAAAATTGTGGCTTCTTTGAATTCCTTCATAGTTTTAAGTTCTTTTGAAGGGACTCTATCACTTTCCATAATGTAGACTTGTCATCGTTTTCATGTGTTTCAGTTGTGGTGAGGTGGTTTGGGCTGGACGGAATAGTGTTGATTTCTTTTGTTGGAGACATTTCGCTGTTTTTTTTTTTTTGTTTTTTGTTTTTTATTTTTTTTGTCTGGGGCCTCTGGCCATGTGGAATTTTTTTGCTGTCTTCTGGACTTGGTTCCAGATGGGGCGCTTTGGTATAGGATTTGAGTTGCCTTACTCCACCCCTATCAGGTGAGTCATTTAGCCCCGCCTCCTAGGTGGAGACTTAATTAATCCAGGTGGTGGAGCTGTGTACAAGTAAGCTCTGGTTCCCTGCCAGAAGGGCCAGTACTGGTATAAAAGTCTGATATACGACAGTTTCAGATATCTCGCAGTTTGCCTAGGGTTGGTTCTTGTAGCAGGGAAATCTGCAGTTCAGCTCCAATAGCCTTGCCGCTCCCATGGCTTGTAAACTGGCCAGTTTCATCACAACTGCGAAGGCACTTTGCAGTCGAGCTGAGCTCACTTCCCAGGGTCACATCCTTTTGCCAGATAGTTGGATCCTCTGTGCGAGACCTAGGGGTGCCCAGCAGGGTGGGGATTATCTCTGGGTGGATCTGAATCTGCCCGCTGGGTATTAGGTTGGAACTTACTGGGAGTCTCTCCTGGTGGGGGATGGGTGATCCCGATTCCCGGGTCCAGCGGCTTCCTTGCGTGTCCGAGAGTGGGAAGGAGTGTCCTGCCCAGGGATCCTCCATGGTCCCTGGGTATCTGGGTGAGATTTAGAAGGGGTCGTGCCCTTTGTAGAGTGTCCTGCAACACTTGCCGCCTTATGACTGTTAACCCAAAAATCAAAATATGTCTGCGCAGGCCGCCGCCATCTTGGATCCCCCTAATATAAGACTCTTAAGTTGGTTAAAATACATTTCCACCAGAGCACTAAAGAGGGAAGTTTCCTTTAATGAGTTTTCCTTCATTCTGCTTTGGTGGAATATTGTATTGAAATGATCGGTTTTATTTTTGTCCTAAATATCTGAAGGAGGAGATTTGGAAGGCGCGTCTCATGGCATGTCTGCCCCTGGCAACTGCTCTCCGTGTCTTTAAGGATATATAAGATGAGATCAAGGAGATTCTGTTAAATGTAAGTGCAGCTGTGTCTTGCTGTGTTCAATGGGATGTTCTGGTCCAGGCCCCCACTGGAGCTGGCAAATAGGCATTTCTATTACAGTCCAGCTCAACATTTGTGCCTTTCTTTGACCTGTCATTAAGCATTCCATAAGAGAAAGCCAGGCTGTAATTATTTCTCCAAAGAATACTTGTAAGGGTATTTGCATGGTTGACCTCCCAAATAAAATACCTCTCTTGCCCTTGGGAACTCTACAACTGTATCTTCATGTGCCTTTACTTTGCATCAGAGGCTAAATGTTAAGCAAATGTTTTCACCAAGTAGTGGGAAAACCCTTTGGTTATTACCCAGTAAGATACCTGACATATTCCTTCAGGAGTGAGACAATGAAAATATGGCTCTTAAAAGCAGTTCACTTGGGTTTGAATCCTAATACCTTCTTTATCAGTTATAGAGTCCCAGAGAATAGATTCCATTTTGCAAAGAAGAAAATAATCTTCCTTCTACCCTCAGAGAGTTCTTAGCTGAGTGACCACATAACAGAGACAGATTAACAGGGGAAAACCACACATCATAGCATGCTCACCTCCTGTGTTTATGGGGGATAACCCGCAGGCATCAGGACATTGCCGAGTAGATTCTTAACAAAGTAGTTTCATCTCTAGACTTAAATCCCACAATTTGAAAAAGAGAGGACGAAACATGTAGGGGAAAAGCCAGGGCTAGAATGCCAGGAAAGACAAGGTGTCCCCTGAAAACCAAGTGGATCCCTTCTTCATCTCACTGCCCACAAAAGCTCCCACTAATTTGGCTTTTTCTTCCTTGTGCACTGAACAAGATATCCTCATAAGTAGTAATGTTCTATGCAGATTGACATTTCTCTTACCAAAGGGAAACTTTATGAGCTTCAGAGACCAGAGTCCCTGAGAATAACCCTGGTTTTTCTATAGTCCTGTAGTCCCATCATGGGTCTCAGAAACTGAGGCTCTTGTTTCTTGCGGCTTTAATTTCCTCAACTGTGACTAGGTGTGAAAAGTATGTGGGTCTCTTAAACAATTCTGAGGATGGAATAGATTATTAGGAGAAGTCAAAAGGTTGGAACATTGCACATAAGCAAACAAATAAATTCCTATGGTGATTAGGTCAATAAAGAAATTCATTTAAGTACAGTAAACACACCATACCAAGATTTATTGTGTTCAGAAGAGACTCTGCTATTGTTTGCATGTTAAAAAAATAGTGAAGAATGAATTGAGACTATCAAAGTATAAATACAGATATTTTAGTAAGAAGTGATGAAAATTAGGTTGGGGAAATTAAATGCGTCAATGTACAATGAAAGATAATTAGAGAAAAAGAAACATTAGTCTTGAGTCAATTTATTTGACAGCTTACTATGACATCTTGTCAATGTTACTAAAATATAAATCCTGTGTAACCTAATTTCAAAATTGTGTATATAAGCAAATACATTAAATCCATATTGCTTAGTGCTCATCATAGCAAAATAGTCCATAGGACATTAAAATATGCCCATGTAGTACAATGCCAAACACACTCTATCGACATGAGAATTATTTTTAGATGATTTCTTTTTTAAAAAACAGATACTTAAAGATCTGAAAGGTTTAATTTTGTAAAGAAATTTGTCCCTGTAAAGGAAGTCTTCTTGTTCATTTCTCTCTTTCTCTCTCCTTTTCCACTGTCAATCTCAATCTCCATATCAGGAAGACAAAGGTGGCTGGAGCACTGGAGACCCATCGATAAAGAAGAAATTAGCAGATATACATCTTGCTGTACTTTTTATTTGTTCCAAAAAGTCCTACTTGTAAAAAAAAAAAA
>CAJQZJ010033456.1:4607293-4621470 GCA_907164525.1 Lophiomys imhausi | reverse complement strand
TAAATTGGATAAACCTAGATATTTCTCAGTAGGTGAGTGGATAAAGAAAATGTGACATAATTTCACAGTGGACTATTATTCATCCATTAAAAATGAAATTGTAAAAATTTCAGGTAAATGGATAGAATAAGAGAAAATTATCTTGAGTATGTAATCCAGACTCAGAAAGACAAATAAGGTATGCATTTCCTTTATGTGGATATTTATTAAGTCATTGATAACCAAGTTACAGTCTGTAGAATCACAGAGGGTAGGTGTAGTTAAGGGAATAGGAAGGACAGATAGATCTTCCTAGGAAGGTTAACTGCAAAGATAGATTTGGATGCATGTGTGTGTGTGTGTGTATGTGTGTGTGTGTGTGTGTGTGTGTGTGTGTGTGTGTGTGTGTGTGTATGTGTGTGTGTGTGTATAGAAGAGAGGTAGAAAGAGAGGATCGAATGGGAAAGTAGAGGCTAGCGGGAGGAAACACAGAGATGGCAAAAATTAAGGGGTATTTGAGAGGTAGTATGGAAACCTAATACTATAAAACCTTCCTAAACTATATACATATGTGAAGGAGGTCTAAGTGAAATCAACAAATAATTGGGGAGAGAGATCCACAACTGGGCATATCTTGCCACCAAATGAAGTTAATTTGTCGGGAGCCGAATGCCCTTGAAGCTCCTTCCTTCTGCTATTCTTAGGCCCTTAATCTACAGTGTTCAAGCATTGTCAGAAGCTCTCTGAGAAAGGGGTTCTATAAACAGGTAAGTTTCCTAAAAAGCTATCTGGCATTTTGCAAGTCTCGCAAAAGATGCCCACGGAGTTGCTTCTTGCTCACACCCAGCTTTTCCTGTCATCTGTTATTATTGACATGGAGTGAAGATTCCCACTCTTCTTGTTTGGCCAGACTTCACACAGAGTCCTATAAATGTGATATTATTTCTTTTTTTTTTTGTTGTTCATTGTTAATGGAAGTTGGTCCTTCTAGTATCTTTAATTCTTTTTTTATATAAATACTTTATTTTTTTTTCTTCAAGTTACATCTCATTCACAAACCCCTCCCTATTCCCCCTTCCTATCCCGCCCTTCCACCCTCTTCCCCCAAGAAGTTTCCCCTTTCAGTCCAACAGATGGTTCCTTCTCTTATAACAGTAAGTATTATACAAAACAACAGATATAAATATGCCACATTTATGAGAGTTAAATGGCCCAGTACACCTTCCCAATGTCCAGTTTATACATATTTGGCCCCTGACTTTAACATTCTACTTTCTAACCATCTCCATGAGTTTAAAGGTCTATATCTGACTCAACATTCATATTAACTTGCAACACACTTTTAAGAGTATCTTCTTAGATCTATAACAACCTCTTGATTCCTAAACAACTCAAAATTTAACTATGAGACTCTAGCTGTCTATTCTTCCACCACCTCAGAGACCTGAGAGGGATAAATATATCTGTTTTTATAGGAAGTGCAGGGCCTGCAGCTTCCAAATCTAAGAAAGGACATACCAATGACTGCCTGGACAGTTTCCATTTTCTCTCCATACATTCCTGCATCAGTCTTCAGCCTTTGGGTCCTGTTTCTCTGACAGACATTTGTTGTAGAACAGGGATTATGAAGGACTTACCTACCCTGCCTTGGCAGAGTTAGGCTGTCGACTTCCCTGCTACCAAGTTTTGTCCTTTTTGGACAGCAGTCTGTCTGCAGTTGGTGCAAGGGTTTTTTTCATGCCAAGAGATAGGCTTGCCACTAATTCAACCATCTTACAGTGGAGGTTCTTCGATGCTTATCTTCTACTTGGAGTAGAATAGGGGGTGCTGTCAGGAGCTGATATGTCTCGATATCAAAAAAAAAAGAAAAGAAAATCTTAATTTAAAATAACATCTTTGAATGCCATATTCTGCAGATCTCTTGGGGTGTTTGAAGATGCCCTATCCATCTCTTGTATTTAGATAAGCAAATGTTGCTTGTCTCTTAGCAACTTGATTACTGGGTAGTTTAGAGAATATCTGTGATAGACTGTCATAGTAGCTAACAAAGTGACATGTTTGCATGACTAGGAGTTTGTTTTACTTAACTATCCTAGACCGTTTTAGACGGTTGGTATCAAGAGGCCAGAGCTTCACATTTTATTTTTAAGTATCTCTAGGTATGATACCATTAGGAAGCGTTACCTTTGTGACTATGTGAAGGAAGCCAGATGGCATTAGGTTAAGGGATCTATGTAAAATGCAAAGACAAATAGCTCCCTTTTCCTCCTCCAAGTACAATGTAAAAACAGAAATTCATAAAAATAGAATAGAGTGGTTGTTACCAGAGCTCTTGTAGAAGTGAAACAAGAGATGTAGGTCAAGCAATATGGAATTCCAACTGGATGGGAGGAAGAAGCTCAAGAGATATGTTTTACAGCAATGTATTGCATGTGGCAAATTGCAAGAAATTAGATTATAAGTCTTCTCACTGCAACCAGACGTGTGAAGTAACACATGTTGGTCACCTTGACCTAGCCATCCCATGGGCTGTGTATGATTTAAAACAGCATGTGTACCATACATTATATAATTTCTATTTGTCAATTACAATGATCATAACAGAGAGAACAGACATCAGGGGTAATGGTATAGATACTTTTCTAAGAAGAGATGATAGTGTGTTCAAAAACTTTCAGTTGCTAATTGTATGAGTCCCTTCTCAAGGTTGAAAAGAAACTAACATCACACCAATAGTGGTAGACTAGACAGGACCTTTTTTTCCCCCCCAGACAGGATCTTACTATGCAGCCATAGCTAGAACTGTACAAGTATGTAGACAAGGCTGATCTCGCATGTACAGAGATCTGTCTGCCTCTGCCCCCTGAGTACTGGGACTAAAACTTGCACCACCAAGTCTGTCTAGAACAGACATAGCATGCATATTTACACAATGGAACTAAGCCAGTGCTCTAAGTCAAGTCTTTGAAAACTCTTGTTAATCAATATGATGCTGGTGTGGTGTTTTTTGTTTTGTTTTGCTTTGTTTGTGTGTGCGGTGTCTTACTCTGTGTTATAATTGGAACAACAGTACATTCATGCATAAATTAACAATTAAATATATGAACAGAATATAGAACCATATAGTAACTAGCGACGTATTTAAGAGATAAAAATATGACAAGCGTGGGATCTTGAGTATGTTATAAAATGATGTATTATGGAATAGATAACTTGACTGACTGGCCGTTCTTCAGGAAGCCTTAGATAGACTCTAACTCTATACCTCCTTTTCCTCAGAAAGACACAGAGAGATTTCATTAGTATGCCTCCTGTTCATCAGAAGGATGGAGATAAATTCCAACAGTATGCTTCTTACAAAAGTTTACCCTACTTAAATTACAAGTGGAAGTGTAAATATTAAAAAAAAATAAAATTTTAGAAAAAGTACATTATGACAGCTTGTACATAATTTGGTTGAAAGAAGGAAAAAAATCCACAAAGAAGATATCCCAATAGCAAACTTAAAAAAAATGTGACCAGACAACTAAATAAAGTGGAAAAAAAAACCCTAGAAAAATATTTGTAACTCAGACAAATCTTTACTATCCTTAGCATAAATACTGCCTCAAAATGTGTAATAAAAGATTTAGTAAAAGTGACTACATGATATATTTGCAATCAAAAGAAAAATTACAAACATTTCCCCTAAATTATTAAAATGTACTTAAGTAAAAAAAAAAAAGTAAAATTAAGTTATGAAAACTCAAGTCTGTGTATTGAGCCATGGGAAACCTGCTTTGGCAAGTATTTCAGGACTCAGCTCTCAGTGGCAGGAGTTACCCACAGAAAACCAGACATCTTTTTGTGGAGATAGCTTTCCATATAACTCTAATATTTCTGTACTTTTCAAGGTAGGGACATGGGCCACTTCAGCTCCAATCGTCCTCCAATCTTCCTTTCCAAGGATGTTTGCTCACGTAGAGAACTGCAGAGAGCATAGCAACCCCACTGCCACCCCCCACCCCCCGCCACACATACTGAAGCCACCAGAAGGTGCATTTGCAGGATGAGGCTATTTCTGTTTCTCACTGTGGGTGCCCAGAGCTCTTCCTATCAGTGCGAATCGGGAGAGGAGGAACCGGGGTAGATGAAGACAGCATGGTTGTGCTGTTATGATTAGTAACAAGCCCCACTGTCTCCTTGCTCTGTTAGTATGTGTATGCTCTGTGTGTGTGTGTGTGTGTGTGTGTGTGTGTGTGTGTGTGTGTATACAGGACTATAAGCATGCCTATGGGTACATGCATGTGCATGCATGTACAGATTAGAGGTGACATCAGATGCTTTCCTCAGTAGCTGTCCACTTCATTGACTGAGGTCTGGATTCTTGCTGAGCCCAGAGCCTAAGGAACTACAGGTAGTCTAGCCAGTCAGCTTGCCCACAGAATCTGGTGCTGGGGTTACAGTCAGGCCTCCACGACCACTCAGTGTTTATGTGAGTGCTGGTGGTCTGAACTCAGTCCTCATATTTTTGAGAAGAGCGCTTTATCCACAGAACCATCTCCACAGCCCAACCCATCGTCCTTATCCTCTTGTCTCTCTTGTCATACGTTGTTGTCATTTACAGCAGCATGTAGACTGCTTTGTTAGCTTATAGTTGGCACAAAAACTCGTATTCTCCAGTTTCCCTCTTCTTTGGCATAACAATCTTGTCCTTGAGAGTCTATGCAATAGAAATTAAAGCAACCAGGCATAGTGGCCATGCCTTTGATCCCTTGGGAAGCTGAGGCAGGAGGACTGCCATGAGTATGAGATGACACTGTCTCAGAAACACCAAATGATAGCAACAATAATAATGCCTGACAGTATAATTTTAGGACAATGGAAACATAATAACAAAAATTCAATTGCATTCTAGATATTTACCTACAATGGGTTGAGGTATTGGAGTTATTTCCTTAAATATTATGAAAGATTAAAATAGATTGGAGTCAATATCTCTAAAAAATTATTTATTGCATTTGTTGGAAATTGCAGTATGATTACATAATTTCCCCCTTCCCTTCCCTCTATCCAAACATTCTCATGTGTCTCTGCTTTCTTCAAAATCATGGCTTCCTTCTTCATTAATTGTTTCATTCATGTATACATTCCTAAATATTAATTAATTTTCATGAATTGTTTTTGCATGCATATATATATTTCTGAATTTAATCTATTCAGTTCATATAATGTTATTTACATTTATGTTTTCAGGCTACCATTTGGTATTGGGTACCTAACTGTGTGTTCTTCATGAGGATAGACTATTTCTCCCACTCAGCATTCCTTCATTACCTGCAGGTAAGGGTGAATGTCTTTTACAATGTAGAATGGTTGCCTTTACAGAAGAAATGTAAATTGCAAAGCAGCATGTTTGAGTCATGGTTTTTAAATCAGAGCGAAATGAGATGTGTGTGTGTGTGTGTGTGTGTGTGTGTGTGTGTGTGTATGTGCATGCGCACTCGCGTGTGTAACTAAAGAAAGGCATGGCATTGGATAACTGAGAAGGCTACAGGTTAAGGGGCTTGTAGAGACCCATACCTTTCTTCCTCTTTTAGTCACTAGAGTGGCCTCTCTTCTCTACACACAAAGACCAGGATCACTAATTAATTTGTGAATTATTTGATAGCTTAACTTCTTGAGAGTGGATAATCCCACTCCAACAGTTCCGAGCCAGCACCCTTAGCTTTTATATCTAAGTGTTCTTTTTTGCTCCAGGGATGGAGTAAAAATGTACTAATAAGAAATTACAAGTCTTGCTTTTCTCAGTTCTCTTTGCAGTTAGTTTTTTTGACAAAGGACTAGCCCAATGGAAGACAGATGAAAGATACTGTTGACTTCTACCCTCTTCTGTTCTACACTTGAACATAAGGACAGTTAACACCAGTGTGCATTGGCTAATTTTAGAGTGTTCTTTTTACGTGAGAAATACAGTTGTATCTTAGTCTAGTATCTTATTATTTTAAAATATAGTGTTTACATTGGTCACATTTCTATGGCTGACTCTAGAGCTGACAAAAACAGCTTCCTCTGCGGCTTTGACTCTAGGAAACAACCTTACTTTTTAAATGTGTTTAATAGACTTTTCTCTGATACTCATAACTTTTCATCTATTTATCATTTCTCTGATAGTATTTAACCTGGTGCCAACATTCTTTTTTTCCATCAACTATTATATATGTTTGAAATATATATGAATGCTTCAAATTTATTCTTCTCTAATCAGCTCTTGTCAAGGGGTTCAGATTATGCAATTCCCACCCAAAGTGGCTTTCCAGAAGAGTATATCTCTTTCAGACAGAATCTTCACATTAGCCCTGGTGGGTATGGCATCTTTGTAAAAAATGTGGTGTCTACTTAAACGTTGAGTTCCTGGTTAATATTTACTGGGAAATTCAAAATGTTTTCCCAGTCTAGTTAGCCAGCATAACATTGCACAGATCTGGTTTTCTGCCTGGAACATCTAGTTCCATGCCGCGTGTTTCCCTCAAATTGAAATTCCAATCTCAGTATGGTCTCCACAATATCCCTCATATGTTCTGCTGGTGTTCCAACCCCCCTCTTTGTTCATGCTGGGTCCAGGTTTTCTCTTTGTTCCTCTCCTCAGAATTTAGGGAGCCACGGTGAATTCACCCGCTGCCTAGATGGAGTGTGATGCTTTTAGCCTGAAAATCCAACTGAGTTTGACGCTTAGGTTTCAAATCCTCATTTCGCTCCCATCACCAGCTTCAAACACAACATTGTGAAGGGTTGACTTAGGTGACTCAACCCCACTGTTGAAAGGAAAATGCCCTGGAAAGCAAGAGCAATTTCACAATAGCACAGTAAAAGGAACACTTAGTCCCCAGCACTGTTTCCAATGTCCCTTGTATCCTTTTCCATCTACTATGCTCACACCAAGGCTCCTTATGCTTCATTCCAAAGGAATTCTGCATTCTGCATTCTTCTCCTGGGTGAGTCTCATAGTCCCTGCCATGTCTTCCTTTTGCTACTTCACAAAAGCATAAAGTCCTGGCCTACGAAGAAAATCTCCTTCAAAGAGCACACAGAACAGAAAAAGAGAGTAAAATGGGACAAAATAGAGTCCTTTGTTGGGGTTGTAGGAGAAGATCAGAAGCAGTTATAAATTAATTAAAAAACAAACAAGATGATCCTGGTAGCACATGCCTTTAATCCTAGCACTCAGGAGGCAGAGGCAGGTAGATTTCTGTGATTTCAAGGCCAGGCTGGTCTACAAAGTGAGTCTAGGACAGCCAATGCTACATAGAAAAATCCTGTCTTGAAAAACCAACCAACCAACCAAAAACCAAATGAACAACAGGGTCTCATGTAGCCCAGCCTGACCTTCGGCTTGCTGTGTGTCTAAGGGTAGCTTTGAACTCCTGATCTTCCTGTTTCTACCTCTCAAGTGCTGGGATTACAATTGTGCTCCACACGTAGCTGAGTTCACACATTTTAACTCGACACAGAGACAGATGACTATTCATCATTTTTTTCTTTTTAAATTTCTTTCCTAATAGTGTATTTGACTGACACAAATGCTTGCGGATTTGAGGCCACCAGCAGAGTCTGTGGTCACCAAAATCAAGCAATCCACTGTTGCTGCTTGTTGATGTTATAGACACTACACTTTTATATACTGGAGCCAGAAAATGTTACAGATACTGACGGTACTTAAAATGAGTATTTTACACCAGATGTGAAATCAGTGGATGATAAAGGATGGGCCTGGGGAATTCACAGAAGTAGATTATTTTTTTAACACATAATATTTTGGGAAAAATGGATGATTTCTCAGGGATAAGCTTCAGTTATCAGAAGTAGATGAGAAATAATAATGGGAAATCACTGGAGTCCTCAGTTCTTCATCACACTCAGCAAAAACATGGCAAAGGATTTTACTTCAGAGATGATGACTTGGTGCCTCAGAACTAGGGAAAAGGTTTGAAGATGTGTGGTGAAGAAAACAAGGGTCAATTCATAGTTTTGTTTTTAAGCAGTTTGGAAGGTAAGTACTTCATTGTTTTCTGCCCTCCAGAAGCTAGTCAGTGGGTTATCATGAAGCAGAGGTAGAACTGAGTGGGTGTCCTGAGAGTCCTTTGGAAGAGATGGACATTTCTTAGACAAAGTTTTAGTAGTATGATTTACAAATTACTTAAAAAAATCAACTAGGTACAATAAAATGTGAGGTTCAATAAATGAGGTGCAGAGGAATGCATGAAAAATTGACAGAAAAAGAGAGGACAAAAAGAGTTAAAAAGAAAATATAAGCACAGTGAAAAATAGACAGTCTTATGTTTCCAAGTATCTCCGCATGCATGGTCCCTAAGCCCTAAGACTGATGTTCTCACATGAAGGCAAACAAACACCTATATTGTGAAGGTGCCATCCGCAAACCAAGAAAGGCCTCATCAGAATCGAACCCAAAGTATAGATGCTTTGATCTTGCACTGTAGCCTCCAAAACCGTGAGAAAATGAACTGCCGTTTAGGCTCCACGCAGTGTAGTTCTATAGAATAGAACATACAGAGTGAGTGCCCCAGAGCTGGGACCATAGCCATCAAGAGGAGGGTGGTGTGGGAACGCCTGGGAGCCTCCTTCAGAATGTGAAGGAAGATCTAAAGAAGGCAGATTTGGGACACAGAGAGTTTGAGTCTATCTTTTTTACCAGAAAAGGACACCAAAAACAGCATCTAAACAATATTTACCAATATAAATTGCAATATTTAAATGATAAAACTGCCAAGATTACTCATAAAATGGTTCCTTATGAGAAAACATATTTAATCAGGAGACTAACAACTTCCTTTAGTCTCACAATATTGAGCGAGTTCAGGATTAGAAAATCTTTTAGATCCTGGTTCCCAAGTGTGTTTTGGATGTCTCAGGACACCAGGACAAACTCCCAGGGCACGGTGGGGACATTTCACACTCTGAGGGGAACACAGGGACATGGGGCATGCGTTAGGTACTGGGGACTTTGTTCTTAAAGGTAGCTCATGATTAGAATTTTAGATAGTGTTATATTCCTTTTTATGATATTGTATTGTTGTAAAACTGGATTTCTGATGAATGCATTGATTAAAGAAAAACACATTCCACATGGAAATTAATGTAGAATAAGAAATGAGGCTGGAGTTCTCCAGTCTGCTTTTCAGATTTTAGAGTGCTGTAAGCAAGAGCACACACAATATTCTTACGTAGTTATGCTTGTTGAATAGCTTAAGGGTGGTTATTAAGTAGTATGAAGTTTGGAGATTCCAAAGTAAGTAAGAGGATACCTGAAGAGGGGAAAATAAAAGAAAATAAACCATTAGTTATAAGAATAATAGCAATCGGCTCGATTTAAAGTTAATTTAACTACAAATGATCAGAGAAATATACATTAATATGCACCCAAAATAATCTCATTAACTCTCATTTCTTGAAGGGAGAATGTGTTCATGATATATTATTCTCTTCGTTCTTGACTGTGTGTTTTTTTACTTCAGTGTAGTTATTCATACAATAATGAAAGTAATTGTTAAATGATATTAGCAGAAGAAACGTGTAGACAAAACAAAACATTAATCAAAATCACTAAGGGGCTTGTTAGTTCAATATAAAGACGCATCAAAAGCACAGTTATTTGTATATATTATTTTAAATCCACTTAGATAACAAATTGTTTGAAAAATAGCAATATATTCTTTTAAAATGCAAACTGACTTCATTGCTTTTTTGGATAATAAATACAACAGGATTGATTTAAATCCTTTATTGACATCTACTGCAATATCTTTTTGCATGTTTTATTGAGAGAACATCATGTTCTAAGTGCTTCTAGGGCATTGAGCTGATTTTTATTATGTCAAATATTTTCATAACACTTTATTTACACCCTTAGATTACTTAGGAAACCTTTTAGAAGTCATAAAAATGTGATTTTTCAATACAGCTAAAGCATAATCTTAAATGGAGATAAAAAATCAGGTATATGTAGCTACCTTCTGTAATTTTTAGATTTAAAACAAAATGTGTGGGAAATGCAACAAAACATGTTGCTTTTATTGTGTTAATGGTGAATTTAATGACAGAAATTTATGCAATAAAATATTTTAAAAATCTAAGTAATATTATATATATATTACTGCAGAAGCTATTTAGAGCCAGACATTTTAGTAACACAATTTTAATGATTTCATAAATATCAAAGTATAAGTGGTTAGGGATCTGCACTTGGCTTTTATTTTTACAAACTCATTTATCAAATTACTTTGAGATTTCTAGGTTAATAACATATGAAACTAAAAATGGTACCATGAACTAAAACAAAATCCCAGAATGTATGGATTTAAGCCGAAGGAGACAAATGCCAAAGACTAATGCAAAAAACAGAAAAGTAAAATATTGAGGTGGCAGTAAAAGGTAGGTCCTCATGTTCTTTTATGCAATTCGACCCATTTTGTTCTAGCAGGACCTTGGTTTAGGTCATTTCGCATGATGCTTCCCATGGCATATAAAGCATACACAGGCGTTTAATGATTCTCTGGAAAGACAAATCAAGCTCTTTTCAGTTTATCTTTATTTCAATATTTTGTTTTTAAAACTGGTTTTCTGAGACTATTTGTTATCTGTGGAATTTGAATTAAGTCTTGCTAACAAATGATTTAAAACGGAATGAAGCAATTATAGCTACATCAAGCTCTTCATTGTGTGTGTGTGTATGGTGACATTTATAACAAAACAAAACGTGAAAGAATCTTCTACTAAATTGGATGTGATCTCTGCATTTATTAGAGGATTTTATACACAAAGTTAAAAAATCCTTTCTTCAGAGGCAAGCTATGAACATTGACTAGACATAAAATGGGGTAAAGTTTCAAAATCTTTCATTGAGATTTTAGCTTCTTTCAACAATAAATAAACGAACTTTTGTGCAATGTGTTCATTTGTTTGCCGTAACAGAAAATTATTTGCAAATGAAAGAGATGGGGGTGCACTTTGCAAGCCAAAGGAGTGTGAATTTTGCAGCTGCGCTTCTAGGCAGGAGCACCAGGCGGCGCTCACGCACCGCAGTTCGCTGTCGCCTTGCCCGCGCGGGTGGTGTTCCCGGCCTGCTCTGAGCTCAGCCTGCCCTGCACCTGCTGTACAACCCAGGGCCTGACAGTGATGGGCAAGCTGCAACCACAGTCGATTTTAGATGACGTTTACATAAGCGCATAATTTAGTTTCTTTGTATATCTGGGAGGGAACGTCATGAGGCGAGCTGAAGGACTCTTTGCTCCTCTTCTCGTTCCTCATGGCAAGAATCCGTGGCTGATGCCTGGAAGAGAGAGGAAACAACTGTTTTCTTGGCTTAATCACTGGCCATAAATATTTTAAGAAGGTCAGGGACTTCTGGCCATGGAGCAGGAATTATTGAGAACCGGAAGTGGCAGACCAAGACTGCAATGGAGAGGCAACTTTATTTCCTTTGAAAATGATGGAAATAGAAGATTGTGATTATGTGATTATGACCACAGGACCATAATAACGTTACAACGTTTGATTTTATTTATTTATCTATTTTTAGAGAAAGTAAACAGTCTTGTATTAAGCCACTTCTCAGAACATGAAATGATGGATCGTTGCTGTGGTTTGGATCAAAAATATTCAGTGCGAAGAAATAATCAACAGACTTAACTCCATAATCCCTCACATTTCATGAGACGTGTTGGGTAAAATAACAAAAGCAAAGAGAATTTGTCCTGTTAATCGTGTGAAAACCTTCACATAGTATTAAGCATACAGTACATTTATTTTTTGGTGTTTATGACATTTACAGGGGCCTGTCTGTCCCCAGGGATGTATTGGTAGAACTTGATAGCCAGTGAATATGTATGCTGATGGGCTGTACCAGGGCTGAGGTAAAACTCATTCTGTTATTTGGGTTTTCTAACCAAGTTATTTATTAATGAAAATCATCTGATAGCAGTAACAGAGATGGCTTCATGAGCACTAATTCATCTTATAGAGTACTGAAAGCTAATTATCGGCTCCCTGTCTTCCTCTCGACTTCCTTCTACTCTTTCTCCTTTTGCCATTTCCAAGCACGTGCCAAAACACCTGGTGTGAATCTTTAAAATAACCATATTAAACAGAATGGTTGCCAAAAGTTGCCTTTGTTTCTATTTTGAGTGCAGGGCTCAAAAATCTATGTGCCTTCTACTTCCTAACCATATTCTGTGGCACTGAGTCATACTCCCTCCCAGAAAATCTTTTTGAAGAACAACCAAGGTTTGGTAAAATGTAATTGGCCATATATTGTGGTTCATGTGTGGCTCATGGGAGACTGAGGCAGACAGATCCTGAATTTGAGGCCACTTTAGGTGACATAGTGCATTCCAAGCCACGGTGGGCTAGGTGGCATGGTTCTGTCTCAAAGACAAGCAAAGCGCACAGAGAAATGCATCACCATGGTTTCTGTTCATTAGACAAATAAGGGAAAATCTAAAACCATGGATTTGTGACCCCAAACTAGACAGATAGGTCTATTGAAGCAAGCTATCGTTAAGAGACACAAGTCGAGACTTTTCAATAGAAATTTATTATATTAGACATGAAGTGTTTTAGGCTCTCCTTGAAGAAGTTTTTCATACTTATTACCTCTAAACCTACTGCTTATAAATTTACACACATTTATCATCAATGACCTAAAAGTTAGTCTATCAAACTGAGGCATCTTCCCTCAGTGTTTGCGCCATGTGTGACAGGAGAAATAAGACAAGCTAAGTGGGGACAAGAAAAATGGATGAGGAATATATGCTTCTTTAAATTTTGAAGGGAAGATTTCAAGCAACAATACTGGCATGACTCGCTACAGATTAAAATGACGGTTGCTGCTTGACAAGGAGGAGAGGATTCGAATCTGTTTCCCAGGTCTTCATCTTTAAAACGAAAACTTTATAAACATGCAACTCATGGGCAAATTTTAAGAGATAATGTTCGATGGATCAATTAAACTTAAAATAATTTTAACTGAAAACAATAAAGCAGTACGCTTTTTGGAAAAAAATAACCTGCTGTTTGGGGACGAGGTTTTTATGGAAAGAGTTTGGAAAACTGATGGTGACTAAGGAAGGTTTATACCCATCAATTTATGGTTATTCTTATGAATGCAAGCTGAGAGCTGAAAGTAATATGCTTTAGTGGATGAATTGAAGGAGGTCACTCTCCATAGTGTAAATCAGCTCACCCTTTTATGCTGTGTAGACAGCTGTCCCATGAATGCAGTGACTAAGGAACTACTTCCTGAAGCTGTGGTAGAGAGACACCCAGACGTATACCCAAATCGTTGAATTTTATCTCTGGTTGCTGTTTCACACAATAGTCCAGTGATCTGAAATATCTAGTTAATTTGTACCTCTACCAGAATATACATGCATAAAGATTCTATACTTATCCTGAATCTTTGATGCCAAAACAGGGAAGTTGGGGACAGATATTTGAGCTATTTGATTGTCAGAACCTCAAGAAGCCTGTGGACTGCAAGATGATAATGGAAAACAAGAAGTGCATATGTGGTCTGTGAAAAGAGAAACTGAAAAAGTATGACACTCAAGGCTGCAGCAAGTGAGTCTGAGGGTCTTGCACATCTGTACTCAGGACTCTTAAAGAAAGGACTCATGCTACACAGATGAGGGTTAACTGCGTAGAGACCGGTGCTTGAGGGAAATTGAAGGTCATGACTCAGGAGGAACCTTTGAAACACAGGGGACATTTGTGATGGAGTGCTCAGCAGTTTGCCTCCCAGATGGCCTGGAGTCCTTCATTCTGAGATCGGGTCTTTTGGTAATAAGTCTGAAGTAAATACACACATTGGTGGAAGGCTTGCACAAACAAAGCTCGAAATGTCCCCATATCTCCATAAGAATGGATGAGGTTGCTGTCTGTTAGCCCAAGATACATTTAGTGTACCTTGCTCACAGTCAAAATGTTAAAACTAAAAGTGACAAATAACTGAAATACCCTGTGACTTCCAACATCGTTAATGTTTTATACCAGCCTCGTCATCATCATGATCATAATCACCATCACCATCCTCACCATCCTTATCACCATCATCCATCCTCACCATCACCATCCCCACTATCATCATCACCATCATCCATCATCATCATCACCATCACCACCACCATCATCATCATCATCATCAC
>CAJQZJ010033456.1:4595047-4606893 GCA_907164525.1 Lophiomys imhausi | reverse complement strand
ATCATCATCATCACCATCCATCACCATCATCATCATCATCACCATCCTCACCATCATCATCACCACCATTTTCACCATCACCACCACCATCATCATCATCACCACCACCATCATCATCATCACCATCATCATCATCACCATCACCATCCTCATCATCCTCACCATCACCATCATCACCATCATCATCATCACCACCATCACTATCTTCCTTCTCCTCTTCATCATCATCTCCACTGTCACTATCATCCCCATCATCATCATCATCACCATTTTTCTCCTCATCACATCACATCATTATTATCATCATCCTCTTCCTCCTCCCCATCCTCCTCCTACTTCTCTTTTTCCTTGTCTTCCTCTTCCCTATCCTAGTCCTCCTCCAAACGCACTCCATAGATGAGGGTATATCAGTCTGTAATCAGTATAGAATTTAGAGAACTAATTTTATCTATTATCTATCTATCTATCTATCTATCTATCTATCTATCTATCTATCTATATGTCACCTATCTATTATATATAAATTATCTTTTCAGAAGTTCTGGTGAGCAAAGCCATATTCGTGAACATCCTCATCTTTTATTTTTATGACATATTCTCACTATGTTGCTGAGTTTGGCCTGGAACTCCTAATCCTCCTGGCTCCATGGGATGGGTGCTGGATCACTGTACCTGGCAAGGAAACCACTATTGTCAGTAACAGCTCTCTTAGCATGCGTTTGAAAGAAACATTGCCAAGGTATGCAATAGCATGAGTCTATGATATGTACTACATATATTTTACCTCAGACCATGAATGTTTCCCCTAGGTCTTTACATAAGTAACAGAAATTGTAAAATTAAAATATATTCTCTAAGTTATAGTAAAAAGTAAGATTTCCATAATTTGTACAAGTGCCACATTATGCTGATATTAAATTATATTTTATATTTGATGTTGCTAATAGGTATTTTATATGTCTCTTCTTGTAAATTTTATTACATTATATTCTAACTTAAACCCTTTTATCAGAGTCCAACTGAATCTCTGTCATATTACACTCAAAATGATTCTTTGTTAAATTTTTATATCTCATTTATTTTCATTGTATGAATGTTGTCTGTATGTATGTCTGTTCACCACGAGTGTGTCTGGTCCTTATGGAGGTCAGAAGAGGACATAAGATACCCTAGAATAGTAGTTACAGGCTATGGTATGGGAATAATAATTTATTTGCAAATTAAAGTTAGCATTGTATAGGAATCAAACCTGGGTCTTCTGCAAGAACAGACAGAGCCCTTAATCTCTGAGCCATCTCTCCAGACCCACACTTGAAATGGTTAATTCTTAGAGATTTGCTAAATCAATAGTATCTTAATAATAAATTTTAAGCTCTTATTAATCAGGAGAAAACTCTGGAATCATTTAGAGTCTTTGGATGTAAAATATGAAAACATAGCATTAAAAGGCTGAGATTTGCAACCTCTTATGTGTTTTAGGTGCTATGTGAATATATGATAAGCATATTGCTATACTTGTAGCACATTTCATACATCTGTCATCTCACATTTGAGAATTTCCAAGTGAAAATGTGTCATGCATCAGCATCAGCACCAGCATCATCAGCATCAGTATCTTCAGCATCAGGACCAGCATCTTCAGAAATTCCTGTGTGTATTGGAGAAATACATTCCACATACACACAGTGTTCTGAGTTGTTCTGCCTTCTGATATGATCCATTCATAATTCATTTGTAAAATAAAGTTGATTTGAAATCCTTTATTATGGGACTTATCCTGTGAGATTGTAATTTTCTTATATTTGTCAACAGTGCCTTAATCTTTACTGGCTAGTTTTATACCAACTTGGCATAAGCCAGAGTTGTGAGAGAGGAATTAGCCTTAATTGAGAAAACGCCTCCATAAGATCAAGTTATAAGGCAGTTTCTTAATTAATGATCAATGGGGGAGGGCCCCGTTATTGTGGGTGGTGACATCACTGGGCTGGTGGTCTTGGATCCTATAAGAAATCAGGGTGAGCAAGCCATGAGAAGCAAGTCAGTAAGCAGAACCCCTCCACTGGCCTCTGCATCAGCTCCTGCTTCCAGGTTCCTACTTTGATGAGTTCCTCTTCTGACTTCCTTTGATGGTGAACAACAATACAGTAAAAGCTGTATAAATGCTTTTTTCCTCAACTTGTTTTCTTTTTTTTTTTGGTCATTTTCTATGAATATATACTTTTAAAGTATGTGGCTATTTGCAAAGTATCAGGTCTGTGTGCAGAAAAACTTGCCTTAGGGGTTGCAACTTCTCTCAAATTACTGACTTACTCTAAGCCTAAATTCATCAGCAAGTAGATCTCAGTGGGCATTGGTTTTGCCCTTGAGGAATTCTTGGAGAACACTTGGGATTTGGGAACTAAAGTTGGTTCAATACAATTGTCTGTGGATAGAGGCCAAATACTTGTCTGAACACTCTCAAAAGAAAACACACTCAAGATAAAGAACCAACTTGTCTGGGAAGAGAATAGTAGCGACATGAAGAAACCTTTCTGTAATATGGTCCCTTGCTAGCGACATTAGAGTAAGACCACTAGTAGCTGGAATCAACTCACAGAGAGTTACCATAGGATTCAGCACAGGTTTCAGGGCATGGAGAGGTGAAGTATCAACCATGGAGCCTAAGAGAATCAGAACTGAAGCCACGATTATGGGAGGAAGGCATAGCCCAGCAGTGTGGATTGATGGCACATGATATGCGCAGTAGGTAAGGCTGTGCCCTGAACAGGATACTCAAACATTGCTTGTGGAAACGGAAGTTCATACAAATATTTTTAAAAATAGACCAACAATGTCTAGAAAAGTTGGTGCACATATCCTCTGATTTAGAATTCAAAGCCCAGGACCACAGCCTAAACACTCTTGTATTGGACACTGGGAGGCTCATTCTTATTGCATGGAGAGGCATTTGTCACAGTGATAAACTCTGGAGACAACAAAGCTTTCTTCAGCAGTAGTATACACCAAATGATAGGTTATTTCACATACAGATGTCACAGACAAAGGAAAGTAAGTGAATCATGGTGTCAGCACTAATGTTTTTTTTTTTTACACAGAAAATTAATGTTTTTATTTATTAGCAACAATGAATTAGAATGGGCAATAAAATGGAAGATTCCATTTATAACAACAAATGAAGTAAATAACAAAAACAAATTGAAATTAAATACAGTCAAGACCTCTGAACTCTAAAGTTAAACCTAACAAAAGGTGCAGCAAGTAAACTTAGCTGAATGTGGGAAGGAAGTGCCATACAAAATCTGCTAAGACTCAGTACTTTATGGCACTTGTTCTCCTAAAACTGTCCAAACAAAACAGAACACTGGGTGGCACAGGTCTGTGATCCCAGAACTTGAGGAGCTAAAGCAGGAGGATCATAAATTTCAGTACATTTTCAACTACAAAAATGAGTGGAACATTCACTTTAAATATAATTTAAAGCCAAACATGTTTTTCTAAAATTTTCCCACACTATTCTAATATTTCTAGGAAAATGTAAAGGCCTGATAATAACAAATCATTTTTGCAAAAGAATAGAAAAGTGATACTTCATATTAAATTTGAGATTTATTATAAAGCAATAATAATCAAAGCAATTTATGATTTCAAGAGTAAGAAAAAATGAAATAAAATAGAAAGACCAAAATTAGATCTGTGTGTTCATAAAAGCCTTGTGGAAGATAGAGTTTTGTCATAAATCCTAGATGGCTGAATACTTGGGAAGCATTGAATTTATATGAGAATCTTAGTTAGGGTTGCTATTGTTATGAAAAACCACCTGGACCAAAAAGCAAGTTGGGGAGGAAAGGGTTTATTTCACTAATACTTCCATCACCAAAGGAAGTCAGGACAGTAAAAGAAAAAAGTTCTCATTTCAAAAATTGCACACAGAATAACTCTTCAAGATTTTTATTAATAACTTTTCTCACTATTGTGTGTGATGCATGTGTATGGTGCTTGTGTAACACAGCATGCATGTGCCCTTCCTTTATGTGGATTCGGAGGCTCCACCTCAGGCCATCAGCCTTAAATGGACAGTGCCTTTATCCAGAGAGTCATCTTACCAACCCTTTATACAGAATAACTCTATTTAAAAATGTTTTACAATAGACTCTGGTAAGTACGTGTCTAGTCAAACAGAAAGGGGGAAAATAGAATGAGGAAATAATAACACCATATGTTGGGATACTGGTTTTCTAAGCATTATGAGAGAAAACTGGAGTGACAAAAGAGGAATGGGGCCTCTGGGGCACTCTGTGATATGTGCCTAATGGTTGCCTAATCTTCCTGTCATCTACGTGATTCTCCGATAATCATTTAGATAAATACATAATCATATATATAATTATTTCTACATAAATCCCATGCCTTCTTTGTGTTACAGAAAGTCATCTTACTGTTTGAAGACAGAGAGGAATAATATGGTAGTATGTGGTGCTAGGGAGTAATACTGCTCCAGGAAAAATATTTAATCCAAAATTCCAAGAAAAATGATGTGTGACACATTTGCAAAGCACCCATCATTGAAAGAAGGCTGAACAGTGGTGGCAGAGGTGACAAAAAGAGTCACCACCAGCTCATATTCTTCTTGGCAAAACATGGCCAGTCTGCTCCATAATTCAATCACCAGCTCATTATCACGACAGTAACTCACACGGGGTACTGAGGAGAGCAGAAGGTGTTCTTGTTATGAGGATAGTTTAGTAAGCATGGATTTCTGGTTTATCATCTGGCTGTGTCAGTCTCCAGGACATGGCTACCCTCCTGGTGGCTTTCTTCATCATCAACGCTCAAGGCCTCTTGCATAAGACAATGCCCCACAGGGTGTCACCTTTGTCACCATCTCTGCCCCTACGGGGGTCAGCCCACGACTGCTGTTGTTCAAATGCGCGGAGCCCCGTGACGCATTTCAAACATGTTCGTATTGGAACATTGCCACCCAAAGAAATAAGTGTGAGAATTGTAATGATCCACCTGCATCCGATGAAGAATGAATAAGCCAGAGGGCAGACACAGGGGTTGGTTACTGGGCAGGCTAGCTGTGTGCCCAGCAAAGGGGCTTGAGAAACATAAGACACTGAAAACAGAGTCAGAAAGATGAGAGCAGGATAATGTTCATAAATATAAACAGGACAGAAAAGCAGTACAGGTTATGAGAACACAAAAAATAGATTTATGCAAATGAAGCATGTTGGGGAGGGAGGCCAAGGGTTGGGAGCAAGAGGAAACTAGAAATAGTAGAAATATGAGAAGGCAGCCAACTCGCAAAGCTAAAGTGGTTAGGAATAAACTGAGTTTTTTTTTCTTTTTTGTCTTCTGGGTCTTGAGTAGTTGCCCCCCCCCCATCTCACTCACTGAGTTATTAAAATGGACAATATTAGAAACTGGGTCTTCAGAGTGAAATATAATTAAAAATTTAAGTTAGCTTCTATCTTAAACTTTGTACTATGTAAATAGTAAAAGTTGTAGGAGGAGTAAAATTAAATAGTTGGAGAGGTGACTTGGCTGTTAATAGTGTGTTCTGCTCTTGCAGAGGACCTGAGTTTAGTTTCCAGAAGCCATATCAGGTGGGGTCACTGCTGCCTGAAATTCCAACTCCAGGGGACCCGGTGCCTCTGGCTTCTGAGGGTATCTGTACTCACACGTATATGCCTAGTCCCTTCCCCAGCACATACACATAATTAAAAAATAAAATTACAAACTACAGTTTTTACCCTTGAAGAATTAAGACAACTTTGGTATAAACATGTAGCAGGAATCAATTACTATATCTAGTTCATGCAAATAACATACTTTGGATATCAACTGAGGGCGTGCTTGAGATAAACCACTTAACAAAAATGTTTGAATTCTTTATCTTGCTAATCTTACATTTTATGTGGTCTGTGAGGTTTCAATGAACAAGTAAAGTTCAACTGATAATTTTTGAAAATAGTAAATATTCTGCAAAAGGTATAACAGTGTAAGGTAGGTAAGACTGCTGTATGAGAAGGTTTGGGATACAAAATTTACCAAAACGCACCATGGAACAAAGACCTGAAGTGGAGGCAATTGTTCACGAGGGTCTCAATGGGCAGAGAATCCCAAGTTACCAAGAGAGCCCGTGAACATTGCTGGTACACATAATTTTAAAGTAGAGCAGGTGTTGAGTTTTGAGCAGGCTTGAGAGGACATTACACATCCAAAAGAGGGCTTGATGAGGCAGTGGGTCTATGAGTCTGTTTGGGAGGTTTGGGTATTTATGTGTGTTTTCAAGCTACACTGAGATGTCATGTGTGTAACGGAGTGTTTGGAGCTGGAATGAAACCAACAAACACCGAGAAGATGTAAACTATCAACTGCGCCCCAGTGTCCAGCCTCATAGACATGAGTATGAGGAGCACAAACTACCCTGAGTAGGTTATTAAAAATAAAATAAGAGAAACTTAAAGGTAGGGCATGGAGGGGTAGATCTGGAAGGCATTAGAGGGAGTAGTGGACGTGATTATGATCAAAATCCATTTATGAAATTCTCAAAGAATTAAATATTTATAAAGCTAATGTAGTACCCCAGGAGCCATGTAAAGAAAGTACCAAGTAAAGACAAGACCTTTTCAAAAATAGCTCTTAAAAATAAGCTCAGAATTTTAAAAGAAAACTTGAATAGAGGAGGTGAGAAACAGGAGGCACCGTGAAACAGTTGAACTAGTATTTGTAGGTAAACACAAAGTAGGAAGATAGAGTATTAATTGTCTGGAAAATAAGATCCTTAGAAAATGAATAGCTCAAAGTAGAAGGGCCATTGGGCTAAAGTACATAACAGCGGGACTCGCATGTAGGAGAAAATGCAGCAATGACCTGGAGGCCAGACTAATTGGCACTCTGTGCTTCTAAATAAGAAGTGTGGCTGGCACTCCATGCCCCAGAAAGTTGGAACACTGAATTCTGAAGTAGCTTGTGAGTAGCTGGTAGCTGTCCTGTGGCCAAGTCTCACTCTAGGGGGCTCCATTAATGTGGTTCTTCCTCTTAGAGATCCTGGTGGTATGAGCGCTCATCATCCAACCCAAGGTAGCACGCTAAGCATCACAGTTGCTAGGCTTCCACTGTATGAGTGGTCGCTCACACGCAAGAAAAAAAAAAAGACACTGTTCTCTGAAACTGTCTCCCAAGTGGTTTATCTTCAAGTCCCTGACCGACCCACCTACAAGCATTGCTCTTTTGCAGGGGACGCCCCAGTAATGACAGCAGTAGCCCAAGTAGAACCAGAAGACATTCAGAGAGAAAAAGATTGTCTAACTTCAGTGACCCTGGAGACAGTCTCACTGGCCCAGCTGGTGTGTTGGAGTCTTGTGAAGAAGGGAAGAAGAGAAAGGAAAGACAGGTAAGTTGCTGCTTCCTGCCACAGCCAGAGACCGTAAAGATAGATTCGCAGGAAAAGTCCTTCAGCCAGCCACTACACCCCGTCTGTTCTTCAGGGAACTTTACCACGACTTTGGGGAAGCGCTACTAAGTTCTCTGTTGTCAGGCAGAAGGTGGAAGCTGGTGCAAGGGAAGGGCCTCCCCAGTGACAATGCTTTCGGTTGCTGTGTTGCCTCAAATATTGCTTCTTCAAGATGGTTGAGCTGAGTGTGTGCAGAGCCCTTTTCTAATCTCCCTATTTCCAAAACCAGCAAGCTTGGCATATCCTGGAATGGGTGTTTCTGCACTGTTTATTTTATTATAAGCATTTCGGAACCCGCTAAAAAATCCTAGCGTAATTTTAATGTGAATATAACTTGGTGAACCCTGACCCATTCGTTCCCTTAGATTAGAAGTACTGTTGTATTAAATGAATTTGTGGTGTTCCTTGGGTATTGTTATGAGTATTGCATGCTTTGTGATCATTAGATCATAGATAAAATGTACAGAAATAGACTTAAAAAGCTGATTATCATCTCATAGGATTCAGGTAAATAACTGTGTTTACTAAAAGATGATTAATAGTTGACCATTCATTGTGAGTACAGTGCTGTTGATTTAGACATTTTTAAAAGCTAAAATGATATATAGTTTTTATTCTATCACAATATGGTGACCTTGTGGACACTATTATTATTATTATTATTATTATTATTATTATTAGTTACACATCTGTTGCTGTTATCTTGAGGTGTTTGTTTCCAGACACATTTTTTTGTTTGAAACAACTTTTTCTCATTTTTCTTTCTGTAGGGTCAAATACTGCCTAGTCCTCATTTTTCATGTTTCAATTATGCGTCTATATACTCCTCCCCATCTTGACTTCTGTAATATTGTATTCGTTTTATCTTGAATTATCATATAACTTGGGCTTTGAGCCATGGAACTTGGACATTACTGTGAGCTGTGACCTACTATGTGCATCTTGACTTTAACTATGTGGACATTCCAGAGTGAAGGAGGCACACTGATTGGTTTCATGAGGCCAGGGGCCATGGTTAATGGCAGGGTCAGAGGCCTCTCCACTGCGTGGACTCTTCTGTTGGACGTAGCTCTACTTTCTCTCCCTAGACACCCAGTTGTTTCACCTCCACACTCTGATCCCAGAATATCACAGTTCTAGTGTTTTAAAATCACCAAAGAGTAATTTCAAAGTGGCACACAAACCAAGTTCATTTTGGTTTCTTGGTAATTATATAAGCCTAGAACATATGCAGCTATGTTTTCTGACCAACAAATTATTTCCCTGAAAAGACAGATGAGACTCCATGTTACAAATGGAATAAATTTGGAGAATGCAGGAGTCAAATGAATGAGGTGAACTCATAATTTTAGTATTTTGTGGTTAAGACTGTCTAATACATTCTAATACTCCCACAGTAAGCCCTGCCAACTGGGCCAGGTTGTTTTTGTCTTTAGCCAAAACTGTCTCTTTCCTGGACCATCATAAGACTATCATTGATTCTGGCTTTCACTATGTTTACTTTTATATTATTTGTGGACTGGAAGAAAGTATGTATTTTGGACAGCTCACGTACTCATTTAGGTAACAGTAAGTTTTCTGTGACTCCAAGAAATTGTTTCTGAGGTGATTAAAAATACTTCTAATCCACTAGATATTGACTTTGTAATTCAATGATATTTTTATTGGTAAACTTTCTGGTGTATATGAGTTTTTATATCAACTTTGTCAACGCTACCTTTCCTCAAGGACTGTTAGTGAGAGTGTGTAGGGGGAAGCTGATCTCTAGTAAGTCTTCAAATGGTTTATGGACTTTAGTTGAATAATGATATAATTATGCTTGGTTAATGAAGACATTAATTTAGACATTTTATTTGATTGGGCTCTTTCTCTCTGCACAGAGCCATCCGTTGTCACATTCACTGTTGAGTGCTGAACTCTCAAATTCTGCAAACCTTCCTTCTCACTATCCTCGGTCATGTGTGTGTAAATTCATGTATGATCAGCTCTTCCTGGCTGCTCTGCTTCTGTATTTCTAGAATAAAGCACTATTTTATATCTCTAAGATAGCTTTCATCTTCTGCCTTCTCATCTCACTCTATTTCAAAGCTCCTGCATCTTTCAAATGCCACTTTAGAAAGGAAACATCTTTAATTTCCCATCTTTGGTGACCGTATTCCCTTTTGTTTCTGATGGAGAGAATGGTTATTACATTTTGTTATTTTAGAAAAAGATTTTTCTCACTTTCATCTGCATTTATTTTATGCTGAATTTATTCCCATGCCATCCATTTTTGTTTCTTCAGTTTCTTCTGGGATATCTTTTTGGCCACTGACTCTGAGTCCAGCCCCATCGTTTTGGCCTAGGCTCACCTACTAACTTCACCATTATATGGCCTGAATGGCACATGTTGCTTCTTTAAAGTGACGTCTTTCAGATACTTGGTGGCTTTCCAGATATGCATACCCTTGACGGCCTCGACAGTTTCCCAGGTATTCTTAAAGTGAACACAAAGATTTGAACCTCTTGATTTGCATGATTTTGTAGGGTTTTCTGGGTCAAGAGAGTAGCGAAACATCTTCACAGGTCACCTCTGGAAACGTACAGGAAGAGTTAGTCAAAGATTTATTTTTAATTGCAAATTTACTTAAAACATTTTTTTTCTTTATTTTTTATTTCTTCAAGTTTCATTTCAATCGCAGTCCCCTCCCTATTCCCCCTCCAGTCCCACCCTCCTACCCTCAACCCCCCCATCCTCTTTCCTTTTTTTTCTTTTAAGTTTAAGGTATATCTTATTTCCCCCTACAGTTTCCCCTTTCAGTCCAACAAATGGCTCTTTCTCTTATAATAATAAATACAATACAGTACAACAGAGGTAATTAGGCCACAGTTATGAGGGTTATATGGCTTAACGTACATTCCCAATGACCAGTCCATATGTATTTGGTACCTGACTTTAACATTCTACTATCTAAACATCTCCATGAGTTTAAAGTTCTATATCTGACTCAACATTCATACTAACTTGCAACACAATTTTAAAAGTATCTTCTTAGATATATAACACTCTCTTAACTCCTAAACAACTCAAAATTTAATTATGAGACTCTAGCTATCTGTTCTTCCACCACCTCAGAGACCTGAGAGGGATAAATATATCTGATTTTATAGGAAGTGCAGGGCCTGCAGCTTCCCAAACTAAGAAATGACATACCAGTGGCTGCCTGGACAGTTCCCATTTTCTCTCCATACATGACAGCATCGATCTTCAGTCATTTGGCCCCGTTTCTCTGACAGACATTGATTGTAGAGCAGGGGTTATGAAGGACTTACCTACCCTGTCTTGGCAGAGCTAGGCTGTTGACTTACCTGCTTCCAGGTTTTATACTTAAAACATTTTTATAGAACGTAATTTTTCCTTTTCCTAACTCCTCCCAGATCCTTCCTCACCTCCTCTCTGCCCACCCAACTACACTCTCTCTCTCTCTCTCTCTCTCTCAACAACAACAACAACAATAAAACCCCAAATCATAACAAACAAACAGGAAAATTTTAGGACAAAAATTTTAAAATAAAATAAGGAGAACTGAAAAGTTCCCCCCTCCACATTCAAGAGACCTGGTGGAGTTTGTTTTGTGTGGACCAGTGTGTGTGGCTGCATGTGGGTATAAGCACATTAACACATGTTCACAGAGGCCAGAAGAGATATTTTTGTTTTGGAGCAGTAGTTACAGGCTGTCATGAGTTGTCTGATGTGGGTGCTGGGAACCAATCTGGGATCCTCTGGAAGAGCAGCAGCCACTCTTAACCACTGACCAATTTCTCCAGACCCAAAAAGAGTAATTAAAAAATAAATAAATAAAAATGGAAAACTGAAAATAGCATAGGAAAGACTTGTAATATTTGGCTTTTTTATTGTTGTTGTTCAGGTAGGTATCTACTGAACTGTGAGTGTATGTGAGCATGATTGGTAAATTCAGTTTAGACTATCAATTTATACTTCCCTGTGTCATGAATGTGCGGGCTAGTGAGACTGGAAAATGGATAGATATCTCAGAGCTAGTTATTTCCTTGTGACTAATGTATACGACCCAATAGAACTTGCAATGGAGTTCAGTATGTAGAATTAGACACTCAGGGCAGCATGGAAAAATACAAAGCAAACCTCTGTGGTTTTCTACTGTCCTCTACATCCATGCCTCCAGATATACTCTCCAAAGAAGAACACTGTTAATAACTTCTCATGATTCTTTCTAGAAAGCTTTACTATTTTGAGCCTTGCCTTTAGTAGCTTAATTGGTGGCATTTTTTAATCTTAATAGTGGGTTTCCTGTGGTAATTTTGAAGGTCCCTAGCTCAATTCTATCTCAGATTTTTAAGCATTTGAAACATGCTCACAATGAGCATT